>CM044551.2:27937994-28490494 GCA_024416835.2 Perccottus glenii
CAAACTATTGCTGTGGGATTTCTCCAGAACCCTCCAGAACCTGAGGAGAGAAGGAAGCCGTAAAGTATGAGAGGTTGGCTTCACTCTAGTGGATAAAATGACTTATTGGAACAACATGTTATAGACTCTCAATGGGCCTGAGGCAGTGTGGTCTGAAACCTGCTTTTCACAAAACAAAATTGTATGTAAGTTCAGTGCTAGCTACATGGACTAAGATCTCAGTGTTGTAATGAGAAAAGAGCAACATCTTCAAGTTTAGATAACAAAGTTAGCCCAAACAAGTTAGTTTGTTCTGCAATGATTTCATTTGTTAGTTTTAACTCATCACTAATCATTAACATACATTTACATAGAAACGCCCTGCTGATGCCCATTTAGGAACGTTTTAGTCGTTTCTCCGATCTTTGTGTGAAAGAGGAAGAAATGTTTGGCATAAAAGTGTCCTTCTTGGTCTTGTTCTCAGTATGTATGCATTATAAAACACAGTGTAGCTGCAAATGAAGAGTCCCAAATGTGATGTTAATGTAGACTATTTATTGATATTGATAGAACTGTGAGCCTAGCAACCATTTATCCTCACCAGCCTCCGCTGGTATAAACACAATCAGGACGAAGTAAGGGAGTGCTGCATTTTCTAACAACTGGGTAAGGTTGTAGGAAATCTACTCATAAAAGTACAATTTCTTCAAAAGGTTAGGAAATTGAGTAATTGAGGTGGTTGGCTTTCACACGCACGCACACACACACGCACACACGCACACACACACACACACACACACACACACACACACACACACACACACACACACACACACACACACACACACACACACACACACAAAAACACACACACACACACACACACTGGCCTAGACCAATTATGACCCTGGCAGCCACTCACACAAAGGCACTTAAAGATGGTGTGAAGGTGGTTGAAAGAAGGGGTCTGCATCCAAATTTAGTCAGGGTGGAAACGGCTTTGGCAGCGCGTCATTGAGTGCACCACTGTCTGAGCCGCTTTGGTTTTGGCGGCTGTAGCGGGTCCAGATTTAAATGGAGGTTTTAGTTCGGCGACCCCGGGCTGTTTGAGGTGTGGTGTGTGACTGCAAACGGCCCTGCACAGCGTCACACGTCTGCAGAGGCTCCAGCGCCCATTATAGAAGATGATCTCACCCGGCTGTCCACGGCCATTACGCGCTCACAAAATGGCCACCTCAGAGCTCTCCTCCCAGCGTGCACGGCGACAGCCCCAGAGCACGGAATCAGGCCTTAAAGATGACAACTGTGTTTCCATTTAGCTGCTTTTATGTACCTTTCATGAGAAAAAAATGTGGTTTTAATAGGTGTATAGGCCGCCAAAGTGGTTTTAGGCCGGAAAGTTGGTATAATAAAAGCTGCACAATGGATACAGATCAGTGAATAAATGTAACTGCTAAATATTAAGATTAAAATTAAGAATTATACAAAACAACATCAATGTGAGAAGGGGCGCAGTGGCTCAGTGGTAGAGTTGGTGGTCCGATTCCCGCTCTCCCCAACAGTTCATACTGCCGTAGTGTCCTGGCCAAGACCACCTTGCCTCCAGTGGTGTTCCAGCTGTAACACTGGTGAATAGAAGCTTAATGTAAGTCGCTTTAAAATGAAAGCGTCAACTACAAATATAAATGTAACACTGTTGAATGAAAGCTGCATGTAAGTTGCTTTGGATAAAAGCGTCTGCTAAATGACTAAATGTAAATGTAAGTGCACCAAAGTAGCACTATTCTATCAGTTTCACAAAATTCTGTAACACTGACGGAGGAATGCTTAGGAATAATTTCAAAAATACACTCACCAGCCACTTTATTAGGTACACCTCTTCAATTGCTTGGTAACACAAATGGCTAATCAGCCAATCACATGGCAGTAACTCAATGCATTTAACATCTAGATGTGGTGAAGTCAACTTGCTGAAGTTTAAACCGAGCATCAGAATGGGCCAGAAAGGGGGATTTAAATGACTTTGAACGTGGAATGGGTGTTGATGCCAGATGGGCTGGTCTGAGAATTTCAAAAACTACTGATCCAATGGGATTGTCACGCACAACCATTTCTAGAGTTTACAGAGAATGGTCCGAAAAAGAGTAAATATCCAGTGAGCGGCAGTTGTGTGGACAAAAACGCCTTGTTTATGTCAGAGGTCAGAGAAAAGAGGATGTAGTCAAGAAAATGTTAAGATAAACACACATTTTACAAAAAAGTAGCCTAAGTAATATATTTTTTTAATGCTTTAGGCAGCACGGTGTGGGTTAAACAAAAAATATAAAATTTCTTTATGCATGTAAAAAAAAATACAAAATCACCTTATATCATAATGTAAAGGGACTGGGGTCATGGAGTGGTGGGGGTTATAGATGATTTCCAGATATATATTTTCTTTTTATGATTTTTTTTTTTTTGTGATTATTATTTTTATATATTTATAAAAAGGTTGTAATAATGCGAGTATAAATTTAGGATAATTAAAATAAATTGAAAGTAAAACTTTGTAAAACTTAGTAAAACTTTGTTTGCTCCGATTAATTATGACAGTTAAGTGACGGCGTGTTGCCAAGTCCGCGGGCTACTTTTAAAGTCCATTTAGGGCAAAAAGCATAGTATAATAAAATCACGAAAACAAGTCTTCATGTTAAGAATGAATAGTACACAAACATTTCTAAAACTGTAAAAACTGTCTTTCTTTCTTTTTTTTTTTTAAAATAAAACATTCATTAATTATTTTATGATAAACATACTGTCTTAAGTGCACTCCTTTATAATCATAAATTAAATAATAATAGATAAATAAATACATTCCAAAAATACAATAGGCTAAATAATAATAATTTGCATGTAGGCTACATGCATTTAGAAGAAGAAAAGAGGAAGTTTGGGAACCCCTGGTCTACACCACTTGTCATTACGGTAGCAGTAGCCCAGTTGATGCTAACATGTAGCGCAGTAAGTATTATGTGTGAGGTGAAATTGAGCAGTGGGTTTACAGAGAGGGACTTATCTTATTTTAAAGGATAAAACATTGCAAAACTACTCATTTTGTGACTCATAGCTAACAGAATCTTGTTACACATGTACACACGCCATGAAATTTAAAAACAGTAAAAAACAAAATAAAAAAATTGTAAAATGGTCAAATAACAATGATTCATAATAACTTGGTGTACCACATGCCATGCTGCAAGACTGTAGCAAAAGATGGTCAAAATAGTGTACCATTAATCAGAAAGTTTTTTTTGTTGTTCTTTTTCTCAAGGTAACCATTTTTAAAAAAAAAAAAATATATATATATATATATATCTTGAGAAAAAGAACAACAACAAAAAAAACGTTCTGATTAATGGTACACAATTTTGACCACGAGAGAATTTATCTTGGTGTCAAAATGAGATGTGATGTGTTCGATGTTCAAATGGAACAAAGTGCATTAAAAGCTGTCATCACAATCCCTGTTCTTCGAGCTGGCACTGCCTTCAAAGTCTGCTCTTCTTCTGTGGTAATGGAGCCATAAATGCAGACAACATTACTGTCTGTGTCCGCCGTTTATCACTGACATCGCTATCATACCCGCACACTATATTTCTGACAACAGCTGTAAATCTCTGCGGGCTCTGAACGGGAAGCAGCTGCGATGAGAGTTTGCACACGGCCCACACAGTTCATCTCTGCGCTGCGAACATTATCGACACCACAGATCTATCTCACCACACAGTATACAGACAAGACGTTAGACTTATTTAGAATAACCTCTAAAACTGTGATGTCAATCAATATTCCAGCAGGCCACTTTTCATCATCTCCAGTACCTTCTAACAAACACGCTTAAAATGGTTAAGAATACATTTAAATTAAAAAACTGGTAGCTTTTTCCTCTGTAATAAATTCAGGGACAATATAGAAGTTACTAGGTAACCGTACATGTCATTCTATTAGTTATTAAAAGATGTTCAGAATATATAACAAAACAAATAGTTTCTTATGTTATCCAGAGTCTAGTTTTGTCTCATTTGGATTACTGTTCAATTGTTTGGTCCAACAAAATTATAGCTGGTGCAAAACAAAGCTGCTTGTGTATGGTGAGTGTATTTAGAGTGGCTCTAAAAGGTGCTTAAAGGACTAGTGTGACTAAATGAAGGATAGATGGTTGAACACTGACAAATTTTCTAAGAAGTATTATCTCAACACAAACACAATCTATGTTTTACCAAAAACTACCTTTCAGCAGAAACACAAAACCTAACTCAAGAAGGCACGCTGAAGCTCAATGTTTAACCCTGTCAAAATCTAAAACTTCTGAGCCAACGTACAGTGATGTTTAGAGTCATGCATGAGTAGAATCAACTCCCACAGAATATAAAGCAACAAACTACTGCTTACAGCTTTAAGAGGCACCTGAAAATATATTACAAGTACAAATAGTGATTTTAAATTAATGTAGGTGTAAGTATACAGGAATGTATAAATCTATCTAGTATGTGAAAGTGTAAAGCTAGAATGGCCACGTATTAAAATTAAAAAACTAAAAAATATATTTCATATTCAAATACCCAATTTCTATGTTATTAATTGTTCCATTCTGTAATAGCAAATACGCTTGTCTGTATTAGTATAGTATAATAAATTATTATTTTGTTTGGAAACACTATGTTGTAATAAAAAATGTTTTTTTGTAAAAAAAAATTTTTTTAAATAATATTGCATTTACTGTGATGCAAACTGACCCCAGGAAGATGCCGCAGATGCTAATGGGGATCTTAATAAATTTAAATTCATTACTATAGAGAAAAAAGTATGATTTTGCATTCGTACAATAGAATCTCATTCATGCACTGCATGAAACCTTTGCCGTTGTTTTCTGTGAATTACACAAGTAAAAATTACGGGACATTATAAAAAACATTACAATAAGTGCATAATGCAAGCATAATATTAAATACTTGTTTTTAAAGCATTATAGTAGACAAACTACTGTAAAAATATGGTAAAAAACTGGCATTTCAGGAGATACATAATTTACTTGTAAATAACCGTGTGTCATACTTAATAAAACTAAATCAAAAGTTAGATATTGATTTTATCATGTGGAATCATTCCATCAAATATTTTTTGTTTCCAAAGCCTTCTAATTATCATTAAAAAAACTCAAATTCACAGTAACAAACTGGCATCTGTTGCCGTTCTTTTCTCCGTAAATACAAAGACAATATGGTAGGGTAGCTACATAATGCAGCTTTCAACTTTGTAACTTGTAAATAGTGAGATAGTGTAAAAAATGTACAGTAAAAAAACTGTAGGAAACTGCAGTGAAATCATGCAAGAATCTCGTCTCCAATGACTTCTAACACATAAAATGTTTTAAAAAAGCTGTATTTTCATCGTAATTTTTTTTCCCTGTGAAAATTATGAAAGACATATGGTATGTACATATTGCAACCAAAAAATGTTTGGACTAATTGTTATATTTATTTTACAGCACTGTTTTTTCCTCTGTAAAAAAACAATGCTTCTAAAACACTGTAAAAAACAATGGCAGCTATAGTTTTTTTTTTTTTTTACTTCATTGTAAATAGTATTTAATTTGTGTTTACAGCACAATCAAAAACAAAAAAGTGAGATACTGTAAAATGTAACAACCCTGAGTCATTTTACTGTACATTTATTTCAAACTTTGAATAAATCTGGAGTAATATAGGATATATACGATGTATATATGAAATACAATTTTCGTGTAAAATTTTACAGTTAGTATTTTTTTTTGTTTTGTCTTTTTACAGTGTATCTGTGTTTTTCTTATAATTTAAGGTATTTGAAAAAAGTTACACTACAGTTATTTATTATTGCTATTTACTGGTATTTCACATATTTGCAGTAATTATAAAGGATTAATGTGATCAAATATCATCTGTGAAAAATAATGCATAGACCTGTCATGACATAAAACTGAATGATTGCACATATTGGAAACAGGTTGTATGCACTGATAATAAATGTGTATGCCTTAGACAATTAAACAATGAAGTAAATTAGCTTAAAGTTGCTTAATGTGGCATAGTGCCCCCTACAGTTTCCATCACCAGCTGCCACTGTTATATTCCACCTACAGCTATGGACAATACCTTTGTTTTGCCTAGGCTACTACATTTTGTTTTTAAATGAGTGTATGTTTACAGACAGTTATTAAAAGCTGTTCTAATAAAAGCAGATTTTTTTATTTTTCAAGAAACAGGTTCTTAAAGGTGGAAATTTAAACAAGTGCTGATGAAAGAAGTGTGTCCATGACGCGTTTCTTCTCATGCGTTACCTCTCCATGCTTTAAATATGTTAACAGAGACTGGCTGTTACGCTCATTGAAATGTTTCCATATTAGAATTAAAAGGGGCTAATAATAATTGCTCACACACTGGGTGCTTCAAAAGCTCATAGCAGTCTTAGAAGCTATATCAGAGCACTCTTAATAAAATGTATTACACATCAGTGGGCAGTGAAAAGCTTTAAGCCTTGGGTTCTACAAATGTCTCAAACTGAGTCGTGGCTCTTAGAAAAGTAAAACGTTAGCTGAACATGTTTTGGTGACAGTGCACTAGGGTTGCCCAAAGGTTGTACTGCCGTGTGAATGACAGCCACAGGTTGAGCCATAGCTCTAACTGAGACTGGAGCACTTCACTCTGCTTCATTTAGAGATAGATTGAGTCATATATCTTGGAATAGTTCATTTCAGCTATGCATCCTATCGTAGACAATCATATATGTTTATTACCAGTTTTAACCAATGTTTAAAATGATAATTGACATGAAACAATAACATGCAAAATGAATAAAGTGCCTGTCACAGCAGAATATGTAGATGGCTGTAGGTGTTGTCAGTAGTCTAATAAAAATTTGTAGTTTACATTATGAACTATTTGGGAGTGTACTATTTTTTTTTTGCATGTTTTTGTGTTCCCATTTAGGTAATGTCTGTTGTGATATGGGACTATTTAAACAGAACTGAACAATTTTTTTTATGCTAGTAGGTATACACCTTCAAAGGTACTCTGACCAAATCAGCTGGCTCCAGCCACTCGTGACCCCTAATGGGATTTGCAGTAAAAAAGATGAATGGATAAATTTATAAATAAAGTAAATCACGTCTGTACACGTGAATTATTTACACTTTTCTGGATTCGCTGCAAAGTCTTATGGAACTGGTTTCTGTCAATATAATGAGTCTCATAAGTACCACTTAAACAATTGCATATATTTAATATAATCTTTGTATAAGTTTTTTTGGTGTACTTTATTTTATAGCCCTGTTTTCCTCTGCTATTCAAATCTAATTATTTTGTTTCATTTAATGGAATCAAAATGACTATGGCAGTGTAGCCATGTAATGGTGCTAATGGCACATATGGGATTGAGTTATATGTATGGTACATACAATTTAAACTATAATTGTAAATAATTTAGACTGGAGTATAAAATGCTTCAAAATCAATGTTTTCTTAATATTACTTACATGAACTTACATGAAATATGGTGACTGGTGGATATTATTAAACAATTATTTATATGTAACATATGTTTTCTGTTTGTTACAAGAAAATACATTTAGTGAGGTTTCTTGATGAACTTTTTCATTATGGACAATATAAATGAATTTAAAAAAAAGCAAATGTTCAATGAGGCCTACTTTTTGTGACACAAATTGATTATTGTAGACAAAAACATGCTTACAGGCTGGTAAAGTGGAACATTTCTCCAGTTTTACAAATGGGCCTGGTTTAAAGAATGTTCATTTTGGTTAACCATAAATCTAACCCCCAAACACTGATTAACTTTCATTATTAGATGATAATATAATATAATATAATATAATATAATATAATATAATATAATAATTGACAGTATTAATCCACTTAATAATTATGATGCACAAAGATGTTTTAGTAGAGGAGTATATATTACATATAAGTATTCTTTAAGGTATAGGTTTAAATATGTATTTGTATTTTGTCTGTAATTCAGATTTTCTTTTATTTTTACTATTTGTCCACATTAAGTGTTTGAAAAAAAGAAGATCAATCATACAATAGTAATAAAGTAATAAATGGTTAGGTTAGTATAATTAAGACAAATGCAAACAATGCACTTAAACAACAAAAAGATACAACATGTAAAATTTGTACATAGTGCCGATGTAATGCAGAAAATATAAATATATGATATATAATATAAAGATTATCACTGTTGTCAGTTGGAGTCCAGCACAGAGCAGATTCTACCGCACAGTCACTCTCACAGAGGCCAACAGCAGCAGCAGTGTTAGTGGCAGGTGTGGGCAGAGGCTAGTGGCGGCTAACGTGCTAATAGCCTGCATTAGTTAAGTAAACAGAGCAGAAAGGGACTCACCTGAGCGGGGTTTGAGCTGCCTCTGGGTCTGAGCCTGGGACCGGAGCAGGACTAAGGACAAGAGTCTGTCTGGGACCACATCTGTTAAAGCCATTCAGTCTGACATGAATTCATTTCCTCTGCAGCCCACGGCATGTGGCACGGAGCGCACCAATAATTCATCTGCACACACTAAACTTAAAGGGACACAAAAGGAATCAGCAGTACATTATTCATTATTAACAAACAATGAATATAGAAATAAACAGAATTTCTTATTTGAATGTATTGCTATGGGGCTGTTTATTTCAAACTGTATTGTATTTCAAACCTCTATTGTTAGTGGTAATAGTAATCATGGCTGTCAGGTTTAGTAATTAGCGAAGTCATGAATATTTGCTCGTCCGGTATCATAACATTCTAGTGTTTCCCAAACTTTTTTTTCTCAGGGCCCATATTTCAAAAGACCATACAAATTGTGACCTAACTCTCAGGTCTCTCTGGTCTGGTTTATGATTCATGTTTGATAGGTTTTTTTTGTATTTTTATTTTCTTTAGCCTAATTTCTTCCATTTTATTCAAATTTCACCTCGGTCATTTAAGTCATGGTTTGGGGCCCTTGGCTTTGATGATTCTGCTTTCCTGCACTATATTTAAATGCATAATAAAGAACTGATGGAAATTTTTGGCAACCTAAATACAATTCTTGGTAACCCGTGCCAGTGTTTGGGAACCACTGTTCAGGTAAAAAAAAATAACACCCAAATAAATCTAATATACAACCCAAACAGAATAAAATTAATTTTCCAGTGCCACAGCATCTGTCTCAAATCTCTAATGCATAAATACAAACAATTACCAATAGCTAGCTATAAAAAATGTAGGAAAAGCTAATTTCAATGGAGCATAGTGTCCATTGAAATTAGGTCATTCCAATGGTCTCATGGTGCATCTCCAAATAAACAATACATTTATCAGATTTCCATTAATTGATAGTTGTGCATTTTGAAATAAAGTTAAGAAAATTGTGAGGTCCAGACCAGCTACAGCCATGTTTTTTCAATTCAGGATTATTCATTCTCAAAGACACTAGAATATTTCCAGAATATTTTGGCTCTTCCTTGTCACAAATTATGGAAGCCTCAAAGGGACTATGCTTAAACTTATCATTCCCAATGGGGTAATCAGCAGAACCCCTGATGATACACAGTTTATTTAAAGCCAGTCAAGTATCAATCGAAATGACCACCGAGATTTCATTCAGTCTCAGAATTCTTTTTGCTAAATTTCCAAGTTTTCCTGAAGGCGTGGAAACCTTCCACTTTACCTGCCCACACGGCTCACAGCGAGATCATCACTGTTGAACAACCACCTGGAGACTGAGAGCCTCTTATTCCCATTGACTATGAACTCCTCAAACACTGAACTCGTACTGGAGACTTGACAATACAGTATAACTGCTGTCTCGGTCTATTTACTATATTGTCTGTTTCTAATTAACTTCAGCTTTTTGCTCTGACTAATCTATCTATGTATTTATTTGATATATTTAGATGATTGCATTTTAATAATGTGTATTTTAGGTTTGCATATTTAATAATAATAATAATAATAATAATAATAATAACAACAACAACAACAACAACAACAACAACAACAACAACAACAACAACAACAACAACAACAACAATAATAATAATAATAATAATAATAATAATAAACATTCATTAATTTTCTTCCAGTTAGTCCCGTTAGGGGTTGCAGTTGACTGGAGCCTATCCCTTTGGGCCAAAGGTGGGGTACACCCTGGACAGTGGCCAGTTAGTCACAGGGCTGAATAATAGTAATAGTAAAAATAATAATAATAATATTATTATTTATATAGTACTTTTAAAAACATGTTTACAAAGTGCTTAACAATAAAAACAGTGTGTACAGTAAAACATTAAAAAAGCAGCAACAAAATTAATCGACAATCAGACGGGCGAGTTTGTGCAAAAATAGTGACATCATTTAGTGGAGGCGAAAAGCAAACCAAACAAGGATATACTAGAACTGCACAATATATCGCAAGTTTATTGTTACTGTGATATTATCAATCAAAGTAATTGTATCGCAAAGAATGACTTGCATCACAATAATATCTATATTCTTCCATTTTGTAGTCTTACTCAAAATCAAACTGAAGTTTGTCCAGAGCTTCTGAGTTTCTGTTCCCGTTTTCACTTTACAGCACAGTTGGAAATATTTAATTCTAATTAAAGTTTATGAAAGTACATCAAATGATCTTCTGCTAAAGCATCAAGAAGCGACACTGGCATCAACACAAAAAAATCTACATGGCCCTGAAATCTGAATAAATCTTAAAGTCCTCATAATGGTCATTGTTTTTTTTTTTTTGGCTAATGTGGTTTAATATTTTGCAATACAAGCGAGCATTAAACTCTAGTTATTAGTATAGTATCAAGCCACAGGCTACCGCGTTCAAATAAAACGATGTGTGTTATTTAAATAAACACTGTAAGTTCAACTTCCTGAACTTTGGTGAATCCTGCACGTTTCTTTTTTGCTTTGATGATGTGTTTCATTTCAAATTGACTTAAAAGTGGCTCGGCATGATCCAAGCCTCTGTTCTAATGACCTTCATTACATGGACTCACCGCTGCGGCTACTTTTGCTGCCACTCAGACAACACACATCAGACAACTCACATTATGTTATAAAAAAGCATGTACACTGCAAGCTGTTCTACGTTTGTGCTTTAGTGTCAAGGTTTTCCTAAGTCTAAAAATGTGGTCTTTTACATTGTAACGCTAACATTTTTATTGTCCTACTCTGGTTTCAAATGAGCTGTGGCTTGTTTGTCACTGTCTTCTTTATGTGGATTATATATCTTTTATTACAGACATCAGGTTTATAATTGTTATCTTGTTTAATTATCAGAGTAAATGTGCAAAGATCCTTCTGACTGATCACTGCTGATAGTGTTTTTCTTCGGTAACAAAAATGTGAATTTGTGAATGCCTTACTGTGCTCTTTTTATTCTTTTCTACTGTTATTAATGTCTTGCAATGTTGTGGGACGAGAGAAGCACTTATCTGTTCTGCACAGACTTTGAAATCACACTTACAAGGATTCTAAATTAAGATGGAGTTTAGGAATTTTTAACAGAGAAAAACATTCTCTGAAATACTTAAGATACACATTTACAAGAAAAGAAAACCAACAACACAGGTTTATGAGTACAGAGAGAAAAGTGAGGAGAAAAGTGAAACATTTTTTGTTTTTCTATCTGAGAGTAAGTCTAGAATAGCCTTGGTGGCTCACCTGTTCAAGTGCAAACCACATTATTTTTTTTCTTTTTCTTTTAAGGGACAGTGCATGTTAATGAACACACATGAAACACAGCCACATAAATATAAACATGACAGATTGTAACCTTTAGGATAATTTCCACCCGTTGTCCCAACATTCTCAATTTGGGACAACTTAGGTTTGAGTACGGCTCAGGTGTCTTTGCTTTCTCCCTATTAATACTGTTAAGGTTAAAAGTGTAATAAAGTATTCTGTTTAATAAAGGCTCACAGTCCAAAATAAAATAAAAATAACAGAAGCTGATATGATCAGGAACCTCATGAAATTTAGAAAATCTAAAGTAGACCTTAAGTTTAAACTTTTTGTTACACTGGTGAATGCTTGAGAAATCTTTATATTTCCATACTCTTGTTTTTGTTCCCTTACAACAGATTGCTATGAGAACACTTCTAAAATCCACCATGTATCGCCATCCTCTAACTTCCCGACTGTTATTTAAAGGGGTCAAAGGCAAACAGACTCCCTGACATTGTGAGTTAACCCCTGACACCTCACCCTCTAGCCCCCTCTTCAAACAGCCCCACCAGAGCCGCACTGTTCCTATATGAAACCACACGTCCACAGAAGGTCAGATCTGAGTCCAAATTGAACCAGGCCTCTTCCTGAGACTCTTTTAACGGTGCAGATTTATTGTGCTGCGCTTTTTGGAGACTGATCGTATGTATGTGGTCAGTAGCGCTTAGGCAGTCTGAGAGCCGGCCCCCTCTCCTGTTACACCCTATTTATAACCTCCCCGCGCCGGGCTGCTCTTAGGAACCCTCCTTGTGCTTGCTCCGAGTGTGCTGACAGCTCCGCGGGGCTTGTGCGAGTTCCGTACAGGCTGGATGCTAACCATAACTCTATAACTCTACAAAGATTCAAAGTTGATGAGGTAGAGCCATTAAAAAAAGATCAGGTTGATGGTGCAGGACAGCCCGGACTCTAACCATATTCTTCGTCATACAGTATGTAAGTATTCCGCTGGAAAATCTGAGGACTTTTAGGATTTGCACTTTTAAAGACTCGTTTCTGTGACTATTTGAAGCAACCTTCGGAATAGAGGAGACTGCAAGGTGGATCTATGTCTGTCAACATTCTGGGTTTGAGTATTTGAGTCTAACCCAGTCCGTTCGGGAGGCTGTGCAAGTTTGGAGTGACTGGCTAATTTGCTGTAATTGTTAAGTCAGTTTTGGTCCAGAGGGGTGTAATTCTGGACCCATCCTATCCGGAACATCTGGTGTAGGTAAACCCCTGTCAAATCCTGAGGGTCTCCTCATCTGGTTTGGTGTAGGCTCCGTCGAGGGGGTCATTAAGTCTTGTGCAATTGACTACTCGTCGTCCCATCTTGAAGAGTTGTCATTTTGATTTGGTGTTACTCCCGTCCTTTGTGGAAGGTCTCTAGTAGGATTTGCTAACGCCAGCCCTCGTCCAGTGTGGAGGGTCAGTGAGAGTGCAGGATGGACCACACTCTGTTCAGCTGCCTGCGAAACCCCCATGGCCCTGGTCAGGCCTTGCACCCGGCTTTTAGCGCGTCACCCTTAGCCCTGCACGGCCGCTCGGACCATGTGTCCTACCCTGACCTCGCATCGTCCTCTTCATCTTCCTCCACACCATCCCCTTCACCTTGCATCATCTCCAGCTACCACCCTGATGAAGGTCTGTACCATCCACACCACCACCCGCACCGCACCCACCTGCCCCCGCAGCACCACGCAGCCCCCCAGCACCACCCAACCCCGCCGTGGCACATCTCACACCTGCCCAGTAATAGCAGCGCCGCCCGTCACAGTATGCACCCGCCACATCTCCAGGACAGCGGGCCATCAACTCCGGACCTGAGCCACAGCGGTGGGCCTGGCATGTGTGCCAGCCCCCCGAACCTGGGCAGCAACACTCCCGGCCTGGGAAGCGGGACCTCTGAATTTAGGCACGGTCTGACCCCCGTTGAGGCTGACAAGAGGAGCAAGAGGAAGAGTGACAGCTCAGGTAAGACAGCCTCCAAACTCACAGCAGTATAACCTAAGCACTTGAAATTTAAAATGTGCTTTATTTTTATTAAATGTCTTCACTTCAGCAAAAGTATTGTATGGTGTAATATTTCACTTTTTTATTCATTGTACACAGAGGCACAAAATAGAACAAAAAGCCTACGCCAATTTTAAATATGGGATTTGCTATAACGCATGACAATAAGACTGAGGGTCTTTTTTATGATGTATACCTTTCAGTCTGTGGCTCCAAAGGTTTTACAGTGAATATCATCCCAAGAAAAAGATACTTGATAGACTTTCAATTGTAAAAGCAATACTAATTATTTCAAATGTATTCAATTTATTTCACTAATTAAAAGTAAAAGGGTGGAAATTGTTTAAACAAATCAGTTTATATTTAACAAAGTTATTAAAAGATAGTGGACAATGGAAATCGATTTATCTTTCCTAAATCAATGTAATATGTCTAACACATTGTAATTTAGTCAACACTTAAAAGTATTCTTTACCTCGACAGGGGTAAAAGCACATCTGGTTTGTTGTGACACGTTTTTTTTTCAAGCAGAAAATGAGGCACACAATAAATAATGCACATTGTGGGATAGGATTTAGCAGGTGGCACAGATGACGTTTGAGTCCTTATTACACTGGGGGCATATTAATGTTATACTGTACTGTTCGTCAAGTGGATGGCTAAAAACTAGTTTCTAACTGTCTCCCTGGTGACCCGCATAACATTTCCAACCTGCAGTCACCACAATAATCAATCACAACATGACGAACTGCCGGGGTCGGGTCACAGGCGTTCCTGTGAGCAAAGTGATCTCAGCGTGGTTTTTGCGGAAAGCGTGCTGTCCATTTGTGGACGGGTGTGCAGCTGGGGCACCTAAAGGGCTCTGCACTGAGTCACCTGCTCCTCGATTCACTCCGGGCCACCTTCAAGAGTGTGTTCCTTCTGACAAGCATGACCAGACACGTGCAGAAGGACGACAGGATCATATTTGACAAACTGTAACTAATAGATAATATAAGTTCACATGTGTTGGAGCTTATTGAGGTTTGAAACTCCAAATACCAAACCCACACGGCCTCAACAGCAGCAGTCTCAAGTCTATTTACAGTGGGCTTGTGTAAATCTAGAAAAAGTGTTAATGATAAGGAAAATAATAATTATTGATTTTGTATAAAGTAAGCAAGTTTGGAACACATTAGTCTTAATCCATTACTACATCTGTAAAACCTTTATTCAAGAATATAATTCAATCAAAATTCAAGTAAAATTTGCATTTAAAAAAACTGGCCAAATGTTTTTGTGTGAAATGTGTTTTTAAAAAGAAAAATGATAGACAAAAAAATTGTGTTTTATCATAGTATCACAGTATAGTTTCAACTTTGGGCTGCAGCTAAGAAACATCGCTGACACTCTAACATCCTTTATTTTAGTTATTTTAGTTAGTTATCAGTGTCCCAACAGATTTTTTTTTTTTACTCTATCTCATAAAATATTAGTCTCTCCAAGTACCACCTCCTAAATAAACACACGTTTACTATGGGCCATTTGATAACTATATATATATATATATATATCATCATTGTTAAGTACAACTGCACTCCTTTAGCCTAAACAAGGTCTGAAGAAGCACTAACCCTATGGTTAAACCAGGATTAAAGTGAGAGCTAAACAATATTGTTTTAGCTTATATTGTTTTAATTTCAGTCTGAGCCTACCATTATACCACTCAAGAAAGCTTCAGTACCATCAAAACCCTGGGGACAAAGATAGGCCTACAAAAAAATAATTATACAATAAAATTATACACACATTATATACTGTATATGTGTATATGCAGCACATATACAAGTCATCAATAAAAATCCGTCAGTAAAAGCAGACAGGGGCTAGGCACAATACATATGTTACTGTAGCTTGGAATTTTCTCTACAAAATACAAACACAACACAAATAACCCAGGAATTAACAAATAACAACTGACAAATGACCGCCACCATTACCACAGTATCATAGGCAATATTTCAGCAAATCTACTGTAACCCAGCAGTATGTACGCAAGTACAATAAGAGAACGTCATGGTTTTCCACTGCGCTAATTGACAGTGTCTGAAAAATGCAGAAATTACATAACACATCCATAAGCTTTTGTTCTTGTCCTGCTTTCATCTACACGCCCCATTCCAGACGGCACCTTGTATTTCCTTACCCTCTTTGTCAAATGCATTGGAAACTTAACCGGAGCTTCCAAACCCCACTTCCTCTGTAACAATGGGGGTGAGCGCTACATGTGCTGTGCATTTTTAACCTCTCACACCAATCAGGCTGATTGTCAAGGCTAACTCTACTGCTCACCCAATCAGCTGTCTAAATATCACACTGCAGCCCGTCGCATGAGATACAGGCCTGGTCGTGTTTCAACATCTGGATGCCTGAAAGCTGAATGTAGATACAGAAATAATCGCACAAACTGAGAGGTCATTTCATGCTCAATTTTCTTTTTTCTCTAAATTTGAAGTATCTCAGCTTTCTCTGTGGGAAACTCAATGGCTTCAGCTACAGATCTAATTCTTTATTGTTTAAAAGTTTATATATATATATATATATATATATATATATATATATATATATATATATATATATGTATATATATTTATTCTATATAAAATCTAAACATTTGTGGTCACTTAAGTTTATATTAATCAGTATTTATATATGAACCTAATTTAAGCAGTTTTAGAGAATGTATATTTCTACCGCTACAGAAAAGAACTAGGATTTTTATGAAGAACGTGAGTGAGTGCTACATTTTGCTGAATATTTCCATTTGCTATAAAAGTGTTTTAAAACATTTTGTATTGGAATGTTCTGAAAACCTAAGAATGATTTCAAAAGAATGTTGAAAAGTCAAAAGTAAAGTTTAGTCCTTTTTTGATAATTACATTTTTAAAAAGTTAGAAAGTTGAATGACCAATTAATTTATAAAAAAGCTATGTCTAAACATCTTAAATGAAGGCAGTGCTGTGTTTTTTCATGAATAGTTATGACCCTCTGTTGCTAGACTTTATTTACTTTGTAGAGACAATGTAAATTTTTGGAAGAGTGAATTCCTCATTCATTTTAATAACACTAAAAACTGAAAAAATTTAAAAGTTGTAAATGATAGGAACCATCTAAAATGAAGCATGCAATAGTGACACCGTTTTAACCCTACAGTGAGACAGTTTGTGGGTTATTTGTGTGCGGCCAAAAGTCTTCAGGGAGTGGCTATTGTTAAAGTTCTGTTTGAAACAATAAAAAGAGCTTGAAGTTTTATTTTGTAGACACTGTTGTAAAAGGAGCCCTGGGCCTCTCCCTGGCACTCACGCCACATTTAAACTCTTTAAATAGACTTGTATACGTTGCATTCTTTTCATTCTATTCTACATAAAGTTAAATTGCAATAATAGGAATCATATAAAACAGCATGGAACCAAACAATATTCTTTACGATAAAAACAGAGAAAATATATTAAGATATAGTAAAAGACATGTAACAGACTGAATGAACTTTGAACTTTCTCTGAATGTCTGAGATTTTGAAGGAGTAGACTGTAAAACGCTAGGCCTATACAGTCAAAGCCTATATTTTGGAACAGCCCTGCGGGGCTCTTGAGTGATGACTGGTCAGTCTGGTGTCCATTCAACATGGCAAGTAATCATTTTATAGTCAAACAAAATAACTTTTACTGAGTGAGACTAGATGGGGATTGAATACTGACAGCAGACAAAGCGGCATTAAAAGGAGTAGGCTAGGTCTGAACGATTGCAAACAATTTTAAAAACAACCTCAGTCCATAGTAGGAGTTCAAAATTGTGATATTACACTCTAGTAAGGCTGACCGTGATGTTGCTTGTTAATTAATTTCTTGTTAAAGTATTGCATTGTTCTTCTTGTAAAAATAAATACGTACAACAAAATTGTTCTCCAGTATTTTCAGTGTCTGGACATTTCTCGGATACTGGAATAGTATTTAAACGTTAATTGTTACGTGTTTTGAAACAATTAACGGACAGTGTGAGCACATTGGTGGGCGTTGATTCTGGGAGTCATTTTAAGAGGGTCTTTTCTGCTCAGAGTTCAAACAATGGTCTGTGTCTGGTGCATGCACTTTCCTCGTATTATTCCTCCTTTTTTGTGGAGAGATGAAAGCTGCAGTGGGACCTAATTGCTGTGGTGCAGTGGCGCTGTGGCTGTGTCATAAAGCCTGCCGCTCATTTTAACTGTGGCCTGCTGCTCCGGAGCCCGTGTTATTCTTTTATTCCTCTTTACACAACCTCTGTGTTTACCCGAGAGCACAACGCTACGCCTGAGGGCTCGCTCCATGTATCTGCTCTGAAATTACAGGGGAGCCAAGGCAAGGTCAAAGGGCGAGCAGGGCACAGGCTGTGGGTCAACGTATGAGCCACTCTAAAAAAAACATTTATTCTATCACCCCAAAATTAAGCTGAGATTAAGTGATATACCTTGTTGTATTCATGGAATTCTCAAGTTTGTGCCCTGAAAAAAGTTTACATGGGTGAGTCTTGAGGTAGTTTAGTTTACCTTTTGGTTACTGTAGAAGGAACTAAAGACGTAGTGCCGTTAAGCAACAGAAGTTGTGCTTTCTGTAAAAGAGAAAAGTTTTATTCAATTTCTGGTTTAAGTTATGTTGCAAGCAACTATAATAGATCAATAAGTCCTCATGCACATTGATACAGACTAAATGTAACAGTCTATTGTATTGTAGTAACACACTGTTTACACTAATAAAAATCAATAACAGAAATTGAACTAGCCACACATTTTTTTTATATTGTACGGACTAGGTTCACTCTGTAATGCCACAATCGTGCTTAGGTTTACTGCAGCGTTGACCAGAATTCCCACTTAAAGCAGAGCTAAGTAAGATTTGTGCAGCTCCCCCTACAGCTTCCTTCAGTGAATCACACTGTTGTAAATACTCCTAGATCAGCTCTGGACAACAACACTCATCAGCCGCTCTAGCTTTGCAAAACCCACCCCCCAAAAAAAAAAAAAAAACAGCAAAGAAGTGAATAAACAAACATGGCGTGCAAAAACATCTTACTGCTGTCTGCTGTTGAAGTTTTAAACAAGTAATGTCTTAATAATTTAAAACTGATTGAAAAGCAGAGGTGAACAAACTCTTGGGCCATCTTGACTGTTTTGAAGGGACTCACCTAAGTGTGGCGCAAGGCAACAATCCAGTGGCATTTGAATGTGATTGGTTGGTTGGTACGTAACATATCTGAGGAACTGACTGGCTTACAGAGCTTTGCCAGACTGAGTTCCTGTATATAGAATATACAGAAAGCTCCCGTCAGGCTGTGCTAGGCCACTACCTTTTGGTAACATTAGTCTTCACCAGGTCTTCACCAACATTTAAATTTGTATTGTATAAAACCTACAGTATTCCTATTGTTAATACGAGTGTTGTTTGAACTTGGCTTAAGTTTTTGTGCCATACAAATATAACTTTTGTAGAGCAGTTTCACTTACCCCTCATCTTCTCCTATAGGGAGTTATTTGGTTTTGTAAAAATACACTCTTAATTAGAAGGGAGATCTTTTCCCAACCAGAGACCAGGAGACAAGGGTCCCTCCCGGTCCGGAGTAACCCCAGGCCTAGGTGAAGATAGTTGCTTCTGACGTGTCACTCTTTCATGAGTCTGGCTCTGAGCTGCAAAACTATTTACAGTTTGACTTGACGCGGGCTGGCTGGATTAACACGCAGTGCACAACAGGACCGCAGAGGAATTAGCATGCAATCACTGCTGCCTCCGAGTGCAACGTGCAACTGAAGCGTGGCCAGCACACAGACCACAGAGGCAGCTCACAATAGGAAAGTCTGAAGGAGCAAATTAGCGGAACATGTTTTCTTCGGAAAAGTTTATGGAAATACCCAAACAAATGGTGTTGCTCCGGGCTGATGGGAGTGAAGTGGGGATGACACATTTAGACAACTTTATAATACAAATCTCAAATGTTTTAATTGATCTGATTCTTTTTCATTTATTTTATGGCTTTACTGTCACTCATTTCATGTGATACTTGTCACGTATTTGATCAGGGTTTTTTGTCCCATGCACTGCCCCAACCTATACACAAAAAACTCAAGCTCCAACAGATCTAATACAAAAACATGGACCACATTATAGTTAATGTTAGCCTAAAATAAAAATCACAAATTCAGCTTAAACATTGTGATTTTAGCAAACCTTCTCACTACGTATGTGTGCTGTCCATGAGTGAAACATGAGCAAGAGGCTCCATATTTAACCGCTCTAGACTTTAGGTTATAACAGCTAAAGGCTAAAAGCTAATGGTTACTGCTTGTTTAGGACTGTATTTTGCTGGACTTGCACAGAAATAACACCACGTGGAGGATCTGGAGATATTCATTCTGGTTTTAGGACCTGTGCTTCTGCATCAAATGTTGTTAAAATAAGATTTGCTTGACAATATTAGCATTCAATATTTGCGAAAAGGCACAAACTATACATTAAGGGAAAATGCCAATATTATACTTTAGACATTTTTTAAATTAATTAAATATACTTACTTTTGGCTGAGCATTGTCCTTACAATTCAAGACATTTCAGTGGTGGAAAAATTTGATGTAAAATACTTCTTCAAGAACTTTGGACAAATGAAGTCCATGTTTGCAGTAAAAGGGGCCTTTTCAAAGTTCACATCTGTGAGTCAGACATATGTGGAGCAGGCGGCGAGTACTTTCAGCCACTTAAAGTCTTCATAAACAATTTCGGAACAATAAAGTGTGATCGACAGCTCCCATTGTTCCTCTCACACGGAGCTGCACCTGCCACACAGCACTCATTTCATTAGTATTTTTGCTGCATATAAATCTGCTGAGAGTGGAACTTTCTTGAAACCCATGTGGTGTTTGGTTTCAGAGTCCCATGACGGGAATTACAAGTCAGATGTGAGCAGTAAGCCCAGGAAGGAGCGCACAGCATTCACAAAGGAGCAAATCCGGGAGCTGGAGGCCGAGTTTGCCCATCACAACTACCTGACCAGACTACGGCGCTACGAGATCGCAGTGAACCTGGACCTCACCGAGAGACAAGTAAGTGCCTGATCTCCTGCTTTGCTCAGACTTTACTCTGTTTTATGTACAGTTATAGGGACTAGGCCAGTGACTTCGGAACATTTTTCTACTGGACCTTTATTTCAAAAGACCAAAAGCATAACATAGGCGTGTTCTTTTTTGGTACTCTTTTGATTATTCTTCACATACTGCCATTTTAGTTTAATGATCCTGACCATTACCAATTTAAAAAAAATTGTAAAAAGCAAAATATAGAATGTAGATTTTTCATTTGTTTTCCAATGTTGTATATTGTTCTAAAACGTTTTAGACCCTATTTTAACCATTTGTGTTTTTTCAAAATTGCGCTTGTTGTGAGCATTTCATTTGAATCTCAGCTGTCTGTGATGTAAACAATGCAACCTTCTGTGTATGCTGTAGATAAACCCAATAGAAACATTTTTGACCCTGTATTTTACCATTTAAGATTAAACCAAAGCAGAGTCAAATGTCAAATGTAAATCTAGGTGACGGCTGAACATAGTAAAAACATTTGAAAGTAAGTAGTCTATTGTAAATTATATTATTGGTAATGGAAAAATACAGTTCTAACATGTTTGGATTTAGACATGATGCAAAAAAGTCACATTGTTGGCCATGGACACTCCGTGACCCTTTTGGCTTGGGACATTTCATCAGTTGATCTTCCTAGACCAAACCATGTACAAACAAAAACAAACAAAAAACTAAAACATGGGATGCATCTGGATATCTAGGACATTTGGGTTAAATTATTTGTACTTATATTATTCAGTTTTTATTTAATAATGAGATGAACATAAAATACCAGATTGTTCAGCACTAGCTAAATGTTTTCTGAATGCAGTCAAATTGACTTCTCATTGGCAGAAAGCTCCAATTTGTCTGAATGAAAATAAAAAGTAATGTTAGAAACAGTCAAAGTGTCAAAAAGTGTGATATATATTAGGATTTTATAATAAAACTAATCGACAGACTTACTAATACTGAAGTACATTTCTCTAAAGTTCTGTGAATGACATACCGAACGATCACCAGTGAGACATTAATGCCATGTTGTGATAACAGACAAAGCCTTAGGACAGCTGAGGGGCTTTACCACTCGCTACTGTATTTTTGTAACTTTCCATATGAGGGCTATTGTGCTCCAGATGTGGCAGTGTGACGGGACTATCATATTCCAGATGTTCTTGTCTATTCTTTCACCCTGGCCACAGTCAAGACAGGGAGACGGCCTGAAGGAAGTGCTGTCTAGAAAGTCACTTCCTCTGCTCTAACTACAGCATAAATTGGTCTCCGAGCGTGGGCCGCTGGCTGTAACAGCAGCACATGAAATAAATAACAGGAGACAAATGGCTGAGGGAAGGAAACGGTGCACAGGCTGTTGTTCTCTGACACCCCTTTGGAAGTTGTAAGTCACACTAAGCTGACGCCTCGCAAGTGATACTCTACGGTGTGATACAGTGTGGAGTCGGTGTATAGAACAGGCAGCCTCAGATGTCAGAAGAAAAAGTTGCTATTGTAACACACTTACATTTCTGTGACTCATGTAGATATATAGATAGCTGCTTTTTTATAGAACTTAAGTTTTTTTAGTGTAAAAGAATGTGCAATGTGTAATTAAAAAATTACACTGACTATAAACACATTCTATAAAGTTTCTACATTGGTCACAGATTACTGCAGTGAGCTTAGTGCTATGAAATCGCAAAGGTGCGTACAGACATGGTTTTTTCGCCTTTGACAGGTGTGAGCTGTCTGTCACTGCCACCGTACAGAACGGGATGAAAGAGCAATGTGTGAAAAAAGGCTTTGGATGAATAAGCTTCACAAATGGAAAACTGTATGTAGACACATTCTCTGTAACATTTTCAGAAATTAATGTTATAAAAAGACTGAAACTACCTTTTTGAGGACTGTAAATATGCAAGTTAGATTCCTATTTACCTGTGGAAATTTGTCTCAACCATAGAGAAAAGTGAGGTTAGGTTTGTAAAGGTAGTTGTTAAAGCATGAGCCAACAGAATAACTTTAAGTTTTAACAAGTGATTACAGTGCACTCCAGTGCACTCTGTTACTCCACTGCACAAGTGTGTAATAAGCTTAACTACTGTGCATCTAATCTGTACAGGTATTTTTAATTAATCACAGGCCAAACCCACAACACTATACCCTCCGCCCAAACCAGTCCTACCAGTATTTCTTCATCTGCTAACAGTGCCTAATCCCTAAATGACCACCCAGGGCTGCACTACACAATATACTACCTAGTGGACTCTGTGCTGTCATTAGTCACGCTGGTGTATATACACAAATGTCTGCTGGACGTATACTTATTTATATGTTATGATTAAGTCACAATAATCAATCAAACTGACTGAATTATTGCATCCTTATTTTGTTGCCTAAAAAGGAAAGCTATCCTATGTCCGTCTATACAAGCTAAGGTGGGCTAACATTAGCAATTTTACATTGTAATGATCAGTTACAAATCCTTTACTCTATGATTACTAACTTGTGTCTCCAGCTCATTTTATTCAAATGGGTTGTAAATAGTCTGCTGTCAGTGTTTTCCGGCAACTCTGCATTGTCTATTTTGCCCATCTGTTGACCATTGCTGTTTAATGCTTTTACTGATGGAATATGGGAAAACCTTGAAGGCACTACATTTGAGTCCACTAGACATTTGGACATCACTACAAAATGCTGTAATCACCAAATACTGCACTATACCAGGGACCGAAAACATAAACCAAAAAGTGATTATTTCTAAAAACTATTGACTAGAAATGTGAGAAAAAGAGAGTTTTATACATGGTGACGTCATGGGTTAGTCTTTGCATGCTTGTTGTTGTATTGGATAATGTGCTTATGCATATCTAATTTACAGTATATACAGCATATACATCATATGTATAATGAAGACAAAAACATGGTGGCTGTGGTGCCATCTCTTAGGACTAAACAGGAGTCTATATCATATAGCTTACAATTCTATATCCTCTTGCATTAAATTAGAACGTTGTTATTTGCTAATGGTGTATTGCTTGTCGATATGTATTAGTCTTGTTGTTCCCTGGTTAACTTACTTTGACAGCAAAATCTTTAGTGGAGTTTATAGCAGCTTCTAACAGGTTAAAATGGAATGTCTTTAGTGTAGGTTTTCAATGATCATAATAATCTCAGTCATAACTCTGCTATGTGTCTCTTTAAAACCCAAATGTATTTTTTTTTTTTAATGTCAAGTTGGCAGAACCACTTAGTGCTTTATGGCAGCCACATAAACATTAGAGCCAGCCATCCGTTTACCTATGGTGCAAATGGAAAACTGGATCTGTTATTGGAGCTGTTATTGATGTCAAAGTGGTGTGACTGTTAAGGTCTTGGTCGAGGCAGTGTGCGTGTGAGGGTCATGTTCACTCTCCACCGTGGCCCCGTCCCACACTCAGAAACGGCCCCTGGAGGCTTGAGAGGAATCCAAAGTGATACTCAGCACGACGCAAGACAAATGTTTGTGCTGTCAGCGAACTTCCTGGCCATGTGACCTCTCAGAGAGGCACTGCCCAAAAATAAACCTACCCGCCTCTCCGCCCTCCTCTCTCCTCGAGTCCTATGTGTTGACACGCTGGGAGCCCTGCTATTTGATGAGGGAATCCGTTTTAGGCAACAGCTTAATCATCAGTCTGAGAGATGTAAATATGGCTGAAGCTGTTGAGTCAGGGGAAAAGAAGGTAGAAGCTCAATTACAATAAGCACATGGTCCACTCTAAACTGCCAGACCTATAGAGAGCATAGCTGTTAATCCCAAATATGCGTGTTTATTGTTTTTCTCTAGTATATTAATAAGACAGAGTAATACCACAACTCAGCATTGAGTGAAAATAACATGTTGTTATGGGTTAGGGAATATTCCAGTTGCTGTAGGCGTATCGCGGGGTGCACCCTGAACAATTGCCAGATCATCAGAAGGATAGGATTTAGGGGAGTTGATTACCTGGTAGCAATCAAGTAATCTAAGGAATCTGCGTTTTAATAAGAATTTAATAAGAACAAATAAGTAATGATAGAGGCCCACAATCTACCATGTGATTTTATGAAAAGCCATCAAATTTAAATGATGCCCGAAGGGCTTACAAGCCACACTTCTCAAATGTTGGATTTTGCCGTGCTTATTGTTTTTTTTTTCCTTGAAGTGCCCAAAATATAGTCATCCCTATTAGTCATCCCTCTGTCCCACCTTTCCCATTGGTCAGAACCCATCTGGGATGGCTTGTAAAACACTAAACAGCATGTGCAAGGCCTTAGTGCTCCTACAGTATGGGCTGCAAAATATGGAAAGTAAGCAGAAATCATAATTTTGGGTGCATGTGCCAATGAGCAACTTCTATTGAAAATAAATAATGGCCATGACCTAATGCTTCTAAGGAGCTGTAAAAATCTGACCCCTCATCAATGTATACATCTAATATTGTTATAATATTGTGTTTTGAGTTTCTGAAGAACAAAAACTCTACAAGAACCCACACAATGATAGATTCAGAGACACAAAAAGGTGCACACTTGCGTGCCTTCTGATTGCAATCACTGGCAATGCAACTGAATATTTACAAACCTATGTATAGCTCAGTTTTTTAAGAAGAAAATGAAAGAATGAGTGAATGAATGAATGAATGAGTGAAGAAAACTACAAAGTGTCATTTAGTTTGCTCTTAAAATTACTCAATGATTGTGTAAAGAATATATATGATTATACAAATCTGCCTGATTTCTGGAGACAGGCCTGTGACATTATCTTCTGATTTCCTTCCTGCAGGTGAAGGTGTGGTTCCAGAACAGACGGATGAAGTGGAAACGAGTGAAAGGTGGCCAACAGGGGGCATCAGCTCGAGAGAAGGAACTGGTGAATGTGAAAAAGGGGACGTTACTACCATCAGAGTTCTCTGGCATCGCAGCGCTGCACCACTCAACGGACTCCTTAGCCAATGAGGACAGTCACGACAGTGACCAAAGTTCTGAGCATGCTCACTTATGATGCCCCACCCCTGCCCCATCTCAGGACTGTCCTTAGAAGGACTGTTTTCTGCTTTGCCATCGTCAACAGCGACGTTAAACAAGTGTACACATGTTCAGCAGAGCACAGGCATCATGTAAATACCTGGAAGTGCATAAATGATGTGTCATTCATTATCATTACTATTGACAGTAAAGGGGAGTGGACTTCTCACATTTTTTCACATCATTTACCAATCTTATCTTGCAAGAAATGTACTTTTGTCTGGTTGTGGCTTTACCAGATATTTTTTAGCAAATTTGTGTGAACCTAGTTTTAACAAACCATATTGTGCAGTGGTAATGTGTTCCACTAATACCAAATGAACTAATGTGGGTCTGGCTGCATTAGTAGCTTGCAACAGCTGACATTACAACCATCATGAATCATGCTCCTGAACTCTGACCTTACTCCAAATATGGTAACCCCTGACTCATGACAATTCCCAGGAGTTAGGCTTCCTCCGTTTTCTTCACTGGGTGAAACTTAATTTGTCCACTCCTTTTTATGGTCAATGTTAATACCACAGAAATATGACAAACGCTATCAAGACTTTGATTTTGTCAAATCAGTGTTAACATTCCATGTTGTGTGTGGGAGTGAGGGAGGTTAAAGCTTTGCACTGTTCACCCAGTTGGTTTCTACTGTACGTATGGTGTAATGGACTTATTGATCAAATTGAGTGCCAGGAATTTTAATTAGCCTAGCTAATATAAAGAAAATGTAAATAATCTTACCTTTATGATTTTATACCCACTGTAGTTGGCTCACTTTAATAAACACTGACAGTTCTTTAGACAACACCTTTATGCAGAGGACGTTTTGTAAAGCATCCTGAATCCTGAAATCAATTTTATTCATGTTTTTAAGGACATGTAAGTCTTTCTTGAATACAAGTATCCAGTGGTGTTAAAACTTCCTTATGATTGGATAACGTCTTCCAGTAGTATTCTTTGACACACTTATATTCCAGTTTAACGTATACATGAACTGAGGCAGTAATAAGTGAGAGTGTAGAAAGCTGGTAATGGTGCATGTTAAATCCACCTGGACAGAGTCGGGACTGCTGCCAGACCCGAGAGAGTTTACCCGCAAAGGGACGGATTCTGTTACCAAACTTAGTTGAAAATAATTTCATGACTTGATCTCATCTTTCAGCACATTGTGATTGTGCATTTTAATTTGTTGAAGTGGCACAATACATACCATGTTAGCAATTATTTTCCTTGTGCCCCAGGCAACTCACTTTATTGAAAGACAGAAATATAGGGCGATTATCTTCTGCCCTGCTTTGTGTTTAAAACTGCATTTCCACTAGGGCTTTAAATGTATATACATATTCATCACCCCTGACATCACAAACTACGCTGGAAATTCTAAAGTCTGGGGTTAAAAATTATGACAGACAGCTGGTCTGGGCATTGCCTCTACTTCATCTGCAAATTTGTCCTCCCCACTTCATCATCCTCCAACTATTTGGACTGATATAATCCAAATAGTTGTTCCGGCAGATGAAACAAGATGAATTAAATCACCATCTGCATATATGATTTTGTGTTTTTTTTTAGTGTAGCACACATCATTTTAATTCAATGTGAATCTGTTGGGCTGTCTAATTTAGGTTTTCATAAAACATTGGTATAACAACTTTATACAGTAATCTAATACTCAGTACAAGGTTAGATCAGTACAAAGTTTAAAGGTGAAAATAAGAAGCCTGAAAAGACAACTGAATGTGTAAATACCTGAACTTACTCTGCATCAGTTCAGAAACTTGCCTTTTCCATCTTTGGAAAGCTGGTCTAAGGCGCCTGAAGACTGACACATGGTCTTGTGTGTGACAGCTGCAAAGAAACATAACTTCATTTGATTGGTTGTATTTGCCCAGTCAACCTTAAAATCCCCAAGAGCAAGACTAAAAGAGACTGATATTATGTATTTCATGTCATATTATCAGGTCAAGTGTCTATTTTAACACAAAGACAATTTTTATTTATTTAAAGATTGTAGCTTTATTACTGGAAGCAACACATATTGAGGATTTACATTATTAGTGAGCAATTTTATTATGTGTCTTCACTTATATTTCCTGATGATATTCCATCTTGAATATCATAATAATAATAATAATATTCCACTAATCTACATAAATCTGTGTTAACCATAGGCAATATAAAATAATGGAGTGGTGGTGTCTATAGTAATAGACGTTTGGACCTTCACCTTGAAAACTCAGTCCAGATGCTTTTGCTTAAACCTTTTCTTCAAGATGAACTGGATGACTGAGAACCTCCACAGACACCTTACATATAGATTACCATTTATTTTACGTTAGTGTTCGTACATAGGATGAGATTATAGGTCAGGTGTTGCAGCTGAACTGATATGAAACTTGTGGTTAATGAAGAGGTAATGCAATGATCATAAACTCCCTGAGATGAACTTTGACCTAGCTTGAAACAAACCTCAAGTAAAACTGCTTTTTAGGCTATTTCATTTTTTTTTTAAATAACTGTAAGTGCTAAGCTTTTATGTAATAACCACATGTGGGTATCTGGTTTCTTTCTTTTCTCACTTCTCTAAACACTACAGCACAGTCAGGCTTTAACATGGAAAAACTTAACTTCAAACTTTGGCGACATCTTCACGTCACTCTTGCCCCAGCACAAACAAAACCACAAACTCTCGCGAGACAAATCCAGGCGGAATGCAAAAGTATCTGCGTGACCAAAGATAACCTCTGCCCCACTATGAATGTTAATTAGTTATAAAAGTCGGAGTAACTGTTGGCTTAAGCCGCGTTTAATGTCAGCGAGTGTTAGCTTAGGTAAAGGCGGTAGTCACGAGCACCTCGCTTCACTTTCCAGCTGACCTACTTTCAGGGACGACTAGGAAAAACAAGTAGGAGGGCAGCGGGGTGACTGGAGGAGTTCAGCCTAAGTCTCATCAGTACCTGCTCAGGTAAAAGGCAATGGCTGCAGATGCGGGGTTCCGGGCATTGTTCTCCATGCTCACGCCGAACGAGTCGTCCTTTGAGGCGGTGCAAGACGTCCCTCAGTATGTGCAGCAGGTGGGTAAAGCCTGACTCTGAACGAGCATTTACTCAGGTCCCTATATAATGAAGGGGAGACACACAATAGCCTGTTTCTGCACAATAACTACACACTATTAAATTAAATTATATTTTATTAAAGTTTGTAGTTAGTCCCACAGCCTGGTAACTCAACTGTTATTGCAGAATGTAGGCTAGCAAAGTGGAAATAACATTTATTAGAGCAATAGCAAAGAAAACCAAATCAAAATAAATTGCTCTCTATGCATGCACATGAAATATGAAGAATGTTAATAATACGACATTTTCAATTTAATATAAAAAAAAAACTCTTATCCAGTGCAGCAAGTAAATATAATGCATTGAAAAAAAATTATATATATCATTTTTTTCAATGCATTTGTAAAATTGTTTGTTGTTTTGTTTGTTCAGCTTTGTTTGTTCAACAGGTAAAATGGCTTTGCAGTATTTCTTTAACTTATATTAATATTAAGGAATAGACATCAAGTTATTGATGCCTATTCCTGTTATTAAAATAAATCAAGTTATTCAAGAAATGATATTAGATGTGGCTCATTTATAGGTTTGATATGGTTGGGGTTTAAATCCCAACAAATGGCCCATTTGCCCATAGCATGCTCTTTCTTTCTCTCATTTTTAGGCACTATATAATATATGTATAATAATACACCTAAATAAATACACAATGATAAGAGATACACATTCATGGCAAAACTTTATTGACATGTCTACTGATGAAGAAACAGGAACAGCAATAATGCTATATGCAGAACAATTTGTTTTTAAATGCAATATCTAGCTAGCCTGGCTCCGCCCTCCTACGTACTTCCGCTCAATTTCATTTCGCTTTAGTACTACGTCTGGGATTGCTGTATATTCTTAGGTTTCCAGAAATCAATTTTTTGTAGGACCAATCAGCGAACAGAGGGAGTGGCTGAGAACGATGACGTTGATGTAGTGAGTCAGTTTGTGTTGGAGTAATGGCAGCGATTGGCTATGGCAGATCCTGAGTGACTCTGGGCAGATCCAATAGTTTTAAACTTCAACAGAGTTCCCGCATACAAGGAAGTAAACGCTTGTCAATGGAGCGAGGCCAGACTCTCTGTACAAATGAAATGTACGAGAGTCTGGTAGAACCAGGCTAATATCTAGCATATTAATAGAATAGAATTATTGGCAGTCCTAACAAAGTATGTGAATCATTGTCCCTCCGACAGTGGTAGCAGGTTAATATATCCCACTTCTCCAAAATCAATGTGTGCACTAGAGAATGGGGCATGTGATTTGTCTTTCTAAGATAAACACTCTGATAGATTAGTTTCTCAAACACAAACTGTGTGTTTAAGTTAAGACTGACCAGGAATGAAGAGCCCATGTGATCTGAATGGCATTGCCCCCAAAAGTTCACCGTACAGTAGGATTATGCCAAAATGTAACATCTTGTGCATGGACATATAAACAGTGTGGTCTACTAAGAGTCCAATCAAGAGGACATGCTAAATTCAATATTTTTGTTGAATATTGAGATGAAATTGAAAGGGGCTTGTGACTAACTGGCACTGGTCACATTGTTGTCAGATGCTTCCTCATTTGGTCACACCAGCCACACTGATTTGAAATGCTCATGTTTTTCACATGGAGCACCATACTTCCAGCAAACACTGTTTGCCAAAATAAATGTGCTGTTTAGTATGTTTAGCAGTAGCTATTATGTCTTTGAGTACCAAAAGCAATCTGAAGGCACATAACACATTTTAGCCCCTTATCAGCACTTATATATATATATATATATATATATATATATATATATATATATATATAGTATAAAGAATATCTTAAAATCTACTGTTGTACCAAATTGTGTTTAATAGGGCAGGGTAATCAATCAAATGAATAGGGCCGGGCAATATGGAAAAATACATATTTTAGTGATATATTTAGGCAAAATCACATTTCCAGTTTCCTTACCACTGCGCTTTGTCTAAAGGATAATGCTGCTAGTACTAGCTCAAATCATTTGTATAATAATGCTGCAGAAGACGACTGATAATCACCAGAGAAATGTAGTCATATTACCTCTGTAGTGCCTCGGTTTAGTGGCAGAAATTTGTTTAAAACATGAATATACTGTATCATGGATTTTATGTAAATTAGCCATGTGCTTTGATTTAATGTAGTGTTTTTTCCATCTTGTACCAAGACTTTATGTGTAAGCTATTCTGTACCTGGTCTAGAAACAGATACCTTTAGTTAAAAAAACAGGTCTTTCATTTTCAGTATGATGCTAATGCAAACAGCTGCTGCTAGATACATTTTTTGCCCAGCCCTATTTGTACTTTTTCTGTCAAAAATCCTCTAAATAGCTAAAAAATAATCTTAATAATTTTAATAACACGTCTCACTCCAGGATCCCAGAGGCTTCAAGGATTGAAGGCAATTTCAAAAGCCTAATAAAATAAGGTTGTTGTAAAACTGCTCAAACTACTAAGCTGAGTTGTCGTGCGCAGTATATAACACCATTGGTTTGTTTGGTTAAATTACAGTGTCTCAGTTGTGTTTTATTTGGCCAGTGTCTGGTGCAGCTCTTTCATTTTGAGCTGGTGTATGGTTTACAGCAGGAGTCCTCTTATCCAACACCACACTTGTAACACAATTAACAGCAACGTTACAGGACGTCCTAACATCTGTAAAACATTTGAGTGCTAATTTTTGACTGAAACTTCAGTTTTGTAGGCCCATGCCAGTGATTATACTTTGGTTTTATTAATAAATCATACACTAGAGGCAGTATTTGTGTTCAACAGTCAATTTTCTACTAATGAACTCCAGTTCTTCTCAAGTGTCTTGGCTGCTGCGTTGTTTATGGTTTAATCAGATGAAGCTGAATGCTAAATGCTAAGCTATACCCTTCATATATTTCAGCATAGGCCTCAACCTCAATATATGTGTGTGTGTGTTTACTTTCAGTATGCATTTGTATAATTTTAATGTCTACAATGGTTACATTGTAGACATTAACTTCATTATTGTAGACATATTATTTTTCCTTAATGCCGTTTAAGCTGTGCTATCTTATCAGGCATATCTCAGTTTTAGAGTCTTTGATGAGTAAGTACAGGTCCTAAGTCCTAACATTATCTAGATATATCTCTAGGTCCAGCAAAACATAGTCCTATAAGCCTCTAGTGACTTGAGATTGTAGCCTTTAGCTGTAGGGATAAAGCAGATAAATCTTGAACCACTAGTTAAGGTTTTCTACCGACTCACTGACAGAACACACTTGCATTCGGTCGTGGCCAGTACCCTTTTGATTGATTTAAAAATGTAGGTCGGTATTATTAGAAAGCAGTCATTTGGGAATATGACTAATAACAGACAAACCCACCACCCTTAACAATGGCAGGCACAAAGACCCACAGTGTTAAAATAATCTATTTACAATGAGATTCCCCAGTGGTGTTCATGGACCAACTGCTCTGTCAAACAGCAGCATTTAGTATCTCTTCTCACTAGTGTCAGTAAGTTACCTGCTGTTTTGTAGTAATTTGACATAAATTCAAGTCTAAATTTGTGACAGAAAGATCTAGTATAAGAATAACAGATCCAAACCTTTTTTTCAAAGCTGGCCCTCCTTGAAAAAATGTTGAACTCCCCTGCGTTAAGCTAATATGAAAAAACTACGTAGTTCAGAGGCCCTTTGCACCGTACATCAACAGTAAACCCAACAATTTAAGGCTTGCAGAACATTTTTATTTTATTTTACATTTCAACAACTCTGTTATGCCAACTGAAACTTAGCTTAAACCAAACCGAAGAGAATAAAGGATGAGACCTGGCTGGCCTGGTTGCATATTTCAGAAGTTGTCAGAAGTCCTGGACAGAGGAGGTAAAACTATCTGCGGGACAGGAGAGAAAAAAGGCCCTTGTCCAAACTGACAGTCGGCCTCTCAGTGGGGTTAGGGAGGGAGGGGGGTGCCAGATGTTGGACAAAGCATTGCGTGTGATCACTGGTCCCCAGTGGTGCTCTGGCCTCTGCCTCCACACATCCACCTGCACGAGTGTGAACCCCACATGTGGCAGGGGGAGCACACATGCCGCCCTCGCCTCCACCTGCAGCCGTCACACCCTCCTTCCACAGACAGGCTCACCACAGGCCCACATGCTGCAGGAGTCCCACTCGTGACCCGCTCGCTAACCCCATACCTCACTAATTTGTTCCATGTTTGACAGAACCATTAGGAGGTTATTACAAGTTTCAAGAATAGTGAGGAGCATTGACATTTTTCTTTGGAAATTAGGAACAAATTGCATTCTTCACGTTGTCCCTGTGCTCAAAAAACTACAACCGTTCTTTTGTGCTGTAGTCATGTGTTTTAGTGTGATCCCAGAGTTAGGTTGTTTTTCTGACTTTGTTCTGTTCCTATTCTTTGAACTCAGAAAATCAGACTATTTAGGCTGCTGTTTACAGACTGACTCAACACAGCCAACATATAACATTATTGTACTTAAAAGCTAAATGCTTTTTTTTTATCATGTGCTCCCTTCAGGCAATTATCTAGCTGTTCACATATTCAGTGTGGCAGGATTTTTGTTTTTGATTTTTGTAGGTTTTTACGCCGTATGCCATTTCCAATGCAACCCTCTCCATTGGGGTCATTGTATACTTGCTTGTGACCAGTATATAAAATCCAGCACTAACATTGTTATAAGATCTAATGGTAATCTAATATTATAAAGTGAACATAGGCAATGAGTTGATGTACAGTACATAAATTAATAAAACAAAAAGTTTTGCACAGAAAGTCCAAAATGTATGTTTCCAAGTTCTCTTTATGAGCTCAGCCGGTGTTCATGTGCATTTTTCTGAGGACCACATACATGTACATTTAGCTTTAGTTTTACATCAACAAAATAAAATGTATTATTCTTTTATTCTTAAAGAGTAAACTTAAAGTGGACAAGGCTCACTGTCATGTCATGACGTTTTTTTTTTTAGCATAAATACGTAAAGATCTGAATGCCATCCGTCATTTTGACAGCATGTGGAGACAGTGTATGTTGTTCTGAACGGGAAACAAGTTCAGTGACTTGAGAACAGTAATATGAGAGAATTTCTTTGTCTTGGTCAGAATATGAGCTGAGTTCTGTATGAGCTGCAGACGTTTACTTGATTTCTGATGTCCTGAGAACAGAGAATTGCAGGAGTCTAGTTTACTTGTGATAAAGGCATGAACTTATTTCTTTGGCATCAGACAGAGATACAAATGCTCTAATTTTAGAAATAATTATGTTTCTATTATGTCACATACAGTTTTGGCAATGTTTTTAGAAAATACATCTATTGGATCAACTTAGGGCCAGGTTTAAGTAATTAAGTCATCATCACATACCTTTTCTTTATTCAACACAAAATCACTCTTGTGAAGCACATTGCTTTGAACTCAATAAATCTAAAAGAATTCTTCCTCTATGCCAAAGACATTCTGCAAGATTCTGTAAGGACTGGACTAGCTATGTTGACTCATTTTAGACACTATCTTTTTTTAGGCCTACTCAGATACATATGTCTATTATTATAGACCATATAGTTGCTATGTTAGCTTCACTTTTATAGTCTCTGTTACAGTTATATTTTTTCATCCCGATGATTATTTCCAGCACTGGAAATAAGTAAATATTCCGTCTGCCAATATGTTGTGGGTTTAGGCCCACGGCTTCTGCCTCGTAGTGAAACAAACATAATGGATCACAAAACATGAAAGCCCTATGAGCTTTAACACTCTTCCAAAACAAATATTCAGAACTGGAGTGGGTCTAAAGCTCTTCCTTTAAATCTGCTAAGCTGTCATTTTGTGTCTTTAGGCCACTCCGTTCTTTGTGGGCCTGATGGTGCTGGAGCTGGTGGTGGGTGCATTGAGGTCTCAGACTCCGGTTGTTACTGTCAGCGATGGAATCACTTCCATCTCCTGTGGAATGATCTCCAGGCTGCCCTTGTAAGTGTGTGCTGCATCTAGGCTTTAATATTTGTTTGTCTTTTGACACAATGTTTAGAGCTGAAGAATGTAAAAACAAAAAAACATTCTTAACATTGTAGCTTCAGGGTATTGTAAACAGTTGCCAGACCCAAGATATAGACTAATGCTCAAATAATGATTAGTACACAAGTTATTTGTCACAATGTCACTTCTGACCTAGCAAATAAACTGCTAGCAATGCATAGAAAAAACATTCAAATGTACAAATAAATGTTAATTTATGGATGCTACCAATCAAAAACAATGTCTCCCTAAGAAACAGTGTGCATACAGGACACTGGAGAAGGCTGCTACTTTGTGAACCATCAAATGACAAGTTAGCCAACGGTTTGCAATGTGTGCGATAAGAAACTGAAAGAGGTTGCAAAAACTTGTTGAAAGTTTAAAAAAGCTAAAAGGAGTTAAAAGCTTTTAAAAGAAGTAGAAAGATCAATTAAGATATTCTAAATAATATGAAATATGCTAAATAGCTAAAAAAAATAGAAAGTTCAAATAAGTAAAAACAACCAGAACAGTTAAAAAAACATTAAAAGACAAAGTTGTTAAAGATTGAAGATATTAAAGGAAATTAAAAAGAAGTAAAAAATGTTAAAAAACAACAAAAGAATCTGAAAGAAAATAAAGATGTTGAAAGAGGTTGAAAACATTTTGTAAATCATTAACCCGGCAGTAGCTCAGTGGTAGAACGGTTGTCCTTCAACTGGAAGGTTGGTGGTTCGATTCTTGCTCTCCCCACAGTTCATACTGTCGTTGTGTCCTTGGGCAAGACACTTAACCCACCTTGCCTCCAGTGGTGTTCCAGCTGTAACACTGGTGAATGGAACCTTAATGTAAGTCGCTTTGGATAAAAGCATCTGCTAAATGACTAAATGTAAATGTAATTAACCCATGGTTGTTAAAGGAAGGTAAACGTTATTTAAATATGTAAAAAAAAAAAAAGTGAGAGAGAGGTACTAAAGTTGACTGTTTTTAAAGGATTTGACTGCAAGATTAAAGAAGATGTTTAAAAATGAATTAAGCTAAAAGATGTTAGAAGAAGCTGAAAAAGGTTGAAAATAATAATCAATTTACTCAATCAAAATCAAATAACTGAAACTGAAGAATTGAAATATAATGAATAAATGCCACTAATAGATTGTTGAGCTTTTTAGCCTTATGTCAGTCAGAGGAACTCACTGAACCTCTGCCCTCCAGGTTGTTGTTATTCAGAGGCTTCGAGCTGACCACCTACATGTATGTGTGGGACCACTACCGCATCATGGACCTGCCCTGGAACTCTGCGTGGACCTGGTGGTTCTGCTTCCTGGGAGTGGACTTCTGCTACTACTGGGTCCACCGCTTTGCCCACGGTAACAATACACTTAAACCAAAACTGTGTCCTCACGTCTACAGAACTGTGGAAACGTGTGTCCAAGCAGTAAAAATGACAAATGGGACGTATCTTACACTGCAACCAGTGATGCCTTGCTTCATAATGTTTCAGCACCTACAAATGCTGGCAACCAGTATCAAGTGATATCATGATTCAAAGGCCAGACAATAGTGACTGAATTTAACAAATAAATATTGCATTGTTTTAAAAAAAATACTTTGTTTAGGTACATTGCCATATTAGTAAAAGATATAGGGACCAACCTTACGACAGCCATGTGTCAGTGACACATGGCTGATTTGCCATCTTCCACCTGGCTCAGGTGTGGACAAGGTATTTGAAGACATTGAAGGAACAAGATTTATAAAAAAATAATTATAATATAGATACATTAATAATTTATCTAAAATGTATTGATAATTTATTTTACTGGTCTAAATAAAAAATAAACATACATACAGTATATTTAATACATAATTAGATTTTACTTTAAAATTGATATCATATTATAGACTACGTTGATAAAACGATGAATTAATAGGCTAAATAACTCGTATAAAATAAGTAAGGACTTTTACAAAAAAGGTTCTAGTAGCAATCCTGGAGCTGAAGACTTCTGTGAGACCAGACCCAGTCCTTCTCACGCAGGCCCGCGCGTATCCACATGATCACAGCAGGACACTGAACGCTGCGTACGCCACAAAAAGCAAGACATATTTGGGCTGTACTGTTCTGAGCTGGACAAAGTAGACTGGTGGCACATGCACTTACAAGGGTTTACCCACTGGAGTGTGTTTATGAGCTGATGAGACGCACAAGAGCAGTCCTGGAGAATTGTGGAGCTTGGGCAACAAATGGGAAAGTAAGTAGCAGCTAATCTGTTGTCCTTTAGTCCAGGGGTTCCCAAACTTTTCCATGACAAGGCCCCCCAAATTCCACCAGGTTCTGGCCAAGGCCCCCCTTTTGCACGGTGTTATTGAACCCATCGACAAAACTACACCAAATGTAAATAAATAAATAAAACACCTAGGTCAGTGGTTTTCAAAGTGGGGGCCGCCAGGGGGCGCCAGGTGGGCCACCGCAAGTTGGAAGAAAAAAGCAAAAAAAAAAAATAAACAAATAAAATTATAAGTAAATATTTATATTATGAGTATTTTTCTGAAATAGCATTATAATAATTTGTTGATATCTTAGCATTAAACTTTTAATGCTCTGTGGGCGGCAGTAGCTCAGTGGGTAGAGCGGTCGTCTTTCAACCGGAAGGTAGGCGGTTCGATTCCCGCTATCCCCACAGTTCATACTGTCGTTGTGTCCTTGGGCAAGACACTTAACCCACCTTGCCTCCAGTGACTGTAACACTGGTAATGTAATGTAATGTAAGTCGCTTTGGATAAAAGCGTCTGCTAAATGAATAAATGTAAATGTAATGCTAATCTTTCTGATTGGCTGGGTACAACATCACGTTATCTGTCAGTGTTGCCTTGGTAACATCCACCAGTGCTCAGTGTTTCAGCTATTGTATCAACATTGTATCTGTGTGTGTCAGTAAATGTAAAAAGAAAAATCTTAGAGAGAGAGAGAATTAATGGGATAGGTGGGCCTGGTGGCTCCTACACAGTTTGTCAAGTCTGGGCTTTATGTCTGTCAGTGCAACACGCATGTCACTCTCCACATTTAGACGTGCTCTGTGTTTTGTTTTAAGTAGTTTTAAAGCTAAAAAAGCCAGACTCACACAAATAAGTGGTTGCAAAAGGAAGAAGGCATTTCAGAGCACTCTCAGCTAGGATGGGGAAGTCTTTTCTTACATACATCCAGTAGTTTGAGAGGGAAAGAGACTCAAATATCATTTTTGATGGTTTTAAGCATTCGTTAGAGCTAGCTAATTTATTAACGTTTAATTAATAGCTGAAACACTGAGCACTGGTGGATGTTACCAAGGCAACACTGACACATAACGTGATGTTGTACCCAGCCAATCAGAAAGATTAGCATTAAAAGTTTAATGCTAAGATATCAACAAATTATTATAATGCTATTTCATAAAAATACTCATAATAATATAAATATTTACTTATAAATTATTTTTATTTTTTATTTTTTTTGCTTTTTCTTCCAACTTGCTGCGGCCCCCCTGGCACCCCCTGGCGGCCCCCACTTTGAAAACCACTGCTTTAGTCTACTGTCATTGTGGACTGATTTATCAAAGGATGGAGCAAGTGAACACTTTTTTACCTCGTGAAGGTTTTTACACAAAGATAATAGCGTACAGCTTCTCACAGAGTAGATTGTGTGTGTTAAGTCCTCATGTCCATCCAAAACGAGGACGTGCTCGGCTTTACTCACCTGCCCACACCGCCTGCTGCAGTAGATCCAGGATTGAATGCTGTGATGGTTTGTCTGTTTGTCCCATTATTTATTATCTATTCATCCATCCACGTGCTGCTTCTCGTGTCAGGTTATGCCCTGCTTTACTCCTATTGCTATTGCTCTTCATTTATTTATTTTAGTAAAACACAAGCGTGACAAGTCCCTGTGAACAGTTTTTATAAATATATGACTCCAATTATATTCTATTTAAGGTGCCTGTTCATTAAAATTAGCCATTAAAACATCTAAAATGACCAAATATTGACTGTTTTTTCACCTCTGGTATACACAACTTGAACTAATTTTCTACCGCTTAGTCCCGTTAGGGGTCGCAAGTGACTGGAGCCTATCCCAGCAGCTTTGGGCCTGAGGCGGGGTACATCCTGTGACTAACTGGCCACCCTGGCCAGTTAGTCACAGGATGTACTGTCTATAAATGTACCCTGGGCTAACATTTATAGACAGACAGTGACAAACAACCATTCACTCTCACATTCATTCACTAGGGACACTTTAGAGTTGCCAATAAACCTGTACATGCATGTCTTTGGACGGTGGGAGGAAGCCGGAGTAGGGAGAGAAGCCACAGTAACACTTGGAGGACATGCAGACTCCTCACAGAAAGACCGGAGTCGGCCGAGAATGTCGGCCTTCTTGCTGTGCTGCAGGAGTGCTAACCACTCTGCCACGTGCACCCCTTGACCTGTCAATCTAAAAAAAAAAAAACAGGCCCTGAAAATGAGTGCACCATCCTCCAAGTGCTTTGTGTTTCACGTCATAAAGATCCAGCCCATAGTGGTTAAAATTAAAAAATCAGAAAAAGCAAAGTTTCAAATCAAGTTGAGAACCCGAGCTACCAGCACCCAAGAACTCCCGTGCCTGCATAGATCAGAGAATCTTCAAAGACAGTTGATGATAAATGGTTGGTGCTGATTTAGAAGCCATCTTGCCAGGGAGGAGTTGGGAAGATCGCACACGCATCATGCTTTTCCAGAGGAAGCAATTATTTTTGAGTTTCCCGCAGCTGCTTGGGAGCCGTGCAGATGTGAGAGGCTGTGGTCTCCCGAGGCCCGACGTCTCAACCCAGGCCTGTCACTGCAACATATTGGTCCTGCCGCATCACTATAAAAAACAGGAATAAAAAATACCGGAGACAGTATTTCTGAAGTTTGACGTTTTTTATAAAAAATGACCTGGGTCTGGAAGTGCAGCTGCTTCCCTGATGCACGTGCCAGATGGAGACCGGAACACAGTCATTTATTTGCTGCCAGCGCTGATGTTTATTTGTGTCAGTGGCACATCACGCTGCCCGCCGTCTTGCCCGCACAGTTTTGGATGAAAATCAGCGCTGTATGTTGACGTTACAATCTGGCAAAAAAATAAGCTGTGTATTTAAACGGTCAGCTACAGCCTGCCAACATGAGCCATACAAGTTTTTGAGTTGGATTGAGAACATGGCCTCAGGAAGTCCGCTGGTCACTGTAAAACAAACATTCTGTGGCTGTATTTTTATCCCCTGTGTAATCTGTAACGTACTTGGAAAATTTGTAACTTTCTCTTTAAAGGATAACCAATTATACGTGGTGTATTGTGATATTGAGTATTTAGGCAAGAAGAAGCCTAAAAATACTTGTTAACGATACTGTCACTATTTAAATGCACACCTTTGTTGTTATCTATGCTTTAACATTTTTCCACTCTTTCCAAAATTGATCTTGACCTTACCCAAAAGGCAATCCAAATGTTTACTCTTTGCTATCTCAAAACAAACACACATAGCAAAGCAGCACAATGTGCATTAACCAGACAGTGAAAATAAGTCTTGTTTAAGGACACAAAAAGCATTCTGTTAAATCAAAGCAAATGGCTCATTTGCATTCATCAACAGGTCCATGGTACATCACACAGACACCCCACTACACACATTTATTTCATTGTCCTAACTCTTTGAAACCAAGGGATTTCAGAAGTAATATAGCAACCTTTCTTTGGTGATTATAAGTTGTCTTTAACTATCAGCAGCATTAGCCTTCACACAGTGTACAACAGTAATAGGAAACTGATTCTGCAAAATTAAAGTTAAAGTTGATTCATATGATCAAATTAATCAATAGCTCAACTCTAAGGATCGGTAATGTACAGTATTTCGAACCCAGCCTTTTTCAATATGAGAGCTAACATTTAACCTGACTAGTTTTTTGCATGTGATCTTGACATATTTGAAATTTAAAAGCATACGATCACATTGTAGAGAAGAATGACTTAACTCTGCACCTTACAAGGAGCGTTTACACGCATCATACGCTAAAATACGTAGATATGGTATGAGAAACCAGGGGCCTGGTTTATAAAGCTTGCGTATGCTCAAAATGTAGTCTGCGTATCCCTACCCCTGCTCTGACCCTTCTGTAAGCACATTGTGAAGACTTGGCACAAAGGCGACCCACACGGCAAGGTCATGCACTGAAGCAGGTTTGAAAAATTACTGTTTGATGTGTATTTAATATTGTTTTTTTTCACTTTATTTCTTTTTAAAAACACATACATTTTATTTTGGTATAATCATTAAGCATCTGCTCTATAAGTGTGTGAGTATCGCTCTGAACACCTTTTTTTGTTTGGTCTTTTTATTTTTCTCATTTATTTACCTGTGTTGCACTGTGCCAATGTGATGTGATGCTCAGAACACTTAGGCTATGTCCACACGAAGCCAGTGCATCCCCTATCCGATCTTGAGACGGCGTCGTCTCAAGAAAATATCTGCGTACACACGGCCGGCTGAAAACGATGTAGTATATATGCCAGACCAGTATGGGGCGCTGTAATTCTGCCACAGATATACACTATACACGGAGAAGAAGACTTTGAGCATGCGCATAACCTTGCGCGCTGCAGAAGAAGACGGAGACCTAAATATTTCTTTTCTAATAAAAACAAGTTCTCAAATTGTTGCAGTCATATATTTAGAGTGTAGTAATTGGTGCCCTCATGTTTGTTGTTTGCTCTTCAATATACGGACTGAGTTCTGAGTGCTTTGGACATGCGGAAATTCTCTCTCCATTCATTTTCTCCAGGTTGCTCTCCTGGTTCTCTTTCGCGGTGGATCTAAGAGCATGTGGCGTATGGTGTTGTCCATTATCGCTTGTTGCTCACCACAACTGCATAGAAGCAATAGATTTTGCTGTAATAAAGCTAGTAGGCTTAGTAGCTTCTGCAGCACGAACTCAAGCATGTAGTCCGCCATTATTGTTGTTGCTGTTACGTGTGACGAGGCCGACATGTGATGCGATGACATCATCGTTTTTACAAAATATACGGATTGGCTGTACACACGACACCGCAAGGGTGTCGCAAAGGTGTTGTCGAAAGATTTATCCACTTTAGAACCCTGTTTCAAAAAATAGCGGATTCAGTCTCCCAAAACACCGGATCTGTGTGGACGAAAGGCCAATACGATACAAAATGTATATGGATACAGTGATTTGTGTCTCCGTGTGGACAGCCCCTTAGTCCAACCTCAGCTTGACTTAGGGCTGTTTACACAACAATGTTTCAAGGTGTGAAAACACTACCATTGTTTAAACAAGAGGCCTATCCACGTACGTGTTAGCCATGTTGACTATGAACCTCATTATCCAGTGTGTGTGTGTGTGTGTGTGTGTGTGTGTGTGTGTGTGTGTGTGTGTGTGTGTGTGTGTGTGTGTGTGTGTGTGTGTGGATACTATGTTTTACAATGGAGGGAAATGTACTGTATAATAGGGCAGAATAACAGACAGAAAAACTGTTTTTTTTTTCTTATAGAACTCCAGACACAAATGTGTAGATCAGATTAACAGCAAACTATTATGTTTCATTGTAAAAGAAAATCTTCAGCCTGAAGTTTAGTGAAGTGTGTCTTGCATGTCCTCATCGAGTGCTGATGCAGAAAAATAACACCCACACAAGTATCACATAACCGCTCACTCTATGGCTTCGGAATTCTTTTATTTTTGAACTGCAGAATGATTTTTATTTCTCCTCAAACTTTCCACTTGCCTTTCATTTCCTCTGTATGCAGCCTGCTGGGGTTGGGATTATGGAACATTGTGGGCTCACAGATAATTGTCTGGTGCTGAGCTGCCGCAGTGCTCCTTCAGGATCCACGGTTTTCCCCTTGTTACAGAGAGGAACCGGCTCTCACAGACCACAGCCTGAGGTCTCACTCCACACTCTGGTCAGCTGGGGTCAATTCACCCCACCACAACGTGATCCCAGCTCTTTTTAGTTCTACCAAACAGCAGGGAGTGATGACCCGTCATTTTGTTTGGAATAGTAGTAGATAGTGGTTAAATTGTATTTTAAAGCAACACTACGGAAGAATTTGCGGCTTTTGATGGATTCAGGGTGCAAAAAGTAAACCATGGTTTATAATTAAGTAGTATACCCAAACTGACTGACGCAGTGCAGTAGTAAAATTAAAGTAATGCTTCATTACCAGGTATTACTGTGCAGTTTTGTAATGTTCTGCTAGTTTTTGTTGTATGTGTTTAACATTGTGCATATGAACCTCATTGTTCTCCACACTTGAGAACCTTGGTGGCCTACAAATTTTTTTTTACAAATTTTCTCTGACATGGTTTTAAAATGACAGAATCATGTTTGCATATTATAGTGTGTTGCAATGTCCTGTTCTTGGCCTTTGCCTTCTACGTGAGTTTCCAAACTGCTCTGAGAATGGCTCAGTGCATCGACTCCAGAGCAGCCGCCGATGGTTGCATGCAGCAGCAAGAACGTTTTATTTTTCCCTAGAGAAAGGCTAGATAGGTTTGCAGAATTTGTAGTAAATTCTCCAGAAAAACAGCCGTGAGTAGTGGACACAAGTGGAACGGCAGTGGAGGAAGGCTCAGCAGAAACATTCACTAAAGTTAAGTGTTTCAAAAGTGTTTCAAATAGAACCCAAACTCACACTGTACGAGGAAACTATGTTCTTACACTGTACAACCCCATGGTTTGCTGCAGGCCAAATTTCTGACTAATCTGAATTTGTTCAGACCACCCAGTTGGTGGTCGGGAGCGTGTTAGGATGGGTTAATTGCCTCTTGTGTATATCCAGCTTTACTTTCTTCACCACTGCTCGCAAATTTTAGCTCATACAGCTGTAAATAAAGCTAATTGAATTGTTTTTTATGAGGAGACAGAGGCTGTTTTTTTTATTAATACTGCAAATCACAAAGATGATGTTAGCAATATTCAGAGTGGGCATGAAAAATAGACAACATTAACACTTGGCTATAGACCTATAACTCCATGGCCATGTTTTTCAAAGGTTGAGACTTAGCTAATGTTACATTGGAGTTGGCTGAGATTCTGTGAAGTAAAAACGTAGAAAGCTCACTATCTGTACTCCCACTGCCACAAGCTTGACCTGGTTGCCTCTTGTAGTTGACCTGGTTCTCTAATGTTTATTAGAAACATAATTTATGATTAATGACAGCACAGTCACAGATGGAGCAGGTTTTTTACGTTGCAGTGTGGAGATGGTCGAGCCTCAGTGAATCACAGAGAGACTGCCACCTGTGACAGGCAGCACCTCATATTTAACATCAATAAACCCGGGGGAAATGATATTTGACCTCCGGAAGCAGCCGTCTGTGACCCTGTGATCACTGGTGAGGCTGAAACTGACCAGGTGTGCCCCTGTAAGTATTTGTTAATAAAAAGAGATAAATTATAGCCTACACTGACGTAGTCTCAATTGGAGACAAGTTCCTTTTGATATTCTACTGACTTCAATAGAAACATGGACATTTTCAGTTTTTTGCCTCATTTTCTTTCATTCATGCATTTATTTGGCATATAAAGGTTATGTGAAATCAAAATGAAAAGTGAAAGAATAATTTGTGATTTATCTGTGTACCTATAAGGTGTCTATTCAAATATTTTGTCTGAATATATATTATGCAAAGGTTTAAATGCCTATGGGTGTATTTTGAACAGAGATTGTGTCTTGGTTATGTACTAGAGCTACCCTATGGGGGACAGCGGAATGGGAGAGACAGACGGCGGCTTGTTTCACATTTTAATCCTTCTCAGCGGATTTAAGCAAGGTGTTTGGCGTGGAGATTGGGGACTCCGAGACCGCCCGCAGTCTCCTCCAGTTAAGACAATGGTCTCGCTCTGTTGCAGACTATTCTATTGACTTCCGTAGCCTGGCAGACTACATGAGGGATGAGCTTGCCCCCCTTGACTGGTGACGTCCCTAAGGTTGGATTGCATTAACAATTTTTAAGGTCAACCTACTTTACTACAAATGTAATACAATGTCCTTTAAACTGTTCTTGATTTGGACTAAATTCTGAAGACGTTTACGAATATACCTCTTTGCTATTCTTCTTGCATCGTAATGGGTCCTGTGCAAATGATTTATTAATGAGAAATTAAGGGGGCTTTCACACCTGCACTGTTGGTCCGGATGTTCAGTTCGAACCAAATCTTCAGGTGTAAAAGCTCCAGGCAATGGTTAAGCCCAAACCGCTGCTCTTTGGTCTGGCAACAAGACGTGGTTTCAGTCCAGACCAAACTGAACCATGGTCTGTTTGGTTTGTAATGTGAAAGTGTGTTTGTTGATAGTAGACTTTCGGACCAAATACAGGAAGTCACGGCCAATTAAACACACGAAGAAAAGGGAATGAAGGGAAATGGGCAGAACCATCGGTTGAGTTTAAAAACACATTGAAGGCATAGATTATGTTGTTTTACGTTTTGTATGGCTCCATTTGAACTACTCTGAAGAGACACATTCACCCCAGCAGTGTTGTAGTTGAGTCACCAGTCCAAGTCACTTTTAGGTTTTCAGTGTTCAAGTCCAAGTCCAAGTCACCAAAGACTAGTCTGAGTCGAGTACAAGTTAAGGCATCATCATTTAAAGTGTTATAATGAACGGGAAGCTGGAGGACAAAAATGGCAGACACTGAGTCAAACACCTACCAGTCTACCAGGTTTCACTGAGGCTTCCCAGACACTATATAATGTATTCTGATCGGACCTTGACATGGAGGCTGACTTATTTCAATGAAGCCATGTTGTTGACAGGCCTGTTGATTGTGTTTATTCTAAACTCATATCGCCAGCACCACTAATAGCACCTCTGCTCATAGGCTGCGTCTATATCCAGGCACGGCAGCCCGGCGCAGCCATTAATCAGCCGCTCAGCTGTCTGTGCCCTTATATGTGAGGTAATGGAGTTGTGCTGTCTCACCACATCAACTACCGCTTCCTGTGTTCACTTATAGCTCTGACAAACCTGAACATTGTCAGCTTATCTGAGGTTTATTATGCTTTTGAGGAAGACATCTTTTTTGAAGTTTTGTCATTTATCTGGAAACAAGCTGCACATTAAGGAGCCAATTGAAATAAACTGCCTTTAAGATTGTAGATTAGGATACATTTAAGATACATATGGCACTAATGGCTTGTGGTACAGAGATAAGAACATTGGCTTGTATCTTTAGAAAGTTGGTTACTCTATATTCACGCAATATTTAGGTATGTGAGGCTGTAGGCTAGAGTTCTGCTAAGCCAAACAGAAATCCACACAATAAATATGCCAATAAACCACTTCTTTAAACCATGGTTTTCAAAGTATAATCTAATAATTGGATTATTTAGTCTGGGCACTGTCACATAATCTTGGGTTTCCCTTTTCTGCAAACTCCTTGCTTATTATTAATCCCCACCTGCATGAATATTTATTTTGGGGGTATAAAAATCTTTCACACCACTTCTCACCAGCTTGGGGGTCTCTAAAAGTAAAAGTAAGTAGAGTTCCAAATCTGCCGTCTCAGGTAGTAACACAGGAGAAGCATTGACTAATGGTAATCAGCCGCTCAGCTGTCTGTGTTGGTTACTCTGTATTCACTCTGTATTGCGCAATACTCTTGGCTATATTTGTCACTTCTGAGATATGAACAAAAGAGGAAAACATTTGAGCGATGAAGTTTGGACTGTGTTTGGACCCAGTGCAAAATCTAAGTTTTGTTGTTGTTTTTAACTGATTAATCACTTCTTTTTTTCTGTTGCTTGTTTAGTTCTGTTGTAAAGCTGCTGCTAACGTAAGGCTTTGTGTTTCCAATCCTCTATACAACTGACAACTAGTATTCATGATGTTATTACATAAAACAACCCTATTACCTAAGACACCCTCCATCGGTCATAAAAATCACTGAAAATAAATACTTAGTGTTGTTGTTTCTATTAAGCTTTGTTTCCCATGACTAGGCAAACCTGTTTCTCTTTATGCCAGAACAATCTAAGTTTTGTAATATTATATCTGAGTAGCTGCTTGTTGTGCAATACCTTTGTGAGCGCTATTGGTGTACTTTTATGTACTTTTATCGTATTAGCTCTGTTTGCAGTAATTTACAGTTTCTGTTTTTGTGTCCAGCTGCTGACCATGACCTTTATCTTTCATGAGCAGGGGCCAGTATATGAACCTGGACCTTTAATCAAAGCAGCTCATTTCAAAGTGACTTTTACTGCTTGACTTCATTTGCGTGGTGTTGTCAGGTGCTAGTTCTTTATAAGCTTGACCATTGCAGACATTTTAGACAATTTTGCTAATTTGTTTTATTGCTTTTAATGACGTATACAGTATTATCTACACACTTCTTTGACTTCTTTGTTAAGACAAACCCACGCTTCAGCAGCTTCACTGTCCTCCTCTGAGTCCCACAGGAAAGTCAGCTAATACAGAGGTTACAGTCTGAGTGGGCGCTTCCCCGGCTGAGTGGAAGGGCAGGGGTGTTAACCTGCCTCCTGACATCTGGCCCTTCTTAAATCTGAGAGCCAGGACTGAGTCAGGAATCGTTTTGCTGGTTCAGCGGTGTTAGCTCAGGTTGTGGGATCTCGCTAACTGCAGCGAAAAAAAAGTGACACAGCACATCAGCTGTCTCTGTCACAATTCACGTAGTCCACTCCAGTCTTTTGCTTTCTCTGACACCTCATGTCTCCACACCTGCAGCCCATCACAATCAGACTGGTATTTAAGCAGCCATCACACAACTCTTCTCTGCCAGATAGTTCAACAGACTGATTGGGAGAATGTCCAGCATTTCCAGACCTGGAAACCCACAGACCGTGGCTACATTTATTGATTTGGGGGCCGACACACGTCCGTCTTTTTTGTCCTGACGGTGCTGGGTTATTTTTTGTTGGAAAGAATTATAAGACCTTTCATCCCTGCATTAATTACTGTGGTCTCAACTAGGCCTGTCGCGATAGTTGATATATTGACTTATCACACTATATATGGAAATGAGTGTGATAGTATTTGGCGCTGCAATATATTGCAGCACAGTGTTTACGCTGCATTCATTTGTATGTGGCAGCCGCTATGGCAATGAAGTGCTCAGTAGGCTACACACTTTTACTTAAAAGATGGGGAATAGTCTAATATGGACTGACAGGCTTATTTTGTGATACATTTTAGTTTTCTGTACATTTAAAACGCTTCTGGTATTTATTTATTGAGTACAAAGTTTCAGAAGTTGCTGCTCTCTCTGCCGTAGTATACGAAGCTGACCTGGACCTGCGCGCTTACAGACACAGAGCACACAGAGCTGCGCGGTCACGTGCGGGCAGACTGACCTGACAGCGGAATGGGAGAGACAGACGGCGGCGTATTCCACCTTTCAATCCTTCTCAGCGGAGTTAAGCAAGGTGTTTGACGTGAAGATTGGGAACTCCGAGACCGCCCGCATTCTCCTCCAGACTGTTGCAGACTATTCTATCAACTTTTGTAGCACAAAGCACAACGTCTTCCACCTGAGCCTGGCGGACTACATGAGGGACGAGCTCGCCCCCCTTGACCCAGTAAAGAATCGCTATCTTCTGAAAGAATCCTCTGCTTCTTCTGTCCTCAGCTTTCAAACTGCTTCAGGGACCATTTTCTCCAAGCTTGACTTTCGTAATGCCTATCATCTGGTCTGCATCAGGGGATGAATGGAAGACGGCATTCAACACATCCTCCGGGCATAATGAATATTTGGCCATTTAGACTCACTAACGATCCTGCCGTCTTCCAGAACTTGATGAATGACATCCATGCTCAACCGTTTTTTTTTGTCTACCTCAATGACATCCTGATCTTCTCCAAGAATGGTACAGAACACGTCCATCACGTCCAGTCCATCTTACAGCGCCTACTTAAAAACTTACTCTTGGTGAAGGCTGAGCAGTGTGAGTTCCACGCCTCAACCATCTCTTTCCTGGGCTACATTGTGTCGTAAGGCCAGATCCAAATAGACCCATCCAAGATCGACGCGGATTTAGACTGGCCAGCACCCCCCGATCGAAAACAACTGCAACGCTTCCTGGGCTTAGCCAACTTTTACAGGTGACTAATTTGAGGCTACAGCATCTTGGCCACCCTGACCTCTCTCACCTCCTCCAAGATTCCTTATCAGTAGATTGAGGATGTTCAGCAAGCCTTCAACGATATTGAAGACCCGCTTCAGCTCTGCCCCCTCCTCACAATTCCAAACACCACCAAACAGTTTGTTGAGGAGTTGGAGGCTTCTGACAACGGAGTCGGAGCAGCGTTCCCCACTTGACTAAAGGCTTCACCCCTGTGCTTTTTTCTCTTGCCTTCTGAATCCGGCCGTTATGACGTTGGCAACAGGGATATACTGGAAGTTAAATTGGTGCAGCCGGCTGCACCCACTTTTTGTCAATGGCACGGGACCCTACATGAGAAAGTATAGAGTGGTAGTGGTCCTTTATAGCAGATGTCAGAAAAGTCTTCAGTTGCTTGAGACTTAACTGTTGAAGTGTTTATGTGCAATCAGTAAGACATGTGTTATGCAAATAATTTTCTCTATGCTTAAGTTATGGTAAAAATGATTGCAGAATGATTAAAGTTATTGTTTGTCAATTGTGTACTTATACTTGTTATGTGTGTATCTGTTGTTTTCAACAATCCAATCAATAATGGGACTTATACTTAGAAATTGGAGGAAAAACGAACCAGAAAACGAGTTTAAAAAGATGTCTTGTGTTTTGTAATAAACATCTGTCACAACTTCTTTTAGTGTCTGTAGCGTTAGCCGCAGCAGGGTTCACCTACTGGCCTGGGACAAATACTACAGTGTTCTCAATGGCTGAAGATTATTTTTACTTTACTGCTATACATCTTTTGGGTTTTGGTACTTTGTAGATCTGTGCTCATTGCAAAACAGTGTCTTCATCATAAAACGTGTAGTGCTGGGTTGTGGTTATTGTTGGTATGGTAAAGTGGTGATGGCAATTAGTTATGTGCTTTTTCATTACACTTTCACAGAGCCTTATTTTCACATTGTTTATTTCTGTTGCCCCATTGTGAAGAGCTTGTGCACTCTACGTAGCCAACAGTTTTTCATTTCTAAATGACTGTTGTAACAGTCTTTTTATATGAGCAGTAAGTGGGCCTGACTAGAGTTAGTGTGTTTAGTTTAGTGTGTGTGTGAGCTGTGTGTACACCATGAAGTATGGCAGCAGTGAAGGGGAGCCGTCCCGTCGTCCCACCGAGTGCCGCGTTCACTGTTTGGGTTGGCAGCCCATCCAAGAGCTCTCTAATCCAAACACCGGCTGGCCGTTCACAGCCCATTAGCAGCGTGAGTGACGGGACAGCCCTCCAGTCAGGGGGGAACACATTAAACACGTCGCCTGTTAGTGCCAGCAGTTTGTCGCTCAGAGTGGAGATTAAAGCAGCTGATTGATGCAACTGTAAAGCATTTCAAAACACGTGAGCGCTGTGTAGATCTGATTGAACAATGATTATTTTTACTTAGTCACACTTTCTTTTTACAGCTGCCTTGTAGATTCTTGTAAGATTCAGCACTAAAAGCAGCAATGTTTCCCATTTGTTTAATTTAATTCATTTGAGCATGCACATGAAAATCACAAATTCATACCCTATAGAGACAGCCCCCAAAAGATTTACATGTATTGATATTGTCAGACTCGAATTGGTTGTAAATTCTCTTATCCTTAGCTTTGTATACTGTGCTGGGTTTAAACTAGTTTTTAGTGCACTTATGCTTTTTGTTCCTTGTATTGTTAAAATGGCTTCCATTGTTTTCCTCACTTGTAGGTCGCTTTGGATAAAAGCGTCTGATAAATGACTAAATGTAAATGGTTATCTGCTGTATTGGTTACCATTATCAGACAGAGCGAGAATGCATAGCTCTGAAACCATGAGACTTACAAATAAAAAAGTAAAATAGCTAGAAAATAAGACCTATTTTAGTATTTTTATCAAGGTACTAGTGTTTTTTCTCATGTTATGTGGCCTCTTCGCGGTTGCCTCTGTAAGCCTGTACATTAAATGAGAAGGTTTTGGGATTGAAACTCCCACGCTGTTTCAGCAGACGTGACGTAATGTGCATGCATGCTCGTTTACCTGGTTCTCACTTGTACAAAAACTCTGGCTCTTCCATAATTAAGTTAAAATACACATTGCTATTACAGGGAAATGCCTATTTTAACTTAATGTAACTTGTGTGGCTTTAGCAATGTAATTACATGTTAGATTTTTGTGTTGATGAGGAAGCACAGGTCCATCCGTGTACAAATAACATAATCCTAAGCATCTAATGATTTGCAGCTTGTAGCCATGTTGTATTTAAATGTTGTAGTACAAATACAAATTTTAATTTTTTTTTACAATTTTACTAAATCAGCAGAATATCGAGTCACTGTCAGTCAGTCAAAATTACCTTTTACAGAATAACAAGTACTGGAACTTGTTACAGGTCCCAACTGGAGCTCACTAAGACTTTGCTTTTTAGGTTTATATGACTTCTATTATGTAAGCCTCACTCTGGGACTGAGCTAAAGTGGACATAAACAGCCTCTGTCAAAGTCTAACTCAGTCACGCTACATGACTGATGATGACTTATGGGATCAATAAGTGTGTCATAATATTTCAACTGTACAATAATATTACATCACTCATCTTGTGATTTGGAAAATACACCTGTTATATGGCTTTACTGTAACACCATTAAGGTCCACTAATGGCTGCAAAATAATTATGCCTTAAATTGACAGTTATAAAACAATGAAACACAGACATACCCATAAAACGCAAAACCCAAGTGCATATGGATAAGAGAGGCCTCGGTAGAGTTACATCTAACAGCAGGGTACATTTAGCCCTGGAAATGGAAGCCCTGTCTACAACTGTAAACTGGATTAACCAGTGGCGGGCACAGAGAGAAAAAACTGTTAACCAGCTTGAGTGCAGAAATCAAGGTCTCCTCTATTTTAGAGAGGCTTATCTACGAGAAGTTTATCTACGAGGGGTTTCTAAGTTTTGCTATAATGTTATAGTTATATCATATAGTTTTGAGATAAGAAAAAAAAATATGTGAACCTTTTGGAATTTAATGGTTTTCTGAATAAATTTGTCTTAAAATGGGATTTAATCTTCATCTAAGTTAAGGGTATTGCCAAACATAATGCGTGTAAAAATAATTACACAAAAAATTCTGATTCTGACAAAAAAAAATATTTTATGTCTTTATTGAGAGCAACCAAAAAACCTCATGTGCTTGTGAAAAAAGTATGTGAACCCTTGAGTCAAAAAAGCTATTTGGAGTCAGATAGTTAATAGCTAATACTACGTTTGGAGGTGTGGACTACAGCTACTTTGACTCAAACTTTTGAAATTTCCTCTGCACAAGAAGAACATGCACACCATGCCTCGCCAAAAAGAGCTTTCAGAGGAGCTACGATCAAGAATTCATCCTAAAGTTGGAAAGGGTTACAAAGTTATTTTAAAGACTTTAGAAATTCACCAGTCTACAGTTAGGCAAACAATCTACAAATGGGGACGCTTTGGGACTATTGTTACTCTACCAAGAAGTGGGCGCCCAGTCAAAACGACACCAAGAGCACAACGAAGACTCATCAATGAGGTTGTTCATGGGTCTACAATATGTCTGTGAAAGTTCTCAGTTATCCAGGAGATCTTGAAAAAAAGGTCTACAATACATACAACACTGAACAAGCAGGGTATCCACGGCAGGACACCACAAAGGAAGCCACTGCTTAATAAAAACTAAGATTGAACTATTTGGAAAAAGCACACACCACTTCATCTGGTGTAGAAAAGGCACAGCATATCATCATAAAAACATCTTCCCAAGTGCAAAGGTGGGCAGTAATGAGTTAAATTTACTACGTTACATTTACTTAAGTAACATTTAAAAAATATATACTTTTAGGAGTAGTTTTACTGCACAATACTTTTTACTTTTACTTGAGTAAAAGAAGTAGCGCTATTCTTATTCACAAGTTACTTTTTTTTTTTTTTACCATTTATTCTACGCTTTATTTTTGCCACTAGTGGATCTACCACCTGACTGTGTTTCACCAATCAGATGTAGCCATGCAGTCACTTGACCAACACAAACAGCGGCACAGACTTTTTGGTGTTGGGCAGTCGCACCGCAACTAGCTGAACTACATTCCTCAGTAGCATGGTAGTAGCGTCTCTGTTTTCTGAATCAAATAGTTTTTTGGTAGCGAAGCACTTCTGTTTAATAAGTAGTGCAGTAGTGTCCTCCCTAGCTACATTTTAATTAGAAAAACACTTTTCCTGTGCCAGAACATAGATCACTGGAAGGTCAGTAGCCATAGCTCTGCCTCTTCTATCTGCATAAACCACAGTTTATAAAATGCTGCTCTAGAGCCACAGCTCTAGATTGTTATTCTTCACTATTGATGTTTGCTGCAGTAAAAAAAAAAAAAAACGCTTTGCACAAATTTGTTTATATTTGTGAGAAACGACACTTAAGCCACGTGGCTCATTTGCATAAATCCACAACGGCATTCACTAGTCTTTAATGCTAATAAAAAAATGGAATTCAGTTGGTTCAATATAAAAATAATAATAAAAAATAGATAAGTTTAGTAAGTAGTAAACTACGTTTGCCATGATGCTGTAGCTTTGCTTGCTACATTTCTCTGGGGGGTAGCTCTAGGGAAGTTTCATTTAACGTAGAGTAACTGGTAGCTTAGCCCACTATAGTTTCCAAATAGCTTGCCAAACACTGCTCTTCACACATCGCGGACGCAACAAAAATATGAAAAATGACTGGGGCTACTCTCTCCAGTGTTGAAAGTGAAAATACCTACTGTAGGGATTGGTTTCAAAAGTTTTATTTGTTTGTGAAAAATAATAAATAAATCAGATATTATGATCGAACACTTACTCAGTACTTGAGTAGGCTTTTATTCAGTCACTATTAATTTTAAGGGTTCACTTACTTTTTCCACTGCCATTTTGAATGTTGAATGAGTGTGTTCAATAAAGACATGAAAGATCAGAATTTTTTTGTGTAATTATTTTCAGACACATTATGTTTGTCAATACCTTTGACTTAGACGAAGATCAGATCACATTTTAAGACAAATTTATTCAGAAAACCATGACATTTCAAAAGATTCACATACTTTTTCTTGCTATATGCTGAGAGGCTAGGCGGTTGTAATAAAGTGCGCAAGGTTAAGATAATTGCAATTATTTTATGAGGGAGGTCAGCTTTTTTCTTTTACTCTGTTAATGATAATAATAAGGTGTTATCAGTAAGGAGAGATTGTGTAAAGACGTGGTCCGAAGAAATCCAAGAGAGAAACTGCAGAGACCGAGGTGCCTTTTGAACTGAGCCCATATTGTGTAGAGTGTTTGCTTGATTATACCGTGGGGGGCAATGGGAGAGAGGCCTGATATATATTCTGATTAATAATCTGTAAATGATTATTTGTTTTTTCCAATATTACAATGGGAAGTTGTTCATCTGAAACTACACAGACCCCAAACAAATTAATATCTGTACTCTACTTATTTTTTAGTACATAACTCTTTTATAGAGCATAACTCTTTTATATGTAGCCAGATGGCCACTACTCCAAACAACATGGGCCATCCTGTACATGCTACAATCGGGCAAAGTGAACAGTGGACATTTGATATCTGTAAGATACCAGACAACTGAATTACTAAAAACAATCCAAAGCACTGTACAAAAAAGGATTTGTAGACTTTGTGATAGCTGGGATCACTTTGAATAGAAACACTAGATGGAAAGCATGCTGACTATGCTTTGCATTGACCATGTTACTATGCTAATGAGCCACATATTTAAATATAATATAATTTAACTGAAATTGCATGTGTTTAAAAGTCCATTCATCCTTAATGTTTTTCAAAAATGAGGAGTTCAGGCTTGCTGGCGTCCGTATGGAAGCGGCACACTTGTTCTCTGTGCGTTCCCTTTTCTTTCTGGGAACGTGGGTTCTGTGGCATTGGTTCTCACCATTAGCCGGGCTTCCCTCCTGAATTGGCCCTGCCAAACTATGCAACGTCCCGCCGAGTCCAGAGATGAGGACATGGGCTTGCAGTCAAGCCTAGCAGTTCCTACTTCCTATCACTGACAACAGGCATCAATCTTAACCGCCCTTAGTCGTAGACCCTGCCAAGCATGACTCCACTGAGCTGAAGGAAAGAAAAAAAAAGACTCAAACTGTTGGAATGAGACAATGGCAGGATTATCTTCTGAATGTCTCTGAGTAAAACAGTACATCTCAGAATCCTCAATGGAGTCAAACAGGCGTCATAACGTTTGAGTATGTGCATATAAGTGGGAAGGAAGTACATTGACATTATTGAAACATTTACTTTAAGAATAAGTTAGTTAAGTTTAAACAGTTTTATATTCATGCACAGCACTGTTCTAAAAGGTTGAGTCAGTAACATTTATAACATATTTAACGCAGTGCAAGTCAGTAACAAGTCTTTAACGTTAGCTCCTCTATTTTATTAAAGTTTAAAGTCATTAAATTAGTCTGAGCAGAGAGTAGTTTGATTTGCTCCTGTGCATGTACACTTGGAACAAGACAGATTACTTAAGATGAAGCATAGCTGTACAGATTGACAAACTTTAATTGAGGTAATACTTATTTGAGCGTTATTTGACTGTTATTTATTGATTGGTTAAAAGCCAAATGCAGTTCTCGCCGCAAGAACATCAGCCCAGCCCTTTTTTAAATTCAGGTTTTTTTTAGATTTTTTATCGTCTTTAAGGAGTTACCTCTGTGAAATAATTACATTTCCATGTTGGCAATCAATGGAATACAATAGACTAGAACTTTATTGTCCACCAAAGTCAAAATGTTCTTTCCGCTCACCAGTGCATGAGACATATCGAAAACAAACAACATATAGCAACAACAACAAAAAACAGAGTCAGTTATAAATACATAAATAATCTAAAACACATACTAAAACAGTCTGAGGATGGCATGCTTCAAATTCAATTATGCTGTGTTCAAAATATCCACTGCACATGGGACAAACGATGATTGGATGAATGTAATTAGCCATGCTCAGATAGTTACCCACTGATTTAATAAACCCCCCAAAAAGTAAAGTACCAATCTTTTTATTTCTAGTTTCTGTTACAGTACACTTTCTTTGCAGACACACTTTGGCTTCTCTGCTTAAAAAAACTTGGCATTATCTCTTACTTCTAGCTCACATTTTTCAGCTCAGTCTAAAATCTGACATTTGTCACCATATTGATATTTAAAAAAACACTCCCTGCTACATTTATTCTTTCACGCCTGCTCAAAAGCAGCAATAAGCCTGTGAAATAAGTGAGGTGTGGAGTATTAGTTGGACACAGTAGTTTTCACTTGGATCCCCAGGGCTTCCACCTTTCTGTGATTGGAAACTTGTCCTGACAAATGATGGCGCACACCTTCAGCGCTCACTGCCCTGTTTATACAGGTGGAGCTTTGGGTTTTATGGCTGTGGCCGTACTATTCACTGGTTTATTAAACAGTGAAGAAAAGTTAGTTCAAGGCATTACTTTCCTATGGCTTTCTCAAAACAGTCAGTAGCTGTCAAGAAATACAAAAATAAAAACTTCTGTTATAGATGCCAAAAATAAATTACATGTTTCTTTTGATGGAACTAAAAATAATTAATGGAATAATAACCGAATAAAGAAGTCTTGCAATGCAGTAGCTGGGGTAACAGTTACATTTACAAAAATGGGGTCTAAGTTTTTCCGTTGCCCCCCGAATCTTCCCCTAATTTTCAGCTAAATTAATTGTAGCAGTAGCAGGATTAGAGCTAGACCCCCCACAAAATCGAACTGGAACAAACATGTCCTGGAACCTTTCCTGTTGGAGGGAAAACAGGAAAAAAAAATGGGACAATTCTTTGCTTGTGCTGCTTTGGCGTTGCGGCTGCCGCAACTAATTATTTTCCTATTCTATACAAAGAAGTCTGGTACCCTGTTGCTTGCATTCAATTTCAAGGTCGGGTTTTACGGACGTAATTTTAACCAATCAGAGAAACGCCGTATGTGACGCGAAAAAAGGCAAAATTACACAGCTGGTTGTCAACAAGGAAGCCAAGTTAGTGCCGCTAGACCAGATCCAAAAGCCTTGACTAGCATCAAGGCTACTATCAGTGATTAGGACACTGAGGTCCTCTGCAGTTCCAGGACTTTTTGTCATAATAAAACACTTATCAACCTGAGGCCCTGGGAGAGCACACTCCCCCCTCAGCTCCATAACTACAGTCAGAAGTCGCAGATTGAAGAAGAGAATAACAGTTAGATTGTCTAATCAGACAAATCTGATTCAAATCCCCTGCAAACAGATAAAGTCAGGTCCTGCTCAAACGAACTTAAAACTTGCAGTGTTCAATGTCAGGTCTTTGGGAAACAATTCTTTTTTAATTAATGATTTTATAACTTCATATAAGCTTGATTTTATGTTTTTAATAGAAACTTGGTTAGACAGCAAGACTGGTGGTGTATGTTCCTTTTTTAGAGATAATATTCTTATCCAGAAGCTATCACTTGGAGAGTTTTCATCATTTGAGTATGTGTCATTCATTCATTCATGTTTCATGGAGTTGAGGTTTTCTCCATCTATTTTATATGTAGTTCTTCACAAACCACCCCAACAATGTCATGATTTTAATGATGAGTTTACTGAAAAGTTATCTGCACAGAATTTGAACAAATAGTCATATCAGGTGATTTTAATGTGCATGTGGATAATGTTTGTGACAGAAATGCCAAAAAACTTTCTACTATTCTTGATACGTTTGGTCTTTGTCAGCATGTTAATGAGCCGACCCATAACAGGTCACACCACACACACACAGGTCACCATAAGAGGTCACACTCTGGACCTAGTCATTACTAAAGGTGTTCATATTTCAGATATCACTGTGATTGATGTTGCTCTATCTGATCATTCTTGTGTCTTTTTCCATATGTCCATAATTCCAGAAGTTGCTGTTGGACCTACTATTGTAAAAAAGAGACACATTAACGATAACACCAGGACACAGTTTATGGAGGCAATCAGGTTTGAAAATGCCTCATCAGGTCAAGTTGATGATTTGTTGAATTGTTATACTTCAGGTGTTTTAAATGTTCTGGACACCATTGCTCCTGGTTAAAGTGATCAGGACGAGGCAGAAGGCTTCATGGAGCAATGCTCACTCTGTCAGGGCACAGAAAAGGGAATGCCGAAAAGCCGAAAGAAAATGGCGTAAATTGAAACTCTTAATTCATTATGAGGTATACAAAGAAAATTTGCATGTTTTCAATCAAACTTTGCAAAAAGAAAGAGAAATATTCTTCTCAGAGATCATCAACAACAATAGTAACAACTCGTGTGTCTTGTTTGCTACAGTGAACAGATTAACAAACTCCAGCTTCATTTCCTCCAGAATTAGTTTCCACCACTAAATGCAATGAGTTTGCATTGTTTTTCAACGACAAGGTTCAAGGCATTAAACATGCCATACAGTCAACAGGACATACATTAACACTGCAGCCACCTAGGAGACACTTGGTTGGTTTAACACATTTTACACAAATTAATGTCAGAACAATTGAAAAAACTGTCTACAGCCTGAGTTCATCCACCTGCTGCCTCAACACAGTACTGAGACTGCACTTATCAAAGTCACAAATGACATCCGTCTGAACACTGACGCAGGCAAAGTCTCTGTCTTAGTTCTGTTGGACTTGAGTGCTGCGTTTGATACAGTGGACCATGAAATCCTGTCACAAAGATTAGAGGAATGGATAGGTATCACTGGAACTGCCCTTAAATGGTTTCAGTCCTATCTTGAAGACAGGAAGTACTTTGTTTCGGTTGGTAACTGTGTATCAGACCAAATGGCCCTGACATGTGGGGTTCCACAGGGGTCTATCTTGGGACCTCTATTATTCAATATCTACATGCTTCCTTTAGGCCAGTTAATACACAGCTGTGACGTATCATACCATAATTATGCAGATGACAGTCAGATTTACATTTCACTCACAGCAGGTGAAAATGGACCAATCCATTCACTGTGTCACTGCGTCGAACAGTTTGACATGTGAATGTAAAATAATTTTCTCCAACTGAACAGAAACAAGACTGAACTAATCATCTTTGGGCCACAGAAACAAAGAGAAAGTGTCAGCAGCCACCTCATGTCTCTTTCTCTAAAATCTAAAAATCATTTTAGAAATCTAGGGGTCATCATGGACTCAGACTTGAATTTCCACAGTCACATTAAGTCAATTACATCATCTGCATTTTATCACCGTAAAAACATTTCCAGAGTCAAAGGGATGATGTCTCAACCAGACTTAGAGAAACTTATCCATGCTTTTATCTCCAGCAGGTTAGATTACTGTAACGGCCTGCTCACTGGTCTCTCAAAACGACGGTTAAGACAGCTGCAGCTTATTCAGAACGCGGCTGCTCGGGTTCTCACCAAAACCTAGAGAAAGTACAACCACATTACGCCAGTTTTAAAATCTCTGCACTGGCTTCCTGTTGCTCAGAGAATAGACTTTAAAACAGCACTGCTGGTTTACAAGTCTCTAAATGGTTTAGCACCAGAATTTATTTCTGACATGCTAGTTGCTTATGAACCTCCTCGGACTCTGAGAACATCTGGGACAGGCCTTCTGCTCGTGCCCAGAGTTAGAACTAAACAAGGTGAAGCAGTGTTTAAGTTTCATGCAGCAAAAACCTAGAACAGCCTCCCAGATGAAGTAAAACAAGCCTTAACTTTAACAATGTTCAAGGGGAGGTTAAAAACCTTCCTCTTTAGCTCCGGCTACACTACAACCTAAAGTGTTTTTTTTATCTGCACTCTTATTTTTAAAATGTTTTTTTAAATTTTTCTTATGTTTCTTAATCTAAATTGTCTTTTATTCCTGTAAAGCACTTTGAGTTACCCAGTGTATGAATTGTGCTATATAAATAAAATTGCCTTGCCTTGACTTGCCTAGTTATAATGGCCAGCAGTAGAGCAGACACCAGAGCAGTTTCATTGTTTTTATACTTTGCTGGTTATTTAAAACCGAGGGGAGAGCAGAAATAAATGGCCTCTTGGTAGCAGCGTCCGCCATGTTGAATGTTTTGGACAAGGCGCGAGAGCCGAGTTACTTGTGTATGACGTTGCTAGCAAACCAAACCCTGCTGCAGACAAACGGCTCGTGATTGGTCGTCCGCAAAATTGCAGAGGAAGGGATTCGCTCTGAGGAAGGGACCTAGACCGTCCTCCTTTTGAAAAAAGGAAATTGGGCTTGTATACCAGGCTAGCTGAGCTATGCCATGGTGGACTATTTGTGGACATTTTCCCTTTTTTATTTTCTTGAACTGTGCTGGACTGTATTTATTTGTTTTTTGTGTTCTGTTTTTTTTGTTAATAAAAAATATGTATAAAAATATACAGTATGTACTTTAATAAATACTGATGTCTAGATATTAATGACCTTACTACTGCATATGCCTATGATTGCTACGTTAGCAACATCTCTTGATGCTGCTCAGATCTCAATATATTTTCCAATAAGGTGTTCAGCTGAGCCAAAAAAGAACTCTACAATGTTACAAAATGTAAGCTCCAGAAAAGCGCCCCAGAAATGTGATTAAATATAATAAAAGAAAACACAGAAAGTAAATAAGGGAGACCAACTACAAACCTAATTCCAAAAAGTTGGGACACTGTACATTATAGATAACATATCAAATGTTTGGGTGTCAAATTTCATGGCATCAACATATCTCAAAAAAGTTGGGACAAGGCCCTGTTTACCACTGTGTGGCATTCTTTTTATAACAGTCTGCAAACGTCTGTGGACTGAGGAGACAAGCTGCTCAAGTTTAGGAACAGGAATGTTGTCCCATTCTTGTCTAATACAGGCTTCTAGTTGCACAACTGTCTTAGGTCTTCTTTGTCACATCTTCCTCTTTATGATGCTCCAAATGTTTTCTATGGGTAAAAGATCTGGGCTTTTTCAGAACCGGATCCTTCTTCTACGCAGCCATGATGTTGTAATTGATGCAGTATGTGGTCTGAATCTGACCCATCTGACCCATTTGTGGTCCCATCTTGACTTCTGAGAGACACTGTCACTCTGAGAGGCTCTTTTTATTCCCAAGCATGTTCCCAATCGACCTAATAAGTTGCAAATTGCTCCTCCAGCTGTTCCTTATATGTACATTTAACTTTTCCGGCCTCTTATTGCTACGTGTCCCAAACTTTTTGGAATGTGTAGCTCTCATGAAATCCATAATTAGCCAATATTTGGCATGACATTTTAAAATGTCTCACTTTCAACATTTGATATGTCATCTATGTTGTATTCTGAATAAAATATTGAAATTTTAAACTTCCACATCATTGCATTCTGTTTTTATTCACAATTTGTACAGTGTCCCAACTTTTTTGGAATCGGGTTTGTACAAGCCCACATATCACAACTTATCTTTTTTCTTTATTAAGTGCTGGAAGGTTTCTCTCTGTCAAAGTAAATCTGCATTCAATCCTTAGTCACTTATATTTTCACCCTTTGTCAAATTCCATCACACGTCAAGGCTGCTGTGTGCTCTTAACCTCACTTAACAACTTTAGAAAATATATAGAAGACATTACTCTGGATACATAGGCTAGAGACCTGCGGTTCTGCTGTATTCAAAAGTTACTGTTCTCTCCTGTATTGCGCCAGAAGCTAAAGTAGACGTGCGGTGCCAAAAAGCACAGGCAAGACCCGGTGGTCCGGAAACGGCTCGGGATCCAGTGAAACTTAACAAGATTGTTCCCGTTGGATGTTAAAATGGAGTGTAATGCCGATATTAATGTAGCAAGTATCACAACACAGCAGAGGAATGTAAACTGGAGCACTGGGACATCGGGCTGGATGTTGTCCAGCTGCAGCTAAATACCTGGAACTGTAATAAGCCCAAACACCCCTATGGTCTCAGCTTTAGGTTTTCATCACAGCTGACTAAAGGCAGGAGTAAAGTACTGAAAAGAAGGCGTCCAGGGAAGGGTTATTGCTGAGGTCAGTCACTTGTCATGACAACATGCATGGTGGATTACAGATGGTGTGTGTTACTTACATCTGGTACTGAAAATGCAGGTTGCAATTCCTTACCTGTCCTTGTTTGTCAGAGCATGTGAATAACTATGGTAGCCCTACAGGGACATGCTGTCTAAACAAACCCAGTGGAAATAAGTCTGAGGGTGATTTTTGAACATTCAAAGTGCGTATTTGCGTACTTTGAATGTCCTGAATGTTCTTTGAAAGTTTTGAATGCAGTTTGTCCTCTGTGCAATTGTAGAAACAAGAAGTGATGGAACCAATCAATCAATCATTATTTGTATAGCACTTTACAAAAACAAAATTGAAGACCAAAGTGCTTTACATTTAAAACAGAAGAGCATTCGCAGTCATCTCGTAAGTATAGAATATATAGATAAATTAAATGATTACTATGTACACAATAATAAACAAACCAAGGCAAAAAATCTGTAAGTGACACAGTGCTACACTATGATTCAAGCCAGTCTACATATGTAAGTCTTTAACCTGGACTTGAACAGCTCAGTGGGTAGAGCGGCCGTCCCTCGACCGGCGGGTGGGCAGTTCGATCATCGCTCGGAACATCCCAAAACATCATAACATCCCGCTCTCCCCCACATACTGTTGTTGTGTCCTTGGGCAAGACACTTAACCTACATTGCCTCCAGTGAGTGTTCTGTAACACTGGTAAATAGCTTAATCTATGTAAAGTGCTTTGAGTGCCTACTACATCAGGTGGAAAAGCGCTATGGAAAAATAAAGATTATTATTAAAACATGCAGGTCTACAGAGTTTAGGAGCAAAAACAGCAAATGAATGATTTTTTCTAATGTGCCACTGGCTGTTTGTTGTTGTCAATGGTAAATGGCATGTATTTTAAATAGTGCTTCTCCACTAGGTACTCAAAGCACTTTACATTAAGCTTCCATTCATTCATTCAGTAAAACACACACATTCATACACCACTGTCAGCTGGAACGCCACTGGAGGCAAGGAGGGTTAAGTGTCTTGCCCAAGGACACAACGACAGTATGAACCAAGGAGAGCGGGAATTGAACACCAACCTTCTGGTTATAGGAAGATTGCTCTACCACTGCCACTGTGCCCCTATCAACAATACTAGCAATGTGCTTGTAACTACATTATTATTGCACTTTTCATTCACATTCATAACTCTTAAGCCAGCATTCTTTTTTGCAATCATATAATAGAAGCTACTTTTATGTTCACCTTTCATACCATGATATTCCAGTTCTTTTGCTGTGATGATGATGCGATGATAAGCTGAAGTACTAACCTCTGATGCAGTTAGACTGTTTAACTAACACTCCATTAATGTTTTGTGGTTTCAGAGGTGTCTTTTCTGTGGGCGGCTCATCAGGTCCACCACAGCTCCGAGTACTACAACCTCACCACGGCCCTCCGGCAGTCCTTCAGCCAGCAGTTTACTGCATGGGTATGGAACATCTTTCATGTCAAACTCATATACTAGATACTTCATACTTGTGGTTAGATAGTGTGTCATCTCTAATAGATAATGGCCACTGAGCAGAGAGCTGTGAGGGAGCATTAGATGTTATTAGGTTATTTCTCTTTCTTATTCAGGATTGTCTAACAAATCACAGAGTAACAAATTAGTAAAAAATACTCTGTATACACTAGATAAATATCTCAATTATTAACCTAAAAAGGTGTTTTATATTCTGTTAGACATAACTCCTGTAAATGTGAGTTATTTGTAGGACATTATACTATGTAGTTTTTGTAGAAACCGTTTTCTATTTTAAACAATAAATAAAACTGTATGTATTATTAACTGTATGTATGTATTACACAAAAGAAAATACCTGAGATGTCAAAGGTGAAATAAACTTCTTCTGTTTCCTCTAGATTTTCTACCTGCCCCTGGCTCTGGCTGTCCCACCATCTATATTTGCTGTCCACATTCAACTAAACCTTCTTTACCAGTTCTGGATTCATACGGAGGTAAAATGAACTATGGGCTAAATATAGACAGGTGGTGTTTCTTACAGAAAACAGTAGTTATAATTATAATTATAATTTAGGAGATGATTTCTGTTCAATTTAATTTTGTGATATAGCTAAATTAAATATATAAAAAAAAAAAATTGAATTGATTGAAATAATGATATAAATTGCCCAGCCATACATGCAGGTTTGGGTAAGTTGGAGAATTTAAATTGCTCATAGTTCACAGATGTTTGTCCACACTTTGCACGTCATTATACTTGTCTGAAAGCAGTCCCACACTAATAACACAATTATTATAACTAATATATATATTTTTTACCATGTCATCTTTATGTATTTTGTACCACTGCAGTCTAAAATTGAAGCAGTACAACATTAACACTACTTTTTCAATCAAATAATATGTACTTAGATTTGGATTGTTTTATAGTCATTTAACATTGATATTGCATAGTATAGTATGTCCGTAATATCATATCACAGTAGACTGAATTGTTCTTGACTTTTTCACAAAGCAGCAAAATATGATGTCACCATCTGTAACATAAAAAAAATCACACATGAAAAATGTAATGTGACAAGCTGAATCATCTGTAAAGTTTTCTTTTCCCCTGTGCCAGTACTAATCAGGCTGCTAAGTCCAGCCTTACTGCAGCAGTGGAACCTGTGTTCAATAAAAAATAATGAGATTTATAAAAGATTCCAAACAGAAGCATGACCACTTTCTGGGCCTTTAAAGAGACTGCAAGTATCACTTTTACAGTCCCAGTGATCATTAGAAAGAATAAATGGATTTGGAACGCCTTCCATCGTTTAGTGCACTATTAGTGAAAGCATTGGTAATAGTCAATATTTTCTGAAGGGATGTAATTTATGCCTGTTTTATGGTCCATTTTTTGAAGTCCTGTAATTTATTGGCACACTTTTCCCCTGCACCAGTCTAGAGTCTGAGCACTGAAGTGGTGGAGACCCTTTTCATTCAAGATAAAACTCTCATGCTCAGCTGCCAGACGCTGCTATTACATGGAAATAATGAATCACTCACATTTTCTGTCTAGCCGTTTCTTAGATTGAGATTTCTGACGTACTAATGCCGAACTTAAAAGAGAGACAGAAAAATGCCATGTGTGCGTCTGTTTGATATCAAAGGGATTGATGCGTGTCATTGTGGGGCACATTTCAAGCGTTATGTTGTTTTACTGGACAGTTTGCGTATGGAACCGCCAACAATTATATCAATGTCTCCAGACTAGTCTATATCAGTTACATTAAGGGTTCTCAAAGAGTGACAGCATGGATCAAATGTATGCACTTTTTCTTGAAATCTATTTTCTGACTTTTTCTCTGAAGTTTTAATTAGTAAGCAGCAGATAAAATGTTTAGTTGTAGTCAGACTTGTGTTGTAAAAATACCTCACTCAGATGATACCAGCGCTTTAAAGTTTAGCTGCTGTTGACACAACCTGCTACTAACTCTGGCTCCATTGTATTGTAAGGTTTGTGTTTAAAGTAACACTGCGTAACTTTTAGCTAGTAGCATTGCGTAATTTTATATTGCAAAACTATACATTGTTGTATTGATTTAGGGATTCTAGATTGCTAGAATCATACCTACTTCACTGACACATTACTCTCAGCTGGACAGAACAGTTTGATATAAATAATTTATAATTCCACGCCACCGGGACGAGCAGCCCTCTCCTGAGTTGTCACAGAGAGCAGAAACAGACCAATACACTGGACCCTAGCAGAGTTATATTTGTACAGAATGCACTAAAATCACCCTACTGTTTCAGAAGACATGTTTTTTTCTTCCAAACATGCTGGTTTTTGATAGTTTCCTCTCAAAAACAAACAACACAGTCAGTCTTTAGCGGGATCTGCTCCCCTAGTGGCTAAAAGTTACATAGTGTTGCTTGGAGTCAGCAACACTATGTAAATCAGGAGTATCAAACTCATTTTAGTTCAAGGGCCAATTTAAATTGAAGTGGTAAAATAATAGCATAATAACCTATGAATGAACCTTTGTTGAATTACAATTACATTATAATATCAGTGCCCTTATCAACTGCATCCTCACAATTTCAACCTGGAGAGACTCAGACATGAAACCCGATAATGGATGCATTAATATGATGTTTATTGAATAAGCTTTGGTACTTAACAGAAAGACGTTGTGCAATGTGTGATAGTAGAAGAGCAGGGTGAATGTTTTTGCTGGTCTTCCCCCTCGGAGCCAAGACAAAAGAGATGACGTCAAGCAAGTGCAGATGCCGATGATGAGGAGAGGTCCCCGGCTACGGTGGTAATGTGGTGGAGGAGGGTTGTAGCACAAGCTAAAAGCTGAATGAAGTAGCTGAGAGGGTACTTTAAAGGAGGGCTGCTTTGCAATGATTGGCTTGGACTGCAAGTGTGGAGGTTGCGTCAGGCCGAAGGAGTCCTTTACCCTCAGCTTCATGTCTTTAATGCTAATTCTTTTATTTGCAATAAGGTAGCTAACTTTCACTGCTGCTCTTCTATGACTACGAGTAAAAACAGTTTCCTCAGACCTGCTAACAATTCTGTTATCTTCTCTCTTCACAGTTGTCCTTTTGTTCAGATGTTGTATTTTAACCAGGATGAGTGTCATAGTGGTAGAAAATATTAGGTTTGTTGATTACTGAAACCTGCTGCATACACACACACACAGGTTTCTCATTCTCCTCTGTGAATAAATAGGAAGTGGTGCATTTTTCTTGGAAAGGACACCCTGTGTCTGTCATGGCCCTACTGTCCGGAACAGGCGAGACTCCAGTGCAAACCCCAAACACAAGTAGAAAGTTCAAAAAAAGGTTTATTTAGTACTCATAACTACAAATCAAAATCCATGAAACAAGGTAGGAACACAGCCAGGGTCCGAGCATACAAAAAGTCCAGAACTGATAGCACACAAAAAACATCAGACAAGGGAACACAAGGAAATATCCACAGAGCACACGGAACACAAGGAGACACAGAACAACACTTACGTTAGTGGTGAAGACGACCTGGCACCGAGCAGGGGAAAACACACAGGTTATAAAGACACAACGAGGGACATGTAAAACACGCAATCACACAAGAGGGAAAGACACAAGGCAGGAAGTCAATCAAAAGACACAGACAGTGTTAAGAGATTTCACAATAAAACCAGGAAATCAAATACAATCTTGAAACAAAATCAGATACACAAACCAACTGGAAATCAGACACAATACAGAAACAGGAACTCAGATACAATAACAAAACAGACTACTACAACACCAGGCAGGATCCTGACAGTGTCTACTTTTCTCCTTCTTGACAAAGACATTTTGGGTACAAAAGTATGCCACAGCGAGTAAATTCAACAGCGATATAGTAAATGATATCGCATCATCTATACTGTGTTATGCAATACTATTAAATTCAATTCTATGCTATATAGTATAGGGATTTTCGGCTTCAACATTCCTCTGCTACCTGTAAGTGTATAAAATAAGTTTAAAATAAAATTGGTTACTGTATAAGAACAGTAGAATCAGTGGTGTGGTCAACTTAACTGGCACAGAAAGGAATTACTTTGGATCATAACGTAAAAAGAATTATCATCTAACAAAATGATTGGATATTTTTGAGTTTGCCCTGAAGGCCTGCGAGCCGAAAGCGTTGGCATTTTGTCAAACTAGCTATGTGTTAAGAAAGGCTTTTTATCAGTCACCTTTTTGAGTGCCTCAGTACACTGTTTTTTGCTATTGAAGATTATCTTTTTTTTTCCATTCCTATTACCCGATTTTTAATATGTCCATTGTAAACTCTAAAAAATTTAATTTAGGAGATATACGAGTTTTGAAAATGACTTGGACTAGACCTATTTACCACCGGCAGTGGCTCAGTGGTAGAGCAGTTGTCCTTCAACCGGAAGGTAGGGGGTCCGATTCCCACTCTCCCCACAGTTCATACTGTCGTTGTGTCCTTGACCAAGACACTTAACCCACCTTGCCTCCAGTGGTGTTCCAGCTGTAACACTGGTGAATGGAACCTTAATGTAAGTCGCTTTAAAATGAAAGCGTCAACTAAAAATATAAATGTAACACTGTTGAATGTAAGTCGCTTTGGATAAAAGCGTCTGCTAAATGACTAAATGTTAATTTAAATTAACATGGGTTTTGATGATGTTAATTTCTAATAAAGTAGAAAAAAGATTTCAAATCTCGAATGCAGCGAAGTCATTGGCAGATGTACTAAACATTGATCTGCTATTCAGTCAATATCAATTTGTATCTGAACACCTTGTCATTCATATTGTGTAATATATTTGTAGTACAATAATGTATATACGCAAATGTAAATTTTTTTTTTGCAGATGATCAAAGACGTTGGGCCTTTGGAGTGGGTCTTCAACACGCCAAAACATCACAGAGTCCACCACGGTAAGAACTTTCAGTCACTTAAAGGGATAGTTTATCCACTTTTTCTAAGTCAATAAGAATAATACATTAACACCTGCTGAAATGTTGTACAGGGAGAAATCTGTATTGCATTGACAAGAATTATGGTGGTATTCTGATTATCTGGGATCGGCTGTTTGGTAAGAAAAACTCATCATGTCCATTTTCTGCTGTTGCAAATGTTCTCATTTATTACTGTGCATTAATATTTACTACAGTGATAATGACACTTGGCTGTAACTCTCTGCTCTGTGAGGTGCAATAGACACTGGGTTATATTTATGAAACTCTCACACGCTATTGTTCTTATGATGTTCACAGGTACTTTTGCTTCAGAGGCTGACAAAGTGGTGTACGGCCTTGTTTTCCCTATTAAGACATTTGAAATACTCTACGTTCAGGTTAGACTTTGGAATTTATGTCCACTTCACTGGTCATAGTATTTGGGCTGTATTTAACCAATGAACATAGCTCTTACTTCCTAACCTCCAGAATGAAAAAACAGTGAGGCAAACAAATGTTTGTTATAGAGCTGACAGCTTCCAAAATGGTTGGATTTTGTTTATTGTCTTTTGTACCACTTTATTCCACAGAACAAAGTAGCGACAGCATCTAAACAGAAAAAAACAGTTAAACACGGCTCTTGTTTGTGTGGACTCAACAGCAGTGCAGGCTGCCCACCAAACACCTTTTTCATTTGGTGGGCAATCACTAAATAATAAGTGATTATAGCAACCCTCCAGCCTGGTGTCCAAAAGGTGAACTGTTTGGCAATGCTAACAAGTGCAACCTCATGTATTGCTGAATTTAGTGCAAATTTATCTGAAACCTTTTCATTAGAGCTGTTTGATGTTCATTACACCTTCAGAGACGCTCACATTGTAATTTGTGTTCTCCTCTTTAACTAAGTGGTCCTGCTCTACTCCCTGTGCCCTCACATACACACTCTGACTGCACTCTGTCTCTCATTCTGCATTCTATGTACTCTGTTTGACCTTTCTTGCTAGAAATGAAACTAGCAAAGACATCTGGAGCTTCTCGTCTTCATTACAACTCTCACCATAGAACTTTACAAAATTTCCATACCATTTCCTAATCCAGCATGCTAAAAAAAATTGCAAGTGCAACTATATTGAATAAAATATAAATAATTGTCTGATTTGACCTCAATGACCTCAACTATTCAACCAGAGGCTGTCAGCCCTATTTACTACTTGAAAGAAAGTGTTTAGCTTGGCCAAGCACTGCAACAGTTCATGAAAACAGAAACCTTTTCATTCACGATTAATCATTGCACCAATCCCTACATTAACATTGATCAGGTAAATGTAGCGTTTGATTGTATGTTGACTTAAGCCTTGTTTTCTCTTCTTTTAGCTCCACTACTACTTGTATTTGTGGACAAGGTCCAAGACTTACAACAATTTTGCCGACAAATTGTCAACTTTCATGAAAGGGCCGAGCTGGAAGCCTGGTAAACCTCGGTTGGGCGACCACAAGGAAAACCCCAAGGTAAGTAAAACCAAAACCAAAGCTTCGATTTCTCATAATATGCTCAGACTTCCAAGTGTTCCATTTTCACACAGGCAAAAATAAAGACATAAATGACTCAGAGCGTTCCTTATCGGAGCGTTCCCATTCTCCAAAAAACTTTTACAAGTGAGTGCCACATCAAATAAAAGTTCCCAAAGTCTTTGTAGGGGGAACACAAAAACTTCATTTTCACCCTCTTTAAACGCAGTTTGGATTGAAACCGCATGCATTTGAGTGGTGCGTGTGTGTGCAGACAGAAAATACAGGCTCCACTCAACCGGGCCCGTGGTTAGCTTTGAAATAACGCTGATGGTGTCACAAGTTTAGTTCCCTCGCGCAACGCCCCCTTTACCATTAAATTGGCTTTTTAAAAACCCAGCGGGGCGATTCTAAACACGGAGGTGGCTGGAACTAAACCGAAATATCTACAAAGGCGGACAGCTGCTGGAGGAGATCTGCAGAGGAACAAAAGAGGAGTGAATAAGAGGGGGACCGGGTGGAGGGGTTTGAGTCTAAGCAGAGCAATGTGGTGTAATACCTGCTCTGGGAACAAAGTACAGGGGGAACCCACGCACATGTGGCAGTCTGCTGCCTCGCAGTCCAAGGAAACCCCCTGAACAAGTCCACACTCAAGTATTTCCATTTTAACACGTGATTGTTGAATTAGGACACTAAAAACAGTCTCCATCCATATTGGCATTAAAAACATAACAGTTTTTTTGTTTGTAAGATTTATTTTTGGCCTTTATGCCTTTATTTTATAGACAGTAGATTGACAGGAAACTGGGTGAGAGAGAGAGAGAGCGAGAGGGGAATGACACTGGGCAAATGGCCTGAGCGAGATTCACACCCAGGTCTCCCTGCGTATTTGACACACCCAGGTCTCCCTGCGTATTTGACACACCCAGGTCTCCCTGCGTATTTGACACACCCAGGTCTCCCTGCGTATTTGGCATGCGCTCTACAGACTGAGCTAGGGGCACCCCCAATGACAGCAGATTCTGATAAGGCTTCGGGCCTTATCTTTTTTACTGGTTTAAATCTCATTGTAACTTAAATTGTAATTGTTCCAACATTTAAACATGGTCTGAATAAAATCCAGATTAGTTTTCCTTTAAACAAAAACTAAACTTAATCCTGCTGCAGAAAATCTTGAGGAAAACACAAGGACCTGCTACAGCGTAGACAATTAAAAATCAGCTTACGTGTCTGTTTAACAGCAAAAATAATTCACATTTTTTACCTGCTCATTGATTACACAATGTATTGGGATTGTCGAGGATGGCACAGATTTTCCACTATATTCTTCATTGCACCATTAGATAGAATAGAAAAAGTTCTCATAAGACGCTCACATTGTAATTTGTGTTCTCTTGTTTAACTAATGTGTAGCTTAGAATGTCCTACACTGTGAGTAACTTACAGTGGGGATCGAAAGTCTGGGCACCCCAGGTAATTTTTTTTATTAATGTGCATAAAGAAAAGATGGAAACATCTCCAAAAGGCATCAAATGACAGATTAGACATCCTTATAATAAGTCAAAAAAAGTTAGATTTTATTTCCATCATTTACACTTTCAAAATAACAGAAAACAAAAAAAAAAATGGTGTCTGAAAAAGTTTGGGCACCCTGCAGAGTTAATACCTTGTACTGCCCCCTTTGGCAAGTATCAAAGGGGGCAAACTCCACTTCTGTGTGGAGTTTGCATGATCTCCCTGTGTCTGCGTAGGTTTCCTCCGGGTACTCCGGTTTCCCCTACCACCAAAAACATGTACAATAGTCCCCCCCAAACACACATGGGGCCAGGACTCCCCTGCAAAAGAGATTTGTAATCTCAGTGGGACTATCCTGGTTAAATAAAGGTTAAATAAAAAAAATAAAAAATCACAGCTTGTAAAGGCTTTTTGTAACTAGCCAAGAGTCTTTCAATTCTTGTTTGAGGTATCTTTGCCCATTCTTCCTTACAAAAGTCTTCCAGTTCTTTGAGATTTGAGTCTGTCACGCACTGCTCTTTTAAGGTCTATCCATAGATTTTCAATTATGTTGAGATCAGGAGATTGTGAAGGCCATGGCAAAACCTTTAGTTTATGCCTCTTGATGTAATCCACCGTGGATTTTGAGGTGTGTTTAGGATCATTATCCATTTGTAGAAGCCATCCTCTCTTTAACTTCAGCTTTTTCACAGATGGCATCAAGTTAGCATCCAAAATTTGCTGAAATTTTATTGAATCCATTTTTCCTTCTACTCGTGAAATGTTCCCTGTGCCACTGGCTGCAACACAACCCCAAAACATGATCGATCCACCCCCATACTTAACAGTTGGACAGAGGTTCTTTTCATTAAATTCTGTGCCCTTTCTTCTCCAAACATACCTTTGCTCATTCGGGCCAAAAAGTTCTATTTTAACCTCATCGGTCCACAGAACTTGTTTCCAAAAAACACTGATTTTTGTGTTGAAGACGTAGAAGAGGTTTTCTTCTGATGACTCTTCCATGAAGTCCATATTTGTACAAGTATCTCTTTATAGTGGAATAGTGTATTACAACTCCAGTGTCTGCCAGATCTTTCTGGAGGGATCGTGCAGTCAAAAGTGGGTTTTGACTTACTTTTCTCACAATCCTGCGAGCCGTTCTGTCTGATATTTTTCTTGGTCTTTCAGATCTTGCTTTAACTTCCACTGTTCCTGATGATTGCCATTTCATAATTACATTCCGAACAGAGGATATTGGCATCTGAAAATGCTTTGCTATCTTTTTATAGCCTTCTCCTGCTTTGTGAGCGTCAACTATTTTCAGTTTTCTAGACAACTGCTTAGAAGAATCCATGGTGCTGATTGTTGGGGCAAGGTCAGATGAGTCTGGGCATTTAAAACCTTTGAGATTGACATCACCTGGTCTATCCAGACGATGATTGAGAACAATCCATGACACTGTCAGGTCCTAGCTTGCCAAAGGGGGCAGTGCAAGGTATTAACTCTGCAGGGTGCCCAAACTTTGCAGACACCATTTTTTTGTTTTCTGTTATTTTGAAAGTATAAATGATGGAAATAAAATCTAATAAATAATCTAATAAATCTTTTTTGACTTATTATAAGGATGTCTAATCTGTCATTTGATGCCTTTTGGAGATTTTTCCATCTTTTCTTGGCGTCTTTATGCACATTAATAATTTTTTTTTACCTGGGGTGCCCAAACTTTCGATCCCCACTGTCTGCAAACCTCATACATTCATTCTGACCATGGTCCTGCTCATCTTGACTACTCCCTGTACCCTTTTCTCACAAATACTTCCTGATTACACTCATACTGCAGACTTCTATATACTCTGTATGACTGTTTGGTCAAACAGTCATACAGAGTATGACTGTCTTTCTTGCAAGAAATGAAACTAGCAAAGACATCTGGATATCTCTCTCTCGTCTTCATTAGTACTTCACAAAATTTCCATAACATCCCCTAATCCCTCTCATAGTACTGGACTTTGTTTTCATTCAGGTTGGGTTGTATGTCTCAAACTCTGAATGGCCAGTGTAACATCAACTTCAGATGTTGTGTGTCATACAACATTATTATGAACACATCTGGGGTAAGCTGTTGTTTCTCACAGTTTCCTTTGACCACTCCAAAGACTTATCACCTCTCACACAGAACAGCCGCGAGATGACTCAGGGCATTCTTACTGGAGGACTCATGTGTTTGGGGAAAAACCACTACAGCCTATAAATCTGTAAAACTTTGTAAATGGAACACCACAAGCTCATTTTCACCAGTGTACAAACTCTGTAGAAGTCTGTGGTAAGGAAGGACTATAAGTTGTAAAAATACAGACATAGTCTTTCAATCCATTTCTAAGACACCTTTAGTCCCATTTTAGGCACCAACCCTTTCAAAAATGGCTTTTGTTTACAGGTTTTAATAATAGTACAGAAAATTGAATTGAAAATGGCTCTGTACATTTTTTTTTTTGCATTTGGTGTTATTGGCAAAAAGTTTGTGTCCTCAAATGAATTTTAAATTTGGAAAGTGAATGTATTCTATTTCCTTTGTGCAGGTTACAGGGAAGGAAGTGCCTCATGATCCCAGCTGGTCTCTGACGTTACAAGTGTATGTGGTCCTACATTTCCTGCTGGTGCTGCGAGCCTACCACAATGTCTTTGAAAATAAGATGGTATGTACTTCTTGAAATGGTGTGCACATGATCAAGATTTTATTTCTAATAGATTAGATGTAAGGTTTAGGGAGAGGGCTTCTAAAGGTTTAACAGCATACTACATTTTTCTACATCAAGGTATTATAAAGAAAATGTCAAAATCTCCAAATGGAGCACGCCTACATAATTAAAAATTTGACATAATTATTTGTATGTATATATATCATACACATATACAGTTGTGCTGATAAGGTTACATATCCTGGCAGAATTTGTCATTGTTTTTGTCATTTTTCAGAGAATATGAATGATAACACTCATAGTTAATGATACAATTGTGTTACTCTTTTTAAATCATAATGACAACAGAAACTACACAAATAAATCTGAAAGTTTACAAAGTCTAAAAGTTTACATACTTTATATAATGTATTGCCACCTTTAACATCAATGAAAGCTTGAAGTCTTTTGTGGTAGTTGTGGATGAGGCTCTTTATTTTCTCAGATGGTAAAGTTGCCCATTCTTCTTGGCAAAAAGCCTCCAGTTCCTGTAAATTCTTGGGCTGTCTTGCATGAACTGTACGTTTGAGATCTCTCTAGAGTGAGATCTCAAAAATGATATTGAGGTCAAGAGACTGAGATGGTCAGTCCAGAACCTTCACTTTATGCTGCTGTAGCCAATGACAGGTCGACTTTATTTATATAGCGCTTTTCCACCTAGTAGGCACTCAAAGCGCTTTATAAAGTGTTATAGCTGGAACACCACTGGAGGCAAGGTGGGTTAAGTGTCTTGCCCAAGGACACAACGACAGTATGTGGGGGAGAGTGGGATGTTATGATGTTTTGGGATGTTTCGAGCGGGGATCAAACCGCCCACCCGCCGGTCAAAGGGGCAAATCTTTCTCCAATATTTTCTGATAACATGCTGCATTCATCTTGCCATCAATTTTGAACAAGTTTCCTGTGCCTTTGTAGCTCACACATTCCCAAAACATTTTCCTTGGTTCATACTGTCATTGTGTTTTTGGGCAAGACACTTAACCCCCCTTGCCTACAGTGTCCGTATCACTCCTCTCCAAATGTAACATTTATGGTTGTGGCCAAAAAGTTCAATTTTGGTCTCATCTGTCGAAATTACTTTGTTCCAGAGATTCTGAGGTTTGTCTCTGTGCTGTTTAGCATATTGTATTGGCTTTCTTGACGATGAAGCCCATTTGTTTCTTCAAGTGCACCGTTATTGTGCATCTTGAAACAGTCACACCACTTTTTTTCAGCGAGTCCTGTATTTCAACTGAAGTTATTTGTGGGTTTTTCTTTGCAGCCCAAACAATTTTCCGGGCAGTTGTGGCTGAATTTTTTCATTTTCAACTTCTTAATTAGAGTTTCAACACTGCTGATTGGCCTTCTCAATTCCTTAAATAACTTTTTATATCTCTTTCCTGTTTAATACAGTTCAATTACCTTTTCTCGCAGATCCTTTGACAATTCTATTGCTTTTCCCATGACTCAGGATACAAAAAATACAGTCTGTGCAGCACTGGATGAGAGATGCAAGGGTCTGTCAGGAGCCCAGACCTTTTACACACACACTGATTACAAGCAAACAGATCACAGGTGAGGAAGGTTACTACTTCTTACTACTTCTGCTTTAGTAACCTTTCAAACCCGTTTGTGTCAACTTGTGTGCATGTTATCAGGCCAAAAGCACCAGGGTATGTAAACTTTGGGTCAAGGTCATTTGGGTAGTTTCTGTTGTCATTATGATTTAAAAAGTTTGACAATGAATGGCTTCACTCAACCACTAACAATGAGTGAAAGAAAAGTTTTTGTGTTATCATTGATATTCTCTGAAAATTGCCAAACATTTACAAATTCTGCCAGGGTATGTAAACTTATGAGCACAACTGTATTTGGATCAACAAAAACAGTGATAGAGCTAAATGAATTATCATAGAAAGAGGTTGAGGAACCATTAAAAATATAACATAAATTTCTGTACTCGATCTTTTCTGAGTAACTAAATAAAATGATGTGCACTTATGAACATGTATACTATTTAAACAGTTTTAAATTACAGGTAATAAATTCAACAAAGTATGTAGCATTAGGGGTCCAGCTGTGTGACGCTGAAGCTCCTCTGGTCTCACCCAGCCCACTGTTATGTTTAGACCTACTGTAATCCTTCAGATAAAGCATGACACGGTGGTCCCAGGTCTTAATTTAAGACTGTGTGTTTGTTTGCCAACATTATTTCAGCCAATTACACAGTTTGTTGTGGCTTTTCTCCACTCCAGCCCTGTCCTCTACTTAGGCAGCAGGAAAAGAGCAGCTCTGTCTAACATTGTGACAGGATGACTGATGGACATTCCCCTTCATAACAACCTCTGTCTATTATTTTCCACTCCACCAGCCAAAAAGACCCCCTCTCCTCCCCCTCCAGGAGAAGTCAAACAGGTCTCCTCTCGGCAGTTATCTTTGGAAGGCTTTTTTCCCTAGACATAGTTTTGGTTAGCCAGAAAGTACTGTCCCACCCAGGCCCATATAAAATGAACTGTCTCTTTCTGATGGCTACCTCCAGGCTTTAGTTGTGGTCCTCACTCTCACACACACACACACACACACACACACCTCCCGGTCCCAGCTGGTGGTCCGCGAGTGAACACAAACGCCTTAATTGTCAAGTTCCATTTCCCAACCCAAATAGCCTTCAGGATGCAGCAATCAGGACTCGCAGGGAAAATAACAAAGTGAGCAGGCCGGCCCGACAATAAATCATGTCATGTATTTATACCCACCAGCCGCTTATTTAGCCTGACAATTGATGATACACGGCAGGATGGTTTATGGGCTTAGCGCTAATTCCAAAGCATGGCTATTTCAAACAGCTCTGCAATTACATCATCAGCAGGCCGTGTGTATGGTCTATTATAGGTTTGCGAAAATATACAACTACTAGTAGAAGCAAAGAGACAGAATGTGACAGTCGCAAAGAAAAATGCTCACAATTGTCACGACTTTGCTTAGCAGATCAGATTAATGTAAATTTGTATTTATTTTAGGGTAAATATATATTGCAAATATATTGTAATATAACTTTTTAGTGTTTGTATATTATAGGTTTGTATTTAGCAAATAAGCTGTGCAAGTGGATTGTGAAGAAATTGCATTAGCTACCCAAAAAATTACCAATTGTGCATAATCAAACTAGTTTTGGCAAATGACAACTGACGACATGTGGGTAACATCAGTGCCTCTGGTAGAGAACCTTAGACAGTATATGGCGTTTAATAATAAACTGATAAAAAATTTGGGATAACAAATAACCAGTAAGTGAGTCGGTTGAAAATTGATTCACATATGTGATGTTTCCAGTCGGTTGAGATGTTAATTCAATCACAATTCATGTTTTGAACCACAGGGGCCGCTCTGTTTTCTGCAAACAGTTTCTAGCATGTCGACAAGAGTGTGGATGTTGATATTGAGGAAGTCTTATCCTCATTCAAATCAGAGGTGTGGCGGCATAAATAAATCCACTTTAGCAAAAGGTGTTCACTCGCTCACTGTGTGCACAGACCGGTCCCGGGCCGAGGCAGCTCTGCACGAACTTAACGAGCGTAAAACAAAAACCAGTCTGTGTCTGAGGCCTAGCTTTACTCTCTCCAAAACGGACAAAAGTAACGTAAATATTCCGTCACTGGTGGCGAACAGAGAAAATGTGAGCCGTAATCAATGTTAGCAAAGAGGCTAAACTTCAAACTAGAAAGGTTATTAAAGGCCGTGCAAGAACATAACTATTTGTAGTAATACATACTGAAAAAGGGTATACAACATAACATTTGTTCATCAACATTATTTGTTAATCACTTTTTTTTCTTTGCTTTTGCCTGATAGTGGTGGGGCCACTAGGGGGCCAATTAAATAGGCCTGGTGTAGGTTAAAGAATTCTGCCAATGGCTCTTTTGATCAATGTGAGCCGTAGGCCAGTGAACTGCAGCAGCACTAACTGATATAATCAATCTATTGATAGTAAAGTAGTAAAGTAGCTGTTGTTTATTAGCATTTAGCACTACTAACAAGCCAGGTTTAACTTCTGGAACTTGGAACTGGAACTGAATGCTATTAAATACTGAGACCACATGAATTCAACTTTGGTCTGTGCTGTGAACAGACACAATGGGATGCACACAATACTGCATATTGGTGAAAGAAATTCACCAATATGCCAAGAAATATGCCATTGTCATGGCAAGGGGCATAAAAAAGGAGTACAGTTTCCAGCATGGCTTTTTATTATGTTTATTAGATTATTAGAAAGGCCGATATAAAAATAAATACTCCAAAAGAATAAGTTTGGCCCATGGGCCATGCATTTTTAGAGTGAACAACAAAGATGGTTTTGTTTCAAAAGTCTCATAACAAGTTGGACCAAGTAGCGTGCTTGGGCCTGTGTATCCCTTGGGTCCCAAAACAGATAAGTTCACATAACCTCTGCGTCCAAAATAAATTCAACCTCCGCCTTAAGAGAACTGTATCCTCAGACTCTAAACTCACTTGATCATTCCACTTTTATCAACTCTGACAGCTTTGTTTGTGGCGGCGGAAACTCTGACAAATTGCCCAAAATCCAAACTCCCAAGGCTTAATGCACGGAAAACATATGCGTCCCATGTGACAGTGAAGATTACATAAAGACTAATGGTTGTAGTGCATCCTGTTGATGGGCTGGTTTATTGTTGACTATAAATGGTTGTTGGATATGTACAGTATGGGAGCAGTCAGCAGAGTTGGGCCTGTATAGAGTATCACAGTAACTGAAACCCAAAGTCGACAGCCCACTGCATCCTTAGGAGACTCCACTTCAGCTACTGCCTGTGGCCAATAATCACAGTCAACATGGTTGGATTTACAAGGCATACTGATGTAAAATAATAGTCACGGTGCGTATTTTCAGATTACTGTAGTGCAGGGGTCGGCAACCTCTTTGTTATGTCACTGTCAATAAAATTTTGTGGCCAGGTGCATGTGCTGCGATCAAGCGTCTCTCATGGAACCTCCTAAATGGTTCTCGTGTAAGGGCGCCACCATACGGCGAAATACAGCAAAATACAGCGATATACCGCCGTCCACCAGAGGGCAGGCTCCAAAAGCAGAAATATAAGGAGAAACCCAATGGCAACTTTACAAGTATAAAAATTATGTTTACAGCATGGCGGGGATTTTTGATTAATATTTCTGTTTATGCTATCTAAAAACTATTGTTTTACTATGGAGTAAAAGCGGAAAATCCCGGATGTAACCATCATTTTATTGCCCTTTCATAATGACAATATCGGCGAATAGGGGACCAATGGGCGGATGACATCCATTTTTTTTACAATCTTTGGCTGCGATGTACACTTGGTGAGAAGCTGCATTACTAACGGGCATAAAAATATTTAAAGATGCATAGCCCAGTTTAGCAGTATAGATGTTAAACAACAACATTTAAATACAACTATTTAATTTTAAGTCTATTGTGATAGCAGCCCAATTGTAAAACAGACTCTATTTAATTGTGACAAGAAGTGGAAGAGGGAGACCTGCACTGCAACTGTGACTTTGTTTACTCAATTCAAATGGCATCATAGTGTCACACAGACATATACTTATTTATCAGTCCCAGGTCAGGGGCTGGTGTACAAGCTTGAAGTCAGCACTGAGCTGCGCAGCAAAACCATTATTTAGAACACATTGTCACTTTAACACTATTCAATATTACAGTTCTCTCTAACAATAGCTGTAATTTATATATTTTTAGAGCCATGTCCCATGTGAGCTTTTGTGTTATGAGCAATCTGTCTGTCTTTTATCAGAGACTGCTTTTACGATACTCATAAAATAATGTCACCCATGTAAAGTGTCAGTTGTGGTTGATTTGAACAAAACATCCATGTTCTGTTAATAGCCAACTTGGATAAAGATAAGTTTAACTTTTATTTTGACGCACAGCAAGCACTTATCCAGAGCAGGGCTTTACACCCACAGCTGCTGTATAGAGTTCAGCTTTTAACTAATGTCTGTGTAATATGTATAACTCCTAGCTGCTGTCCCAGATGACCACCCTGGGAATGACCTGCTACATTCTGCTCACACTCACCTCCCTGGGCTACATCATTGACCAAAGGTACATTAGCATTATGTGTGGCCACTACTGTGTGTGCTTTTTGGACCGCATCAATTTAAAAAACACAGTGAATTAAATAACACACTTGTATGTTGTATGTGCAAAGCATAAATCCACACATATGATGAGTGTAATATAATTTTGAAATTGCATTGCAAAGTGCTATTGTGTTTGTTTACACTCTGTAAATTGAGCATCTGGAAGAGGACAGATGTTGCAAGCTAATTTGAAACTAAAAGTGTGTCTTAGTATGTTTACACATGTATGTATGGTTGGCATTATATAACATCTCTCATTATGTTTCCTAGGCCGTCTGCGTGCTTTCTGGAGATGTTGCGCTGTGTTGTCATGGTAACAATGCAAAGGTTCAACTACCTGACGCCGCTGTTGCCTTCACTGGCTGTGCCAACAGAGGTGAGAGGATGCTGATTTATAAACGATATAATCAGTTTATACATGTACACTGAGTTTTGCTGTGGTCTGCAAGAGGTTCAAAGAAAGCTCAATGTTTCCATTTTGTACAGTTCAGTGTTTGCATGTGACTCAGATTTCCCACTTTCACTTGGTCCCTGAACACACTGCTGTAAGTGAGTAACATGAAGTGCTTTTGGTAGTGCTGCTAAATCTGTAAAAATATATATTTAAACAAATATAGAATAATAGTGATGTTTAGCAAATAAATTATTTCTTTTTTTGATTAATTGTTCTTAGACACATTATTATTTGTTATTATTGCCCAGTAAATATCAATCCTTGGTGCAGCCCTCACACACCTCGTGAATTAAATATCTGGTCTTTCACTCATGATAAGTCTCAGTAACAGCACAGGGAAATATACTTTTTGAAATTACGTAAATTTACATTTACATTTATTCATTTAGCTGACGCTTTTATCCAAAGCGACTTACATTGTTCTAATGTAATTACCAGTGTTTACAGCCACTGGAGGCAAGGTGGGTTAAGTGTCTTGCCCAAGGACACAACGACAGTATGAACTGTGGGGAGAGCGGGAATCGAATCCCCTACCTTCCGGTTGAAAGACGACCGCTCTACCCACTGAGCTACTGCCGCTCAGTGGGTAGATCAATGAGATAAAATAGGCTGGAGCCTAACCAAGCTGTCTAAACTTTAAACATTTGTTTCATCTAAAGTAGTTGTTTAAAAATCATATGAGGAGTGGTTTAACTGTTTTGGTCATTCTGCAATAAACCTCCATGTGAGATATATTACACAGACTGGTTTTTGCATCTTTGCTGCTTCTGGGACTCATCAGCATTTCTTTTTGTTTTTAGAAATGCAAATATTTTTGGGTGTCAAACTTTTTGGCTCTTGGGTATATGTACAGTTGTGCTCATAAGTACCCTTAAATACCCTGGCAGAATTTGTAATTGTTCTTTTGCCATTTTTCAGAGAACATAAATGATAACACAAAGATTTTTCTTTCACTCATAGTTTGTGGTTGGGTGAAGCCATTTTTTGTCAAACAATTGTGTTTACTTTTTTTAAAAATCATAATGACAAAAAGAAACTACCCAAATACCCTGGTGATTTTGTCCTGATAACATGCACACAAGTGACACAAACAGGTTTGAATGGCTACTAAAGGTAACCATCCTCACCTGTGATCTGTTTGATTGTAATCAGTGTGTGTGTATAAAAGGTCAGTGAGTTTCTGGGCTCCTGACAGACCCTTGCATCTTTCATCCAGTGCTGCACTGACATTTCTGTATTCTGAGTAAAGGGGAAAGCAAAACAATTGTCAAAGAATCTGTGGAAAAAGGTAATTGAACAGTATAAAACAGAAACGGGATAGAAAAAGATATCAAAGGAATTTCGAATGCCAATCAGCAGTGTTCAAACTGAAGGATTACCAAACCAATGTCAGGTAAACCAAAAAATACTTCAGCCACAACTGCCAGGAAAATTGTTCGGGATGCAAAGAAAGACCCACAGATAAAATACAGGATAAGGAGGCACCTGAAGAATAATGGGCTGCATGATCGAGTCGCCAGAAAAAAGCCATTGCTACACAAATGCCACAAAGCATCCTCCTATCAATACACAAACAGCACAGAGACAAGCCTCAAAACTTCTGGAACAAAGGCATTTGGAGTGTTGAGATCAAAATTGAACTTTTTGGATACAACCATAAATGTTACATTTGGAGAGGCGTTAACAAGGCCTATGATGAAAGGTACACCATTCCTACTGTGAAACATGGAGGTAACACTTTTATTAGGGCTTGTCGAGGGGTTAAAAAAATAGAATCTCAATTTCGTTTCTCAGTTTCTCTTGGTAATTGACCTAAGAATATTCATAATATGTTATATGCTTCAATGCCAACATAAAACAATATTTTGGAATGTGCATTACCCTCAGTGTGAAAATATAGTATTTAAAGGTAGATATCTTTTAGCCCTCTCTAAGTTGAAACTGATGTTTATTTGTTCGACACACGTTTAGTCAAAAAATTTGTCAAAAAATAGAACCAAATCCCCTTTTCTCAAAATTTCGAAACATCCCTGATAAATTCCTTTCTTCCGTCGGTGTGGTCTGTGTTGTGTGTGAGCTGGGTGCTAAGTCCGGCTCTACTGTGCTGTGAGTCCAGATGCGAGGCCCAATTGACCATAAAATTGGCGTTCCTCCACGGCTCTGGCGGCCCCACTGTAGATGGCGGGTGACCTCTCATTACGCTCACTCCTCCCTCCAACACCATCCGCAGTCCCAGCCAGTGTGAACCGCAGCAACACTTCTGGAACCTATTAGTGCCGTCTGCCGCTAACTAACATCGGCTGATGAGATTTGCACGTGAACACTCTCTGCTCCTTTTATCAGGCCGGGACTCCACATCTGTGCTGCTCAGGTGTTCGAAAGTTCTTAATTCAACTGATTGAATTATCATTTCAATGTATGATGTGATCAAAGAGAAAGGCAAGTAGATGGTCACTGATAATGTACAGGAAAAGAGTTGGAATGAGGGATTTATGCTGCTCATGCTCCGAGGCTCTGTTACTCTGACAGCACTGTAGTTTTAATGCAGACGTCTCCTTAAGCCAATCATTAGGCCCTTTTCAAGTTGGACCACATCAGTTTGAGTTGGATAAATGTCACGGTGCAGGTGGGGCTCATTGAAAAGCCTCTGCGTTTTCTTCAAATGCTTTGTGACATATTTGAGCCCTTTGCTCAGAACTCAGAGCAGGCTCAGACTGAGCCCAGAGCCTGTGGTACTTTGATGATATATGAGTCTGACGCAGGAGGTGAACGGCCGCTCTTTGTTGCATGGAGGCGTGTTTTGAAGTCGAGCCAATCAATTAACAATCACTTAAATGCAGTGGGGAAATTCACATTTAATTGTGTTCAGGCTCTTGTGACTGTACAGTTGGGATAAAAACTACAAAAGCAGGTGGGTTTGTGGTCCTTGAGAGCCAGTGGTGTGATATACTGCACCCTTAAAGCTCACACTGGTATTTATAGTGGCTCTGGAGAGTTCCCTTGTAAAGCTGCTGGCTTGACCTGTAAAGCAGGCTGTCTCTGGCTCCGCGCCCACTCTCTCAGAACCGCTCAGAGCCAACTGAAAGCTAATCAGGACCCATTCAGCTGAGAAACGATGTGTGTCGCACATATCAAGGCCCCCTTTCAGTTTTCCTAAAGGTTCCTGACCTGTAAGGCATTGGATGATACCCACTTTGAAGGTCATGGTTTTAGAATGTTAATAATCAAGGTGGGAAAACCACAAATACTGTAACATACCATACTCGGAGTATAAACTGATGATACCAGACCAGAAACTACACATGTGAAGAAGACCCTGTAGATACTATTATTATTTTGTGTGGCATGTTTGAGAGATATGGGCAACCTGTTTGCAGAGGAAAGACTGCTGTTATTTTTGCGAAGGTAAGGCATAGAAAATGTGAAATAATCATATAGTCAAAAGGCTCTCTTTATTTGTCATGTTATTAACAGACAACACATATTCCACTGTGTCCGCAATAGATCCTTGAAAAACACACAACAAATAATTTAAACGCGCCCTGGTGCACCGGTGGACCCAGAAAGATCTGCTAAAGGTTAGTTTTCATTGACAGGTCCACAGCCTGTAAGTCTAAACTCAGGGCGGAACAAACCCTTAGTTTCACACAGACGCACAACTCTGACATGGCTGGTCTGTAGGAAAACATCTTGTGTTTAGGACTTTGTGTAAAACCTAGACATAGCCATTTGTGCATTTGCAAATGGATCATTTCACAAATTCACATCTCTGCGTACCCACACACAAATTTACAAATCTCAATACAGACAAATAAATAGTTGCTACAATAATATTCCCATAACATCAGACATTTTCTTCATTTGGATAACATTTGCCACAAATATCTACAGAATAAATGCCAGCGGTTTTAGTGTGCCTAACAGAAGAAGGCACACTTGAGTCGTGTGTGCCGGTCTTCCTGTGGAGTTGCACTGATGTAACACATGCTTGTATTGCTGTGTGGCCCGTTTGCCTGAAGGCACAGTGAAATGTTGTATGCTGTATATCTCAAAGTAATTAAGCAGCTTTTCTCTAACACAGACTTGCTGCTCAAGTCACACTCAGTTAAAACCAGAGCTCATAAAAATACACCTGCCTCCTGTGAGACTGCACAGAGCTTCAGGTCCAGGTCACTGCAGTATATAGTTGTCAATCCTGCTGTTGTAGTGCAACAATAAAAATGCACAGCATTATTCTTTTACCCCCATAGAGTAATTCCTCATCAGCAGCCACAACAGGGGGCGCCTACCATGTTTTTGATGTTGGTGGGGAAAACCGTAGTACCTGGAAGAAACCCACCCAGGCACGGGGAGAACATGCTCCCCACCAGAAAGGTCCCATCTGTCTCAGGAGTCAAACCCTGGTCCTTCGGGCTGAGTGGCAAGCTGGCTAATCCACCACTGCGTCACAGTGCTGTTAATAGATATTGTTAATGAAAACCTTAAAAATGTTTGGTTTATTAGCTTGGCTAATTAGCTTGGCTAATAAACCAGGTTATTAAGGTGTGTTAGCTCTACGAAATTATTTTTTTTATTGCAGATTTTTAGGGCTTCACAATATATTAATTATTAATAATTTATTGTTACTACAATATTAATTCAAGAGCGCTTTCAGGATCTCCCAAAAATTAAACAGAAGTCATAAAATAATGTACAATTTCTGTCTAAAAAGTTTGGTCATTTTAGTGTATTATCTATAATTATCTCATCTATATTTCTATAGCAGGGGACCAAACAGCAGGAGGTGAGCCTATCTCTAGTCGGTATCTCTCAACCTCCCGCACAAGCTCAAGCTCCTTCCTCGCCAGCGAGGTGACATTCCATGTTCCTAGCGCCTGATTCCATGTCCGGGGAGTGGGTCGCCGAGGCCCCTGCCTTCAACTGCCACTTAATCCACTTTGCACCGGCCCCTTACGGTTCCTCCTGCAGGTGGTGGGCCCATGGGAGGTCGCTCCTTCTGGCTGAGTGGCTGGGCGCTCGCATACAAGCCCCAACCCTGGGCCTGGCTCCAGGGTGGGGCCCCGGTTGTGCCATACCGGGCGACGTACTTGTCCTTGATATATTATTCTAATATATATATATATATAAGGGGTTTTGAACTGCTCTTCGTCTGGCCCGTCACCTAGGACCTGTTTGCCTACCAGGGGCATGTAGCCCCCAACAAAATAGCTCCTAGGATCATTCAGGCACTCAAACCCCTCCACCACAATAAGGTGGTGGTTCAAGGAGGGGGGTATCTGGAATATATTTTCCAGACCCCTCTCGGTGAGGAAAGTTAACTAAGCGGACCTCGTTTGATTTCTGTTGAGGACCCCGTTTTGTAGCATCAGAGCAAAGACAAATATAAAACAAGGTTTAAAATAAGTAAACATTGGAATAATAAAACAATAAATTACTATAAATATAGTGTCACAGTGCTACTAATTGTCAAAAGCTCTTCTGAATAAGTAACTCATGGCAAAGGAAGGATCACCCCACTTAGATCTGGGGACTTGTAGCAAAAAAAAAAAAAAAGAATGTAGTCACTAGGGAAGCGTCACAATAGAGTCAAACATTACCTCTCTATCTGTTTGAGTGTGTAGCTCAGTAGAGCTAACGTCTGTACATGTTCCATACATATATATGTCCTAGTCACCCTATTGTTGGACTACACTGTTAAATTCTCAAGTGTTCACGTCATCATTTATTTTCCTCCCCAATGAATGCCAAAATGTATTGGTGAGAACTGTTTACATCTATTGTGACCATGCCCTGTCAATAAAAGCTTTTTAAATTAACAAATTTGAGTTTTCCGTTGTTTTGTTTTGTTTATGATAATATCAACATATATTGGAAAATAAGTGCTTGAAACACAATATTATAATGGCACGCCATGAGACATTTATACTTTGCAGTCATATTCTATTTAATTTTATTCAATATACTGCCGTTATTAAAACTGCTCAAGATTGTGAAAAAAAAGGACACACTATTTGCAAAACATTAATTTATAATTGTGACTTTATTTTTGTGTTATTATGGGCCTAATTCCTGTTGTTTAGTTCATATTTTGGCATCATCATGATAAGGAGCTCCTTGTGCTAATGTACTGGAAAGGTCCTGAAAACTGATCCGCAGTAAAGAGCGGGATCCCTGGATAGTTTGGGTCTGTGGAAAGTCTATGACATCATCTGAGCGCTCCCAGGAATGGAAAGTTACGGAAATCTGCTCCTAAGGAGAAAATGAAGGGATCTGGAAGAGGAGTGGAGGGCCGGACTGTTCTGTTTGCGGTGGTCGGGCAGTATGCGGTGTGAAATATTATCACTGTGTGTGCAGGGGATCACGCCTGTCAAAGTATAACCACTTAGTTTATGTTGTCAGTGCAGGTGCCAGGTAAAGCTATGGAAAGCTCTCTGCAGCTAGACGTTTGGGAGTTTTCACCGAGTATTTAGCTTGGCTTTAGTGGACTTTCATTTGAATTTTATTTGTGCACAATTTAACACAAGTTTATGATGCAGATTTAAAGCCAGCATTTGAACCTAATTGAACTCGACGATAGCATTTTTTTGTCCCTCATCGTAAGGCAGATTTCACACAACTGTGAAACAGATTTCCAGAGACATCTGCTCACAAATACATGGCGTAACAAATGATAAAAGCCTTTCCGTGTGTTAATATAAATATGTCATAGTCTTTACAGAATTACAAACTTTCATCACTCTTGAATCACTTTATTATTTTCATTCTTTAGCTTTCTGGATAACAGTCACACATCAGATACTGAAAGAGTCACATCTGTAGAATCTCACCATAGTTCGAGCTATTTTCTCTGAATTCTCACTTGCTGCTGCTGGGGTTTGTGATCAAGTAACAAAATGTACAGTGAAAGGGTTGGTCTGATAGTAGTTAATAGGGGTGCCATAACAAGAAGTATCATATACTGTACAGTAGTGGATGTATTGACTATATCACATGTATTAATTAAGAATGGTCTGTGAAGCCATTGTAGGTCGGGTTTACGGAGCTAGAATTCATTACCCTTTTGGAAAAGGTCAAAGTTGAGAAAGCATTAGCCATCTACTTCTCCGGGCAGGATTCTAAGCAGATATGCCAAATTTTCCCACTCCGCAGAGACTTCCTCCAGCTCATCTTTGGGAATACCGAGAGATTCCGAAATAATTCTGGCCATTTGTATCAGAGCTTTTGTGCTTTCATTTATGACCTACAGCTCATGGCCATATATGAAGGGAAGAATAAATACATTGCCTCATGTGTGAACAAGACTTCAAGATACTTGGACTCCTCTACTTGAGGCAGAATTCTCTTTTGACCTGCAGAGGACAAGACACCCTTTTCCGGCAGCCCCAGAACACACTAAAGTTCCTGTGTTGATGAAAACAACAAGGGCAACATCATCTGCAAAAAAATGAAATTAGTTGTGTCCTTGAGCAAGACACTTCACCCACTTTCCCTCCAGTGTCTGTGGCACTGGTGTATGACTGTGAGAGTATGTTTGGAGGTCGAAGAGTCTGTAGGCGCAAAATGGGCTGCCACGTTTTCACCACTAGCAATATAAATTCAAACCATTATTATTATTATTATTATTAATGGCCAGCAGAGGACTAGTTAAACCTATATAGTGCCTTGTGGAGTGTTTAACAAAGGTCAATTAACTAAAGCACTGACCAGTCCTCACTTCAACAGTCCATACATTTTTTTCTATTCACAAAGCCAATACTATATAACATATTTGGATGAAGCCGCCTTGATTTTGTGTTGATAATTTTCAACGTTTCACACAACTGCAGCTGGTCCCGAGTGCCATCTTTTAAAAGAAAATTAACTTTCAAGTTTTAAAATTTTGATGTGATTTTTTTTTTTGTCCCACACTTTTGTAATTATTTCCACAACATTATCAGTGCCTTCTGGTCCACCCACTGAGGCACACACACATTATAATCTTTAGAAAGTGTCCTCAGCAGCACTCTGTTTTTCTCAGCTTTAGCCTCACTCAAATCCTTGATGGTGAATTATTATTGTAGCTCCTTATTTGTGTTTTTTTAAATGAGATGATCTGATTTCACTTTGGATGTTACATTGCACCGTCTTAGTCAAATAAACTGCAATTGGGTAGTTGGACTGGGTTGAGTGTTTTCCTGCTGTGCCAACACCATGGTGCAGTGGAGATGGCAATTTACCGTGATTGGTGAGATTATTACAGCTGTAACTCTTGTGTTGCATGACTCAGACTGTCCTTGTTGATTCCAGCCTGTTTGCAGCTGCAGACCCAGAAAGCCACACTGGTGTGATTGCTGCTAAACCAAAAGAGTACAGTGCTAATCCAAGATAAGTGCTGGATTAAAGGAGTCGAGGGAAGGATAGACCTCTTACTCATCCATCTCTGCTTTCATCTGATGGATGTAGACCAATCACGTTTTCCACAAATATGGAATGGTTCACTTTCCCGTGGCCCAACATGGAGACTAAGCATCAGATTCTTTAATAGTTCAAATGAAAGACGGCCAGGAAGATTAATACAGAAGCAGGGTTCTTGTGGGGCCTTAAAAAATCTGAAATGAAATTGGCTCAAGTTAAGGTCTTATATTTGACCAACAATTTATTGTAGGTCTTAAATATGAAGATTGTGTATTTAAGCATAAGAATGTTACAATTAAAGTCAGGATTGATTGTTGAAAAGTTTCTGCCATCTAAGTAAATGACTTTTTTGATAATGGGTTAATGGAAAGTGCAAGTTAAACTTAAATTAGGAATGTGGTGGTTAAAAAAAGTCTTAAAATTAGCTTGTATAAGTGGGCCTAGGGCTAGGTGATAAAGCTAGAAAAATAAATTCTCACATTATTCATTTTATTTGGTCTGTTAAATTAAACTACAATGTGTCACATAAAAGTTGTGCTATTTGTGTAAGACTGTTCAATATCAAAAATTCTAATTAATCAGATTCATTTATCAGTTTAATTGATTTAGTTTATTTACCAACCTGCAAAAGCCTACAAAAGATCTGCAATTGCCTATTGATTAAATTCTTTGTTTTCATCAAAGTTATGCACGCTGTACACTGCTGCATCTTTTTTATTATTACACCCCATAACAAACTGGAAACAGCAAATAAACAGAAAGAGCCTGACGCAGAAGACACTTGTGTTTGAGTGGTCTTGATTGCAGTGTCCATCTGATGCAACGTATTAAAACAAAAACATATTGGTAATCCTTGTGCCTCTTTCTGGATCAGATACAGCGATATACCTCCTGACCAGAGGGCAGGCTCCAGCGGAAATATAAAGAGTCTAGTTTCCAAGTGTGGGCATGTTTACAGCCTGGTACAAAAGATGGCTCCGGAATTCTTTCATTTTTTTACTACATGTCCACTTGTAGAATTAGTGACATGCCCGAGGATCATAAGTGAGACTTACATGTTGTCAGCCCACTAAAGATGTTTGAATATTATACAGGCGTATCTTCTGCTCTCTATACAGTGACACCTGTCAGATGATGCAAGCTCTAAACAACTGTTTTCTTCAGATTGCAGTGACATTCATGTAGTTTCTTTTGCAGTGTGGGCACTGGGGAAGTTACCTCTAGGTCACATGGAATTCTTTCATTTTTTTATCCTTAATGTCCACTTGTAGAATTAGTGACATGCCCGAGGATCATAAGTGAGACTTACATGTTGTCAAGCCCACTAAAGATGTTTGAATATTATACAGGCGTATCTTCTGCTCTCTATACAGTGACACCTGTCAGATGTGAAAGCTCTAAACAACTGTATCATTGTGAATGTGCATATCATCAGACCACTTCTTGTTGTCTTAGATCTGGTCTGAAAGTACAGGCTCTGACTGAGGGTCTGTGGTTCGGCGCATGCAAGTACAGTACACCTGTGTCTGGCTGGAACTAATGTACATTAGTGATAAATGGATGGCTGCTGTTTAAAAGCCCTTTTCACATATGTACTCTGAAGGATGCCAAGAGAATTTGTGTTCATACATATCAGGGAAAGCCTAAGTGGTTTTTATGATGAAATGGCTCTGATGTCTGCTCTACTGCTGGCCATGTTAACTAACGGCACTAACGTGGCTTCTTTGTGGACAAACGGCTGTGTAGTGTCGCCTTTTTTCGCTTTACGTCCGTCGTGAATGCAAGTACCAGGATACCAGACTAACTTTTTTGTATAGAATAGGACAAAAGTTAGTTAGTCGTGGCTGGCCAGGCTAAGTGTCCAGTGTATTGGCCTATTTTCTTTATAATATGTGTTGTGTGCAGAGCACGTTACTCATGTAATCGCTCACAATGTTTCCCCGTCCGGGACAGGAAAGTTCTATTGGAGGTTTGTGTCCAGCTGGGGGTACTGTGTCAGTGAGATAGACATGATTCTACTGATCTCATGTCTAAGAACCATCAAATGATTTGGATAATCTATATTTGGGGCAAAATATCTGGGAAAATATACTGTAGTGAATACCACAAAAAGCCTGAAAAGTAAAACTTTCGAACTTACTTGCATGTGTTGGCTCAGCTGTGAATAGGTCGCACACATTGAGCCTATAACTGGTCAAACACAGGAATAAAGCATTAATACTCTAGGGACAATAATTATTATGGAGGAACTTTAGCTATATAAGATATTTCCCATCCCTACAATACAACTTCAGTATTATAGTGTTAACTATCCTCAGTCCAAATCTCAATGTTTTAAATGTATCAGGGAATATTATGTTGTCTGTACTAATTAATAGAAGGGAGAAAAAAAGACCTCGAGATGGCCCTCTGTCAGTTGTAGGCACATGAACAGAGGGAGGTCTGGACTCGTTACAGGTTGTATATCAGAGCGGTGACAGCAGCCATTTTGGTTTGTTCTCAGATCAATCTTGAGAGCAGCCACTGGTGAGGCTCTGCTACAGTTAACCCTCTGAGTGCTGGAGGATTGTCTCTTCTGCAAACAGCTTCTGAACAGCACTCTCCTGACAGCTTGTCAACAGAAGAGTGAAGGTCCAAAGTAGTTTTAGATTCTAAGAAGTAACGCTAAATTGACTAGCTAAGGGGCTCACTAGAAATTAAATGGTGCTTTAAAATGGACAAAATGACAAAATGCAAATACATTATATTTACAGTTGCATTGTGTAAAATTCATAGTAGTTTCAACAGAAAAACACTTTCAATCACGCTCCTCAGAAAGTAGTACAATGAAATCCTTCCTGTTCCTACAACTTCCCACAGAGGACTAAAGCATTTATGTTTGTTGTACAGACATACAATACCATGAAGGCTTGGGGCAGTAATAAACTGATTTTATGTATAATTTTTAAATAGTAAACTCATCTTCTCACTACTTTTACAAAGGAGGGGTGTGAGGTGTGCAGTCTGCAATGTGTCCAGCAGATGGAGCCAAATACAACATATTTTAAAAGAGTTGGGGTTTAATTAGGTTAATGGTTTAAATCTTTACAGTTAAACTTAAAATCATGATTAACCTGAAATTTCAGCTGCACCAAGATTTGAACCTACATTAAATTAAGTGTAGTTTTTCCTTTAAACTGAGATTTCCTTTAATCTTACAATTGTAAACCACATTTTTACCACATTAAACCGTAATCTAGGTTTAACTTAAAAATGACTCTGGAGGAGGTTCGACATTTAAACTGCTGCCTTTTGGGGATAAATTTAGTGATTTGTTATTATGTGTTATTATTATAGTTTCATGATACAGTTCTGTTCAACACAACATGTCCTCTTTGTAAAGCTCAAACACTCACACAGTTAACTTATTAGGTTTTGTCCATTTCAGAGTGTGTGGTATGACAAGAGCTAGCAAATCTCATAAAAAATACAGTGTTACTAATACTAAGGGTAGTTTTACTTTAAATAGCATGGCTGTTTCACCTCCTCAATGCTGTTATTAAAATAATTTGTCATTCATTAGGCTTAATTTAGTTTCACTCATTTCACTAAACTTGGATTAACAATAAACTAACCTTTATTTAAAAGTTGTTTCTGCCTCTTGGGCTGAAGGTTAGTGCAGCTGAAAAATAGTTGTCTATGAATATTCCAAAAGAACAAAAAGCTGAAGTATGACACAGTGGTACGAGTCATTAGTGAAGGTAGTGAGTGTGTGATGGAGCGTAATGGCCTGGAAGCACATTGTAAATCCTGTTTCAAAGTGGAGCCCACAACCTGAGAAACCACATGTCTGAGAGGGTTGTTGCTCTTAACAAAGCCCCTTGTCCTCAAACAGAGTGAGTGCCAGTGGATCTGTGGAGTTGTCCACTTTGTCTGGAGCGGTGCTTATTTGTAGACGACCGAACCCGCTTCCTTCCACTGTGTAATCTGTCCCACATGCATCTCCTCCAGACTCTTGTAAAACAGAGCAGAGCAGACTAAATAGGGAGAGATGTGGAGAGAAATATATATCTGCTGGTCTTCTGCTCGACATAAGGCTTTGTTACAAACCTTAAATATGATATATTTCACACAACGTCATTTCATTTGTTTAGGATTTCTGAGCTGTTTGGTGCAAACTCTATTCAATGAGTTCATGGAAACAAATACAAATTAAAAAACTGTAGTTTTTATTAATACGCTTATGAATGGTGTAGAGACATATAAAAGTCCAAATCATCAACTCAGCTATTTACAGTTTTAGTTAATATAATATTTTTAAATGGACCATGATGACAGTGTTCAATAAAAACAAACATAAAACTGAAATTTGCAATTGATATGGTCAAAATAAAGTTCATCCATCTTCTTTCGCTTAGTCCCATTTGGGGTGACAGGGCTGACACTTAGACACAGATAATGCTGTGAGGCAGGAGAGGCAGGTGTGCTAACCATGGATCTTTAATTGAAAATGATTCGCTCTAAGCTGGATTTCCTCTTGTTTTTCAAAAGATTAGTTCAAACAAATACTAAATACTTTTTTAAGACAGTATATATTTGTGAATGTAAATTATAAAGTCTTAGTGTACATTTATACAATTTGTTCTGTGTTATTAGTAAAAAAAATTTAAAAGTTTTACACGTTTGCCAGTTTGTGTAGATTGAAGTACATTTGTGGAAATACACATGCAAACAGTTTTGCAAACAGTTTAGAGACTCTTTTTTCTTGTTTGTGGCTGTGGACTGTGGAGAGAGCAGGTAGTCTGGTGGTGGGTGTGTCGGACCCTCTAAATGTCCCCCCGAGGACCACAGCTGTGTTCAGGAGGAAACGCTGTGTTCGTTCCCATCGCCCGGCGCTGCCTGTGACGGACCTGGTCTGAGTTTGGCTGAGGCTGCTGTGTAGGATGCAGTTTATGGGCTGGGGCTGTTTTTGGCAGAGGCCCGTCTCTGGACAGTAGAGTCCCCTGTGGCGCTGACCCCTGTGACCGGCCCTTGAGAGTGTCAGGGGCCAGTATCCTGAGTCCAGCCCCAGTCACTGTTTTCTTTTCATTAAGAATTCACTTTCACCGTTTCCCTTTGAGCCAGCGCTCATAAATCCAACCTGTCTCAGATTTACACACAGGCTTGAGAGGATGTGTCCGCTGTAGAGTGTTCACCCCAGACCCAGACCAGAGCATGAATAATCAAAGAGATACAATGGAATAGTTCTAAAATTCAGTCCAATGGCACTGAAGGGTATGGTACAGGTTGGGTCATTACTGCACAGAACCATCTAGGAGAGCCATGTGCTCAGGGTTTGTGTGGCGTGTAAATGACTTTAGACCTGGTCTATGGAAACAGGGAGGGATCAAATCCCCCCAAAAATCTAACATTTGAAGTCAAAATTCAAATAAAATTGTAAATCATCTTCAAAAAATGGTAAAGAAAATCTAGATTATTTTGAAGTCATATCACCCAGCTGTACTTGTTTTATGTTTATCAACAAATACATATTTCAGACACACATGCTAAGCAATTTGCACATGTACAATTATATTACTACAACAATAATTCTTTTTTTGTTTTGAGCATTTTTGTCTGAAAAATGCTCAAAACATGTCATTGTTTGAGAAAGACATCCTTCATGTGAATTGTTGAGACTTATTTAAAACGAATGAGTACCTGGTAGAACCAACTGCAGGTAACCACCTCTCTACAAACATTATTTTTTTGAAACAGCAGATGAAGCTTAGTTTTAGACTTAGACAGAGATAGACAGGACAATAGCAGCGTTTCACAGCTGCTGCTACTGACAGGCTGTCTCTGCTGCAGAAGGTTTGGAAAAAAAACAACTAAAACACTTTTTTCAGTTTAAATCTGTTTTTTAAATATGGGAGGGGTCAGGGGAATACACGTTTCTTTTGGAAACCGCTGAAGCAGATGCAGTTATAGCAAAAGATTTAAGATGTATGCTAAACCTGTGTATTTTATTGTTAATACCCTAACAGACTGTGGTGCAGTTCTAAGAATTTATTTGCGACATTAGAATAGTTTGAAGGATGCATGAATGGTTGTACAGATCAAGCATCTGTGAGTTCCCAGGGCCTGTTACAGACAATGAATGGTTTAAAGCCAATCCAAAGTATTGATATCGGGGGGCACCCCGGCTCAGACGGTAGAGCGCATGCCAAATACACGTGAGACCCACGTTTGTCACTCCCCTCTCTCTCACTCTTTTTCCTGTCTACTATCAAATAAAGGCAAAAAGGACGCAAAAAGAAAATCATGTAATGTCTAAAGAAGGCAGTATCTTTTTTTATTTCATCTAATTGTGTTTATTGTATGTTCTTTATTATTATTTTTAGAGTTGATTAATCCTGACAGTGTGCAGCAGCAGTAGGCACTCTCAGTGTCCTGTGTGAGTCTAACCCTGCCTGAGCTGCTCTGTTCTGTTCTTGTGCAGGCCTTTGTCTCCCTCTCGCTGCTGTACTGGGTCCTGCACTGGGCCTCGCAGCTGCTCAGCTTCAAGAACAAGACGGCCTGACACAACAACCTGAAGTGGAACATTCATCATTCATCACACACCATTTTTAACGTAGATATTAATAATATAGAGTATGAGAATCTAAATTAATTAACTAAAATTTTTTTGGTGTCTTTTGTTATCGCCTCATGGAATGAAAATGGAGACTTTTAAGATGTGGTGCTAAAACTATTTGCAAAAAGATGAGAGATATATTTTCTGGATACATGGTTATTCTAGATATTTGATAAGTAGGGATGTGAGGGATTGTGACTATCACAAATGACATACAAGAAGAAACATGAAAAAGTACAAAGTTGTGGTGCCGATTTGTGTGGAACGGTTCCTGACACAGCCCCTAAGAATTCTTTTTTTTTTTTTATTGCTGTACGTCTATTTTCAATTGTAAATTTGTCAATTCAATGTCCAGTTTTATTTTCTTATATTTCTTCTCTGTTTAGCCCAATTGGGGAACAGGAAGTCAGCCTGACCAGCACTTCAGCTAGTAAGAGATTTTAACAATCAAACAAACGCGGACCTAAACAAATGAATGTGCTAGTACGCTATGTTGGACAGCTTTATTCACATTATCTCCAGACAATATAGCCGTATATTCTCTTTCCATAAGACCAAAGCAGCCCTAGGTGGACAGAAGCTTTCATCATTGGGACTTATTTATCACACAACTTTCCAATAATACTTCCAATTAACATTCCAAAGTCCCATCTTAAACTGAAAAAAGCCTCAGTGGAAACAAAGATGCAAGTTGAACCATATGAGCTTATGAATTATAACGTACACGTTCAATTCTCTTTCTGGTACTCAGAAGAGTACTTTCTACGCTGCAACTAGGAGTGGGAAATTTAGCCTCAAAATATATATCAAGACAAATGTACAATAATGATATAAAGAATAATATAATTATTCTGTATTGGGTTTTTGGGTCCAGCACTATTTATCATAAACAAAACAAAGGCCAGTGAATTTTCATCTACTGTCACAAGGGGGCAGCACCAATAACATTATATAGTTTGATACAGTAACATAGTGAATCAAATGTACACACTTTAATTGACATGTATGAGCTCACGGTTAGTTTCTCACAGCAGATGAAACTTTTAGTTGTAGTCAGACTTGTGTTGTGAAATAATAAAGCCTCTTTCAGACGGAGAGACACAGATAGATAGCAGGGTTACATAGAGTTTATTTGCTGCCAACACAACCTCAGTGTCTCCACTGCAGAAGGGTTTTAGGAATCAAAAGCTTTACAGTAGATTTAAAGCTGTTTGTGAGACACTAGGGCCGGCCGTTCAAAGGGAACACATGTTTCTTTTAGAATCCATGGAAGCAGAAGCTATTTGTGACTGTTTGATGTAACGCAATTTTCATTCATAACTGAATAGAATAATTTATTCATAACTGCATAAAATAAACATAAATGCAGTCCTAGCTGCAACACTCTTCCAGCTGATTGCCGCATGAGTAGCATCCTTGTGTGACCTTAAGTGCTTCAGTCTTTTGGTGCAAGAAAATAAAAAATAATAGCTGTTTCTGCGACATTGTATAAAACTGTAACCTGAATGTGCCAGACAGAACTGCTCCACAGAACAGAGTTTGTTCCACAGTACCATCTGCGAGGGTGTACTTTCAGCAGCTACTTTCACTAAATACCTGGTCGGTGATTGGATTTATCGATTTTTACGTTAGTAACAGTAAAATGGTCACTACATCTTTAAACTTTTGCCTTTGTTTGGTGGTTAAAAAATGTTTGAATACAGCCCTTTGTCTCTGGTAAAGGCAGCCTTTAGCTCTGGACAAGCTTCTACTCACTGGACTGCAGCTGAACACAATCTAATAACAATTGATAATAGTCCATCTTTGCGCAAATAATTCATACAACCCTACTTTAAAAATCTTACATATGTCATTACAGGTAGAAAGTAGTATGGTGTCTCTTTAATATTTCAATAAGCACTTTTACACAATATCTCTATTTCGTGCCACTTTACTGCAACATATACCTCTTAACATTTCACACCAAAGTGTCTCATTCTTGGCCTTAATACTGCATAAAACTCTTTTTTTTCACAGAGTAATAAATGTGATTTCTAACCAGCTCCTTGTCTTGGTTTAATCTGATTTTATGAAACGCCTTTATTATTTCAAAAGCACTTCTTCCAGCTCGTTAGTGCAGATGGATTCCTCCTCTGTTGGGAAAGCGCGTGTGGGTGGAAACAGCCCACAGCAGATGGAGCTGTTCACACTGCTCTCATTCTACAACACCTGCCTTCACCAAAATTATTACCCAAGAGTCATGGCAGGTCAGAGATTGCTTAATGAGTTCACACACACAAACATAAATATATAGAAAATAGTTTGCAGGTTATTTGGGATTCACAGTTGTTGGGGAAAAGCAGAGTGTGTGCAGATAAGTGTATGATGTGACACTTTGATATCCATAGGTGCAAATATGTGGGCCTAATAAAGTGTGAAAACTGAGTGCGAATAGCCGTCATGTTGTATTAACAGGTGAGCAGATGGCATTACTCTACGGTCTGTGCAGAGAAGGCCATGAATGCTTCTCACATGTGTTCACTTCAGGGGCACTGGAAGAGACGTGCACATTTATTCTAGGCCTTTCATAACCTTGCTTAGCTATTCTATCCTCTTTAGACAGTGTCTATCTAGTATTAATGTAAAATCCAAATTAAACAGACGGTACAGTGGCATAAAAAAGTATCTGAAGCCTTTGGAATTGATCACATTTCTGCATAAAATCACCATCAAATGTGATCTGATCTTTGAGCAAGAAATGTGTGAATTGCTTCAATTATGCCCAATTTTATATAGCCTACTGTTTAAAAATAAAAAGTGCACAGCAGTATGGACATGCTTGCTCAGTTTCTCAATCTTTATAACCCTACAACTGTAAATACATTAAATAAAACTATCAATTCCTTTTTTGACATTTGATATACAGTGGGGATCGAAAGTTTTGGCACCCCAGGTAAAAAAATTTTATTAATGTGCATAAAGACGCCAAGAAAAGATGGAAACATCTCCAAAAGGCATCAAATGACAGATTAGACATCCTTATAATAAGTCAAAAAAAGTTAGATTTTATTTCCATCATTTACACTTTCAAAATAACAGAAAACAAAAAAAAAAAGGTGTCTGCAAAAGTTTGGGGCACAGTTAATACCTTGTACTGCCCCCTTTGGCAAGTATCACAGCTTGTAAACACTTTTTGTAACTAGCCAAGAGTCTTTCAATTCTTGTTTGAGGTATCTTTGCCCATTCTTCCTTACAAAAGTCTTCCAGTTCTTTGAGATTTCTGGGCTGTCTGTTACGCACTGCTCTTTTAAGGTCTATTCATAGATTTTCAATTATGTTGAGGTCAGGAGATTGTGAAGGCCGAGGCAAAACCTTTAGTTTATGCCTCTTGATGTAATCCACCGTGGATTTTGAGGTGTGTTTAGAATCATTATCCATTTGTAGAAGCCATCCTCTCTTTAACTTCAGCTTTTTCACAGATGGCATCAAGTTAGATCCAAAATTTGCTGAAATTTTGATTGAATCCATTTTTCCTTCTACTCGTGAAATGTTCCCTGTGCCACTGGCTGCAATACAACCCCAAAACATGATCGATCCACCCCCATACTTAACAGTTGGACAGAGGTTCTTTTCATTAAATTCTGTGCCCTTTCTTCTCCAAACATACCTTTGCTCATTCCGGCCAAAAGGTTCTAATTTAACCTCATCGACAGAACTTGTTTCCAAAATGCATCAGGCTTGTCTATATGTTCATTTGCAAACTTCAAACGCTGATTTTTGTGTTGAGGACGTAGAAGAGGTTTTCTTCTGATGACTCTTCCATGAAGTCCATATTTGTACAAGTATCTCTTTATAGTGGAATAGTGTACCACAACTCCAGTGTCTGCCAGATCTTTCTGGAGGGATCGTGCAGTCAAACGTGGGTTTCGACTTACTTTTCTCACAATCCTGCGAGCTGTTCTGTCTGATATTTTTCTTGGTCTTTCAGATCTTGCTTTAACTTCCATGATTGAGAACAATCCATGACACTGTCAGGTCTTAGCTTGCCAAAAGAGGGCAGTACAAGGTATTAACTCTGCAGGGTGCACATTAATAAATATATATATATATATATATATGAGCTATATACGCTGAGAGCGAGCTTGACATCCTCACTCTACAGTGACATTGGAATGTCATTCGGGCTTGAGAAGTGTAGTCGAATGGTGACAAAGAGAGGGAAGGTAGTCCACACAGAAGGGGTCTCACTCCCAGAAGGAACAATAGCAGACATTGAGGATGGTTACAAGTACCTTGGAATACCACAGGCAAATGGCAACCTCGAAGAGGTAACAAGGACAACAGCAACTGCTAAATACCTCCAACGAGTAAGGCAAGTCCTAAGAAGTCAGCTCAATGGCAAGAACAAGGCACGGGCAATAAACAGCTACGCCCTGCCAGTGATCAGATACCCTGCGGGAATAATAAGGTGGCCAAAGGAAGAGATACAGACGTTAAGACACGAAAGCTCCTCACCATGCATGGAAGGTTCCACCCAAATCCAGCACCCTGAGACTGTACGCTAGCCGTATGGAAGGAATGAAAATGAAATGAACAAAATGTGCTTTAACTGCAGACTTAAAGCTTTAATTTGAGGGTGAACGGTGTAGGAATTACAACAGTTTGAATATGTGCATCCCACTTTTTAAAGGATCAAAAGTAATGGGACAATTGGCTGCTCAGAAGGGTGTTTTCTTCACCAGGGAAAGAATTCTTTGGTCATCCACCACAGTTGTTTTCCGTGGTCTTCAGGTCTTTTGGTATATATATATATATATATATATATACTGTATATACAGCTCTGCATTTTTTCCCATTGAATCAGCATCTCTACAAGTATGGAAATGAGGTGCTGATGAGGTGATCACCTGAACCAAATCTTATAATAAGGAAAAGTATAAAAAAACACTTCTGTGGTCATCACTATCCTCTTGCAAATAAATGCTCTAAATTACAATATTTTTATTTGGAATTTGGGAAAAATGGAAAAACGTTTATAGAATAAAACAAAAATGTTAATTTTACCACTATAAATAGTAAAACCAGAGAATCTGATAATTTTGCAGTGGCCTCTTAATTTTTTCCAGAGCTGTATATAAAGCTCATGCTGGTACACACATGGCCCTAAATTTGTTGTATGGTCTTGTTGTGCACATAAATGTACACCATTCATTACTGATAAATGCCAAAGACTGCGGGAAAATGGGTGTACACCCAGCTTTCTGCACATTTGGGCCACTTTACTATATTATAGCATTCCGTCTGCCTCAAATGAGTTGATTTGTACTTTCACCATGGTGGTTCAGTTGCCATACCTTTAACAGTCTAACAGGGATATCCCCCAAAAACTATAGGATATTTAATATCTAAGCATACTAAGAGCCCACTCGCAGAATTACATAATGTAAGTCTGTATGCAACAAAACTCAGCTTTTATCTTTGGTGCGATCTAATTGGATTAAATAAGAGTTGTCTTCTGAACAACCTTTTCTGTTGGGACTAAAAACGGGCATTTATCCAGCAGGGCTTAATGTGACAGTGAATAAGGTAACAGAGACATGAGCTGGTATTGGTGGTTGCCTGGCGACAGTTAGCTCTAAGTGCCTTATGTCACTGGTGGCCTCCAAATCATGATGAGCAACATCCAGTGTTTTATCTTATCTTGTATTTGACTGGTTTAGTCTCTGTCTCTGGAAGTAGACACATGATACTTTAAATGTGGAAAAGGCAGGCATGGACTTCCTTTCTTATGGATAGTAAGTGTGGCACTTGGATAAGTGCATTGCTAAAACAATGTACACACGTAGACAAAATTGTTGGTACCCTTTGGTCAATGAAAGAAAAACTCACAATGGTCACAGAAAAAACTTTATTCTGACAAAAGTAATAATAAATTAAAGCCGCAAGCGGCGATAAAGGCCCTCGCCTCCCTTGAGACCGCGGGGACACATATATTCGGAGGATTGCATTTCGTGCTTTAAAGCGTAAACTTCACGGTAAACGGATTCTGAGGAGTTTTCTAAGACTCTAGCCGTGGCTCTGGAGGGGCCTCCTCTAAAGGAAGGATCCTGGCAATTGGGAAATTGCATTTATTTCCCAATAGTTGCCTCTTCACAGACTCATTACGACCACAGCCACAAATGTATCAAAAAACAAATTGATAACTTTTTTTTGCACACGTGTCTAGATGATACTCACCAAATTTGGAGCTGTTTAGATGAAAAGCCTTTAGACAGAAGGGGTGCGATTTAGGTGGTCACGCATTCCACCCAACATAGCAGATTTTCTGTTGAGTTTACGGTATGGCTGTAATAAACTTTTCTATTTGCCCTGAGGTGTCCTATGGATGTACCAAGTTTTGTATTTCTACATTGGAAAAATTTACTTTCATTTTCCATAGAACCAAAGTATTTTGACTTTTCTAGGGGTCGCCACTGAGTCATTTTTATTTTTTTCAGGGACTTCAAATACATAAATTTTTCGCTGGGCTTGAAGTCTGGGACCAATAAAAATGACTTTTAGTTGCACGTTTACTGGGTCAAATTTAGGATCATTTTGCAAAAAAAATTTAATAAAAAATATATACCAAATTATAATAAAAAAAATAACTCGAGCAAAAAAGTCTAGAAAAACGCTTGTCTATTTTACATACATATGTTTAGCTCATTTTGCCCAAGTTTGGTGTCTGTGGAATGAAGCAGCTATTTTCTGTGTTCTTTTAAAAAAGAGGTGTATTTTAAGTCGGTTCACATTTTCAATTCAAAATGGCCGCCTTCCCGTGTGTGATAGGGTGTGGTCCCCTTTGGCTTTTTTGTTCATAAGCCCATACTGGATGTGTGTACCAAGTTTCATTTGCCTACAACAAACTAAAAATTTCACTTCCCATTGACTTTTCCACATTTTTGGGACGTTGCTATGGCAACACATTTATAGATAGAGGGTGGTTGTTATTGGCTTTTATGCTCCTCATGACATAAGAGATGTGTGTACAAAATTTTATGTCTCTATGACAAACTAAATTCTTGGGTCCCATTATAAGTTTGTAGGGGCGCTGGAGAGCCATTTCTAAAGATAACCCTTTTATTTACATGTCTTTGTGTTCAGGTCATGAATGTGCACAAACGCCTTTTTGGGTCCAACTCGATCCGAGAAGGCGTTTGAGAGTTAAGACGTTTTATTTTCATAAAATGGCCACCTCGTAACAGGCTTGCCACACCCATACCCGATAAGATATCATAAACAAAGTCACAACTTTGGTTGGCACACGTGTCTAGATGATACTTACCAAATTTGGGGCCATTTAGATTAAAACACAATGATTTGCATCTTTTTTGCGCAAGTGGTGCGATTTTAGTGGCCATGCGTTTCACCCCATGGCGGACTTCCTGTTGAGTTTAGAGTGTGGCTGTCATTGACTTTTCAGTTTGCCCTGAGGTGTCCTATGGATGTACCAAGTTTCATTTTTCTAAATTGGAATAAAGTTACTTTCACTTTCCATTGGTCCAATGTATTTTGACTTTTCTAGGGGTCGCCACTGAGTCATTTTTCGTATTTTTTTTTCGGGGACTTCAAATACATAAATTTTTCGCTGGGCTTGAAATCTGGGACCAATAAAAATGACTTTTAGTTGTACGTTTACTGGGTTAAATTGAGGATCATTTTGCAGAAAAAATATGATAAAGAAATATATACCGAATTATAATAAAAAAAAATATAACTCGAGCAAAAAAGTCTAGAAAAACACTTGTCTATTTTACATACATGTGTTTAGCTCATTTTGCCCAAGTTTGGTGTCTGTGGAATGAAGCAGCTTTTTCTGTGTACTTTTAAAAAGAGGTGTATTTTAAGTCGGACCAAATTTTCAATTCAAAATGGCCACCTTCCCGTGTGTGATAGGGTGTGGTCCCCATTGGCTTTTTTGTTCATAAGCCCATGGTGGATATGTGTACCAAGTTTCATTTGCCTACAACAAACTAAAAATTTCACTTCCCATTGACTTTTTTCACATTTTTGGGACGTTGCTATGGCAACACATTTATAGATAGGGGTGGTTGTCATTGGCTTTTATGCGTCATGACATAAGAGATGTGTGTACCAAATTTTATGTCTCTATGACAAATAAATTCTTGGGTCCCATTATAAGTTTGTAGGGGCGCTGGAGAGCCATTTCTAAAGATAACCCTTTTATTTACATATCTTTGTGTTCAGGTCATGAATGTGCACAAACGCCTTTTGGTTCCAACTCGATCCGAGAAGGCGTTTGAGAGTTAAGAGACGTTTTATTTTCACAAAAATGGCCACCTCGTTACAGGCTTGCTACACCCATACCCGATAAGATATCAACAACAAAGTTACAACTTTGGTTGGCACACGTGTCTAGATGATACTCACCAAATTTGGGGCCATTTAGATTAAAACACAATGCTTTGCATCTTTCTGCGCAAAGTGCGATTTTAGTGGCAGCGTGTTTCAGCCCACATGGCGGACTTCCTGTTGAGTTTAGGGTGTGACTGTCATTGACTTTTCTGTTTGCCCTGAGGTGTCCTATGGATATACCAAGTTTCATTTTCTGTGTTGAAAAAACTTACTTTCACATTCCATAGGCCCAATGTATTTTGATTTTGTAGGGTCGCCACTGAGTCATTTTCGTTTTTTTTGACTTCAAAAACATACCATTTTTGCCGAGCTTGAAGTCTGGGACCAATAAAAATGACTTTTTGTGCATGTTCACTGGGTCAAATTTAGGATCATTTGGTCACAATAAAGATAAAAAAAAAAAAAAAAAAATCCGAGCAAAACAATAGGCCCTCCCGGCCATCACCGGCTCGGGCCTAAAAATCCGAGCAAAAATAATAGACCCTCCCGGTCATCACCGGCTCGGGCCTAATAAAAATTCTATGAATGTTAACTAATGAAAGTCAGACATTGCTTTTTAACCATGCTTCAACGGAATTATTTAAAAAATAAACTCATGGAACAGGCCTAGACAAAATTGATGGTACCCCTAGAAAAGACTGTAAATAATGTGACCAAATGGACATGTTAATTCAAGGTGTGTGCACTAATTAGCATCACAGGTGTGTACAATCTTGTAATCAGTCAGTGGGCCTATTTATAGGGCTTCAGGTAGTCACTGTGTTGTCTGGTGACATGGTGTGTACCACACTCAACATGGACCAGAGGAAGAGAAGGAAAGAGGTGTCAGGAGAATAGAAAGAAAATTATAGACAAGCATGATAAAGGTAAAGGCTATAAGACCATCTCCAAGCAGCTAGATGTTCCGTGACTACAGTTGCACATATTATTCAGAAATTTAAGATCCATGGGACTGTAGCCAACCTCCTGGACGTGGCAGGAGGAAAATTGATGACAAATCAAAGAGACGGATAATCCGAATGGTAACAAAAGAGCCCAGAAGGACTTCTAAAGAGATCCAAGGTGAACTCCATGCTCAAGGAACATCAGTGTCAGATCGCACCATCCATCGTTGTTTGAGCCAAAGTGGACTACATGGGAGACGACCAAGGAGGACACCATTGTTGAAAACAAATCATAAAAAAGCTAGACTGGAATATGCCAAACATGTTGACAAGCCACAAAGCTTCTGGGAGAATGTCCTATGGACAGATGAGACAAAAATGAAACTTTTTGCCAAGGCACATCAGCACTATGTTCACAGAGGGAAAAATGAAGCATATCAAGAAAAGAACACTGTCCCTACTGTCAAACATGGAGGAGGCTCTGTTATGTTTTGGGGCTGCTTTGCTGCATCTGGCACAGAGTGTCTTGAATCTGTGCAGGGTACAATGAAATCTGAAGACTATCAAGGGATTCTAGAGAGAAATGTGCTGGCCAGTGTCAGACAGCTTGGTCTCAGTCGCAGGTCATGGGTCTTGCAACAGGACAATGAGCCAAAACACAGCAAAAAACACCTAAGAATGGTTAAGCCTAAACATTGGACTATTCTAAAGTGGCCTTCTATGAGCCCTGACCTCAATCCTACTGAGCATCTTTGGAAGGAGCTGAAACATGCCGTCTGGAAAAGACACCCTTCAAACCGGAAACAACTGGAGCAGTTTGCTCATGAGGAGTGGGCCAAAATACCTGCTGAGAGGTGCAGAAGTCTCATTGACAGTTACAGGAATCGTCTGATTGCAGTGATAGCCTCAAAAGGTTGTGCAACAAAATATTAAGTTAGGGGTACCAACAATTTTGTCCAGGCCTGTTCCATGAGTTTATTTTTTAAAAATAATTCTGTTGAAGCATGGTTGAAAAGCAATGTCTGACTTTCATTGGTTAACATTCATAGAATTTTTATTTATTATTACTTTTGTCAGAATAAAGTTTTTTCTGTGACCACTGTGAGTTTTTCTTTCATTGACCGAAGGGTACCAACATTTTTGTCAAGGTGTGTATATAGTCATCAAAATAGTTGTGGTTCATTGTTTGGTAATGTTGTACTTCTGTACATATAGGTGGCAGTAGAAGGTGTGTTTTTGGGGCATTGTATGCTGAGTCAGACACGCGTGAACCATGTAACGCTCTGCTCTGTATAAGCATTGTGTTGAGGTATTAAACAGCTTGTTCTACACCAATTTGTCTTGGAATGGTGTAAAATCTTGGAGGTTCCACCGAGATACTTGGAATACCTCATGGAGGAAGACCGAAAAAGACGGTAAAGAATTTTGCAAGAGAAGTGTGTGAGGCTAATGCAACACAGAACGTATTTCTTTTTTTTTTTTTGTCAACTCCTGTGTGAAAAAAAGCAAATTTGAAAAAATGTCAGAGCAGCGCAAAGATTTCCTGTTGGAATTGGAACAGAAATTACGTGGACTGTTTGTGAAAGAACTGCTAAGATTTTGTGAACTGTGTAAAATCATGGGGAGAGACAATGACGATTTAAAGAACAAAACTCGTCTTGCTCCTGTTAAGCACATTATTAATTTTTGTGAATGTGACGAATTGTTACAAAGTGAAGATGCTGAGCGCTGCTAGAAGCAAGGTCATGAGCATCTTCTTCTGCTTATCCGGGCTGGGTCGTAGAGGCAGCTGTCTAAGCCAGACTTCCCTTTCCCTAGAGACTTCTTTCAGCTCTTCCGGGGGAATATCGAGGCATTTCCAGGCCTGCCGAGAGACATAGTCGTGTCCCAAGTCTCCTCCTGGTGGGACATGCCCGGTGTTTCGTCAAAATGTATCCGTCCAAATGGCATAGTTAGTATTTTTTTAGAGTGTGGGACCTCTCATAAGGCACAGCACACAGCCATCACTTTTATTACTATCGCTGCATTGATTAGCGCATTAGCCCATGCCTCTTCCTCCTCGACTGGGTAAAGTGTCAGGATGAACAACACGTATTTCTCCCACACGGCTGTCACTGGAAGCCGCATTATTCCCGACCTCCCCTTCACTACCGCGGCCACGGCGAGTACACCTGCCCCGGCTTCTATCACCTGTGCTAAAGGTAAAGCAGCAGGTGCTAAAGGTAAAGCTGCAGGTGCTAAAGGTAAAGCTGCAGGTGCTAAAGGTAAAGCTGCAGGTGCTAAAGGTAAAGCTGCAGGTGCTAAAGGTAAAGCTGCAGGTGCTAAAGGTAAAGCTTTTTTTTTTGTTGCTATGGACCAACTGTCTGTCTGAAATAAAGGTTGAATATTGCTAGAGGATTAATTTGGCCCCTTTGGCTTGCCATACATGGCAGCACATGACGGCTTCACACCGAAATAGCGGCAGACACTGATCCAGATAAACCTGGTCAGTGATGCTGAAAAACGGACCCCTGCCACTTCTGTCATCTGACTTTTTACACACCACAGAATAACAAGCACTCATTCATGTGCATTACTCAAATGTTCTACTCAAAACTATTCTAATGAACTATACATTACAAATCATATTTTTACACCATACTTTTCACATGTGCACTCACTGTTTGCACTCAATTAAAAATGAACAATGCATGGCCTCGGTGCACTTATTTTTCACTCATGACATCCGGTTGTTTTTATTTAAGGTCATTTTAAAACACTCCAGGGAAAGGTTAAAGGTATAAGTACAGTTGCGTTAATAAATGGTACAAATGTCAGAAATAGATAAAGAATTAAAAAAACTAATTTAATGTGTTCAAGACCTGGTTGATACAACTTTTATCAGTTAATTAGTGAGAGTATGTTTATATAAAATCAGATTAATGTTAAATTATGTAGACAATGTGCAGAACCTTATGAACAGTAAATATTAGTACTTGTAGTAGCTGATATAGTGTGGCTGCTTCCGTGTCTCGTTCTGAAGATGAAGTATAAAACACAGATCCTGAGGTGTGGCAGACATGAGCTTTATTTTCAGGAGCTGCAGGTGAAGCTGCTCCAGGTTCTTCTTTGTCACATTCACAGGTTTGACACAGGTCTAATCTTCATGTAACTGCTCCACAGTGGTTCACTGGACGTCCTGCTCTTCCTCACAGGCCACACAGAGACAGGGACAAGAACAATACAGTCATTAATGTTTAGCCATTAAAACAGAGAAAGACATGTTTCTGCAGTAACTAACCAGACTTTGAGACTTTACATGTGACTAAATACTTGTATGCTTCTTAATTTAAACACTAACAGTCATCCAGGTGACACTAAAAGAAATAGACATTAAAAGTGGATCTGAGAGTTGTCTAAAGCTTCATCTGTGTCCAGAGCCCACTGTCTATTTTATAAACCAGTTCATGTGTAAAGGTAAATTACAGTTCTGTACTGTACTGTATGATCTAAAAGATCATGTATAGCATTATAAATCTATTTGAATATATTTACGTGTTATCTGCTTAAATATGACTATTTTATTATTACAAAATTATAAGATTGTAATGAGGCTTTATTTTAGTGTAAAAATGTGCCTCCCTCAAATACTGAAGCATTAATGTACAAGACTCGCAAATGAAGGGCAGATATTTAAACAAATGTGAAGTATATAATAATATATTTGAACTGGAAATAAATATTAGACCAAGATAAAAATGTTCCCATGCTTAAAATGATAATATTATGAAAAAAGCTCTAATATTGATAACAATGATCTGCCATTAACTTAACATTAATAAGGAACTAAATTAAAGTTTGTTGTAAAGATTTGCAGACCTACCCCAGGGCTAAGGCGGCAGTGGCTCAGTGGTAGCGCAGTCGGCTTTCAACCGGAAGGTAGTGGGTTCGATTCCCGCTCTCCCCACAATTCATACTGTTGTTGTGTCCTTGGGCAAGACACTTAACCCACCTTGCCTCGTATGAATGTGTATGAATGTTGAGTGAATGTATGTGGTGATGGTCGGAGAGGCCGTAGGTGCAAAATGGCTGCCACGTCTCTGTCAGTCTGCCCCAGGGCATCTGTGGCTACAGTTGTAGCTTACCATCACCAGTGTGACTGTGTATGAATGAATAATGGACGGACTGTAAGCGCTTTGAGTCCCTTGGTCCCTCGGGAGAAAAGCGCAATATAAATCCAATCCATTATTATTATTATTATTATTAAAAGACGAGGAGAGATGAAAGTGAAGAGGCCTCAGCAGCCGTTAGTGTTAGCTTGTTCAGCTCAGGCTCTGAGATGAACAGGGTTTCAATAGTACGCTCTGGAGCAGTTCAGATACTACCTCTCTGCCCGTTTTAGTATTCGCCATTTTATTGCCCTGTGGTGAGGCCAATATTGGTGAATGGGGGAGAAGATATCCATTATTTTTACAATCATTGCTTAAAAAATAACAGCCAAAAACAAAACCAAAAATTAAAACTCCACACGGACTGACGGCAACGGAAGGGTAGGCTGCTCCTTCAGCTCTCCACTTTTCCCACCTCACATGCAACACCGTTTCCCAGTGTCCCCGAAAGCCGCTATTTAAGTGTGACGCTGTCATGCACTGCCAAGTATGGCAAGCCAAAGTGGCCAAATTAAGTCTTTTTTTTTTTTATTAAACCTTTATATAACCAGGATAGTCCCACTGAGATTGCAAATCTCTTTTGCAGGGGAGTCCTGGTCCCCCCATGTGTGTATTGGGAGGGATGAGGCAATGTAGGTTAAGTGTCTTGCCCAAGGACACAATGACAGTATGTGGGGGAGAGTGGGATGTTATGATGTTTTTGGGATGTTTCGAGCGGGGATCGAACCGCCCACCCGCCGGTCGATGGACGGCCGCTCTACCCACTGAGCTACTGTCACTCTTTTATTCGCATTGTACTTAAAAACGGCAAAAATTCAGCGTGTAGTAGAACAACCCTCGGAATCCCCACGGATTAACTGTCCTGTCTTTTCTATCATTGCCAGAGGGCTTCAGAGACAAGCTTGTATCTAAAGTCTGAGGGAAGACTGGGTTAACACTGTTTTCTTTCAGACTAAAAGGACGGCCAAAGTGTCTTTGAAAACAGACTTCTACAATGGTCAAAACACCACCCCCTGGTGGTCAAATGGACGAATGACTCTATCCAATCATCAAAAGACAATTTCGTAATTATTACATTAAAGGAAAATGTATTTTTGATATTGTGTTGTTTCTACTGTTCTCTTCCAGGACACGGAGTTGTGACCAAATAACTCCCTTTATGGTTTATGGTTTCTGTTTTGTTTTAAATGAAATGTAATGAATGTTTCAACAATATTCTACATTTTTATAATACTCTACTTTTCTTTGTATAATCCTACAAGTACAAATGTTTTGGTGTGTGTTATGAAAATATGGTGAAACAAAAGGAATGTTTTAAAAACTTTAGTTTAACTCAGTTTAAATGTTCCCAAGCGACTTCCTCTTCCGCCGGAAGAGCGCCCCCGGCTCAAAGGTGATAAAAGCTGGCTGCTAGCCAAAAATTACTCTCTTCTCTTGGCTTCATCTTATTGTCGGATATCGTCTACGGACAGTCCGCTCCCTGCAGGGACCGCCCCGTCTCGGCACCCATGGCCAAAGCTTGGAGCAAATTTCATCATTTAGATTAACATGTCTAAACATTCCTTCGGTTCACAAACCATCTGAAAGCAAATATTTATCCCTGTATTTATTCCTGTGTTCATTCCTGTGTCTTGTCAATTCCTTTCCCTGTTCCAATGTTATTTACCATTATAGATTTGTGTAATTTTTAATAAAATCCCATAAAAGACATTAATGTTTCTCTGTTTATATTAAGAAATGAGTTCCACCGTCAATCATGGCCAAGCCCCCTGGCGGATTTTACATGACACGCCGTAGCGCATTTAAAGCATGCCATCGTGCAAATAACGTTTCATGGCATTCTGTTTATTTTATGATAATGAATCCAACCCTAAAATTTAAGCAGCCACTAGGTTTGAAAGCAGTTCATCTAATGAGCACATAGTTAAAGAAGACAAGGCTGGGTAATCACTAAAGTAACTGATGCCAGTCCATCACGTTTTTTAAATATTCCTTTTCCAGCATGTTTAATAAAGAGAGTATTCATGCTCCTGTTTTTTTTCTTCCCACTATAAATGTGTATATCCTGTTAAATTGCATTATATTATAACTATACATAATTTCACACGACAGACAATTGTTACTGTAAGTATATTAGCCATGAAGCAGAGCTGTAACTAGCAGTGGCTTTGGAGCTATGGTAGGGTTGCTGCTGAAAGTTAAGTTTTGACCTAATGCTTGTGAGTTTGCATCCTGCACATGCCTCACATATTCTCTCTATTTGTACAGAATACCTTCATACTGTATAGGCCTACACATTACTCAGTATTTGGACAGGCTGTTACCATTTGATGACAGCAGGTGGCGGCACAAAACCATTCATTATTTTTACAACGTACCCTTTTACCAAAGTACAAGTTAAATCACCACAATCCAAATTTTCGTATTTCGATTTTTAATTTATATTTAGATATTGTCTGTCCTCGAAGGTAATTTTTCTTTGATAATGCTCCACATACAACACATATGACACACATCCCGCTTTCACGCTGCCCCCCAAACTCTGGAACTCACTATCCATTCATATCCATCAGCTGGACTCTATTAACATTTTTAAACCACAACTCAAAACCTATCTGCTTATTCACTATAATCTTTGGGTGTTTTAATTTTTCTTTAATGTATTCTTTAATTGCTTGTATGGTGTTTTTGGGTGCCTTGAAAGGCACCATTAATAAATTATTATTATTATTATTATTATTATTATTATTATTATTATTATTATTTCAACATGAAAAGGCACATTGAGAAGACAAGATAAGATAAGACAGTCAGTCGCTCATTTGTTACTGTTCAGGGTGGTTATTGTAGATGGGTTGATTGACTTTTTGTATGTGTTTATCTCAAATAAATACCCATAAAACAAGGTGGGTTAACTGTCTTGCCCAAGGACACAACGACAATATGAATTGTGGGGAGAGCCACCTACCTTCCCGTTGAAAGACGACTGCTCTACCACTGAGCCACTGCCGCCCCCAAACTGGAGCTACTACTGTATATCATCCAGAGTCACTGGCAGTGCTGGCCCATCATGAATGTCTTGCATCGCGGTTGGATGTCAACATTTTGTTGCAGTAGGCAACCCCTGACAAAAATCTGCATTAGGCTCATGTGGCGCTCTGTTCTTAAACCGTGGTGATTCCATTGGTTTGCCTCAGTTGATTTGAGGAAAGTAGACATAATGGAGAGCCCAGAGATGCATTTCATTTTCCATATTAACAATGCCCTCATCCTCCAGAAAGTAAAGCAGTTTATAGTAAACATTTGTAGGTCCATGCGAGAGGTTGCCCCAGTTTCTCTCAATCCTTTTTATTGTGGGTGCTCCTGCCTCTGAGTGCACTTCCTCGATCAAAACCTCTGAGGTTTATCATAAGACATACAGTTCTGTTGGCGCCTCCTGTCTCCTGTTTTTTCCACAATGTCTCTTCCTGGAGGAGTCCAAGAAGAAGAATTTAATCTTGAAAACCAAGTCCAGATGCCTTTTGCTCTAAACTTTTCTTCAAGATGAACTTTCACACACATAAACATAATTGGTAACCACAGACTGAGTTTTTTTTTTCAATAAACGTGTTTTGAAAAAAAGTGTTGTGATTTCATTTTGGGAACATGTACGTTGTACAATTTTGTGTATTCCAGTAATAGTAATGAATGGTTTTGTGCTGCCACCTGCTATCATCAAATGGTAACTACATCAGTCTGTCCAAATACTTTCTGATTCCTCCGATAGGTACAATCCCAGTGCAGGTCAACAAGAGAGTTATGCTGTGCCTACAGGACCAATGTATCCAAGTGAGTTTTTTTGTATAGTTTTACTAGATATGAGTAATGTGTAGGCAAGAGGTCACGCTAGACTTTCTCACTCTCTGTCATTTTGACGAATGTAAGTCATAAAATTTCCGTCCTCGTCTATCATTACCTGCCATTTTAAAATTTTCATACTTTAAAAATACTTATAATGGCTTTTTGTTTTACTCACATTTCAAGAAATTTCAAGAAAAGCATAGAGGACAGATTATTTGTTTTATTTAAGTACAACAGATAACGTTAATTACACAAAAAGTGAAATGATATTTTGTGATTGAACTCTAGAGCACGCTGTATATTACACACTATGATTCCGACAAAAATTAACTGAACTTAATTCCATCGCTGTAGTTGTGCACCCCCTGACAAGTGTGAGTTTGGCCGGTCGTCCATCACCTTCCTTGGCCACCACGTCACCCCGCAGGGGCCATCCCCTCCCTGCCAAGGTGGACACCGTGGCCAGTTTCCCATGCCCACGCACTGTAAAGTACCTGCAGGAGTTTCTGGGAATGGTGGACTTCTACAACCGGTTCCTCCCCCAACTCATGTGGCCCTTGTACGACGCCTTGCGGGGTGGAAAACCGGCAGATGTGTTGGACTGGTCCCCGGAGATGACTGAGGCTTTTGATGCTGCCAAAACTGCGCTGGCCAATGCTGCTCTGCTGGCACACCCGTCTCCTACCGCCCCCGTTACGCTTACCACGGACGCCTCTGATTATGCTGTGGGTGCTGTGTGTGAACAGTGGGTGGGCGGAGCCTGGCAACCGCTAGCCTTTTTCAGCAGGAAGCTCCGTGACAACGAGAGGAAATACAGCACCTTCGACAGGGAGCTCCTTGGTCTGTTCCTCGCTACTCGTCATTTCCGTTTTCTGTGGGAGGGCTGGCAGTTTACGGCTTTCGTCGACCACAAGCCACTGACGTTCGCCATGGCCAAGTCTTCGGAGCCATGGTCTGGTCGACAGCAGCGTCAGCTCTCTGCCATCTCTGGGGTGGCATCTGGGGCGGCAGTAGCTCAGTGGGTAGGGCGGCCTTCCTTCGACCGGCGGGTGGGCGGTTCGATCCCCACTCGAAACATCCCAAAACATCATAACATCCCGCTCTCCCCCACATACTGTCGTTGTGTCCTTGGGCAAGACACTTAACCTACATTGCCTCCAGTAAGTGTTCTGTAACACTGGTAAATAGCTCAATGTATGTAAAGCGCTTTGAGTGCCTACTACAGTAGGTGGAAAAGCGCTATATAAAAATAAAGATTATTAGGCCCGAGCCTTGTTTTTGCTCGGATTTTTTTTTTTTTTTTTTTTTCCACCTATGATCCTAAATTTGACCCAGTGAACATGAACGAAAAGTCATTTTTATTGGTCCCAGCCTTCAAGCCCGGCAAAAAATTTATGTATTTGAAGTCGCCCAAAAAAAAAATACGAAAAATGACTCAGTGGCGACCCCTACAAAATCAAAATACATTGGGCCTATGGAAAGTGAAAGTAACTTTTTTCCAACGTAGAAAAATGAAACTTGGTACATCCATAGGACACCTCAGGGCAAACAGAAAAGTCTATGACAGCCACACCCTAAACTCAACAGGAAGTCCGCCATGTGGGGTGAAACGCGGCCACTAAAATCGCACTTGCGCAGAAAGATGCAAATCATTGTGTTTTAATTTAAATGGCCCCAAATTTGGTGAGTATCATCTAGACTTGTGTGCCAACCAAAGTTGTGACTTTGTTTTTGATATCTTATCGGGTATGGGTGTGGCAAGCCTGTAACGAGGTGGCCATTTTTGTGAAAATAAAAGGTCTCTTAACTCTCAAACGCCTTCTCGGATCGAGTTGGACCCAAAAAGGCGTTTGTGCACATTCATGACCTGAACACAAAAATATGTAAATAAAAGGGTTATCTTTAGAAATGGCTCTCCAGCGCCCCCTACAAACTTATAATGGGACCCAAGAATTTAGTTTGTCATAGAGACATAAAATTTGGTACACACATCTCTTATGTCATGACAAGCATAAAAGCCAATGACAATCACCATCTATCTATAAATGTGTTGCCATAGCAACGTCCTAAATATGTCAAAAAAGTCAATGGGAAGTGAAAATTTTAGTTTGTTGTAGGCAAATGAAACTTGGTACACACATCCAGTATGGGCTTATGAACAAAAAAGCCAACGGGGACCACACCCTATCACACACGGGACGGCGGCCATTTTGAATAGAAAATGTGAACTGACTTAGAATACACCTCTTTTTTAAAAGAACACAGAAAATAGCTGCTTCATTCCACAGACACCAAACTTGGGCAAAATGAGCTAAACACGTGTATGTAAAAGAGACAAGCGTTTTTCTAGACTTTTTTGCTCGTGTTATATTTTATTTTATTATAATTTGGTATATATTTTTTTATTATAATTTTTCTGCAAAATGATCCTCAATTTGACCCAGTAAACGTGCAACTTAAAGTAATTTTAATTGGTCCCAGACTTCAAGCTCGGCGAAAAATTTATGTATTTGAAGTCACCGAAAAAAAAATACGAAAATACGACTCAGTGGCGACCCCTACAAAAGTCAAAATACATTGGGGACTATGGAAAGTGAAAGTAACTTTTTTCCAACGTAGAAAAATGAAACTTGGTAAATCCATAGGACACCTCAGGGCAAACACAAAAGTTTATTACAGCCATATCGTAAACTCAACAGGAAATCTACTATGTTGGGTGGAATGCGTGACCACCTAAATCGCACCCCTTGTGCTAAAGGCTTTTCATCTAAACAGCTCCAAATTTGGTGAGTATCATCTAGATACGTGTGCCAAAAAAGTTATCAGTTTGTTTTTTGATACATTTGTGGCTGTGGTCGTAATGAGTCTGTGAAGAGGCAGCCATTTCTTTGGGAAATAAATGCCATTTCCCAATTGCCAGGATCCTTCCTTTAGAGGAGGCCCCTCCAGAGCCACGGCTAGATTCTTAGAAAACTCCTCAGAATCCTTTGGAACTTGTAACCTTGTACTTTTAGACAAGTTATATTTACATTTTGCCTTTTAAACAGGGGTGCAGCGATTCCTGAGTCATCTCAAATCTCCAGCCAGTACTTTGTTTTTCTCGCCTTAGCCCAAGCATAATCTATTATTTTCAAAGGTTCAGACAGCTCCCAGGAAAACCAGGGATTGTGGAGACCTTTAACTCTAAATTACAAGGTGGTGTAGCAGGCCCCAGCAGTAGCACAGGCCCGGTTATTTGACATTACCATGAAGTTTACAATTTAAAGCACGAAATGCGATCCTCCGAGTGCATGTGTCCCCGCGGTCTCAAGGGAGGCGAGGGCCTTTATCGCCGCTTGCGGCTTTAATTATTATTATTATTATTTTTATCTCCGAATACACCACTGACATTCAGCATGTGGCCGGCAAAGACAATTTCGTCGCTGACTGCCTCGCCTGGGCGGTCACAGGGTCTGTCCACTTGGGCCTCGACTACGCAGCCATGGCTGAGGAGCAGGCTGCAGACCCTGAAGTACAGAACGGCCCCTACGGCGCTACTCATGGAGGATGCGGTGTTCGACACAGCCAACGCTACACTCCTCTGTGACGTCTCTACTGGCCAGCCGCACCCCATAGTACCTGCTGGCTGGACGCGAAAGGTTTTTGACGCCATCCACGGCCTTTCCCACCCCGGGGTGAAGGCCTCCACCAAACTGGTGGGGGCCAAGTTCGTCTCACAGGGGGCCTGTGTGGTGATCTACAAGTTAAGCGATAGTAGACATTCACCCAGAAGCGGTCCCTTTAAGGGAGCGGGTATTCAGAGTTTGGGGTGCCGGTAAAAACGTTAGAGAGTTTGTTCGCTTTACAGTTGTGTGGATATTGAAGTGTTTAGTAAAGCGGACTCGACGCATCTCCGTCTCCTGTCTCATCACTTTACACACACCACAATGTCCTCTTTTTTCACCTTTATTTACAATATCAGAACTTTTTGGCGGTTTGAAAAAACTACTCACACTCAGCTGCCTTGACCTTTTGCAACTGAATGCAGCGTGACAAAGACAACACGATTCAAGATAATTGCTGATTGATATGTACATTCTCCAAGTTGATACCCTCCCTCTCCCCGACTGAATAGTTTTTAAATTTTTCCCAGCAGAACATTAATGTTAGCCCTGTACGTTATTTGTGCTGTGGCATGTTGTACAAGATCATTTCAGTTTAATAATTTGGACTGCAAGAATAATAAGTTTGTATGTTCAGTATATCCAACCTTGAATGACCCTTATTTGCCTTTTTTTGTAATATTGATAACAGTGGTGGTAACAGTGGTGGTAATGGTAGTAGTGGTTGTAATGTGGTTTTGAAGTTATTTCCCCAAGCTTTAACGCAATAGGTAAGGTATGGTAGTACATGGGAACTATAAAGCATGTGTAATGAACTGTTATCCAGAAACTGTTTGATTTTGTTTATAATTGAGAAGTTCTTTGATATTTGTTCTCAATGTGCCTGATGTGTGGTTTGTCATCTATTATTACTCCCCAAAAATTGGTTTCTGTTACTTTTTTACTATCTCTATTGTTGATTTGAATCTGTATTTCTGTATTCTTTCTAAAATTACCAAATATCCTTACCTTTGTTTTACTAAGATTTAATGATAATTTGTTACTATCCATTCATAGTTTAAATTTATCTAATTCTTCTTTGTTTCCCATTAATAAGAACATCATAATTGTCACTTGAACAAAATATATTTGTGTCCATCTGCAAATAGTATATATTCAAATGTTTTGGATGTTTAAAAAAATCATTGATATACACAATTAACAGTAAGGGGCCCAAGACTGACCTCTGGGGGACACCATAAGCAACTTCTGTGTGTGTAGATTTATATTCTCAAATTTTTACAGACTGTTGTCTTTTACCCAACTTTTTACCCACTCCAGAGTCACTCCCCTTATACCATAGCATTCAAGTTTTTCTTTAACAGTATAGAATGATTTGTTGTGTCAAACACCCTTTTTAAGTCAATAAAAATTCCATATATTTTTTTATGGTCTAGAACATTTGTAATTTCTTCTATTACTGCCCCGAGTGCTCCAATGACCACGGGCACCACTGTTGCCTTTACTTTTCAGGCCTTCTCAAGTTCTTCTTTAGAAGGCCTTGGTATTTCTCTAGTTTCTCATGTTCGTTTTTCCTGATGTTGCCATCACTTGGTATTGCTACGTCAACCACAACGGCCTTCCTCTGCTGTTTGTCCACCACCACAATGTCCAGTTGGTTTGCCATTACTATTTTATCGGTCTGTATCTGGAAGTCCCACAGGATCTTGGCTCGGTTGTTCTCTACCACCTTTGGAGGTGTTTCCCACTTTGACCTCAGGGTTTCCAGTCCGTACTCTGCACAGATGCTCCTGTACACCAGACATGCCCAAAGTCCGGCCCCCGGGCCAAATGCAGCCCGCATTCATATTTCCAATGGCCTGAAGCCTTTGTCATAAAATCAATAATATATGGCCCGGTTCCAAGAGATTCGAGCATTTGTTAAGAAAATGTTGCGCTTGTTTGGCTCGACATACTTGTGCAAGAAGGCATTCTCAGTTATGAACATGAATAAGAACCGTGTGAGAACAAGACTAAGCGACTCCCACCTGCGTGACATTTTACGCATTAACACCACCGTTTTTGAGCCAAACCTGCCCAGTTTACTGCAGTCAAGATCTCAGTATCACCCTTCGCAAACATGTTATTTGTTGATTCTGTTGAATAAAGGGTTGAGTTTGAGTCAAATTTCATAAAAAAACTTGCATTAAATTTATTTTTTTAACCTACATTTATCCAGGTCAGGCACTTATCAGATCCTACCTAGCAGCAGAAAGCATAGTAAAACAAAGCAAAATAAAAGGAAATACAAAAAAGCAACCCCCCCTCCCCCAGCGGTGGCTTGTAAAATTCATTCTGGCCTGTATGACAATTTTTTTTACATCAATATGGCCCCTGAGCCAAAAAGTTTGGGCACCCCTGCTGTACACTATGCCAGCCACTTGGTTATGGCGCTCCATGTATGCTTTTCCTGCCAGCATCTTACACCCTGCAGTTATGTGCTGAATTGTCTCAGAGGATTCTTTGCATAACCCACACCTGGGGTCTTGTTGGGTGTGGTAGATCTGGGACTCTATTGCTCTGGAATAGTAGTATAATTATGTAATATATATAATGTAATAAAGTGTTAAGCCTTAACAATTTGTAATTATAAACAAGTGTAGACTCACACAAAAGCAAAATCATTTAAAATCCTGCTGACTACCGTCTGCACTCAGATAATTGTGTTACACACACAGTGCTGAGTGTGCATTGTGTTCTATTTAAGGAACAATGGGATGTATATTTGCCGTGATCCAGAGCGTGATGTAGACTGTTTCCTGGGAAGCAGTGGAGCAGCTCTTTAGTCTAGAGTCTGACACACTTCCAGAATGACCTCAGGAGATCTGCAGATGATGACGTGCCCACTCACCCTACCCTCATTACACTGCAGCTGCATAAAAAACTACAGTGGAGTCTGGCAGACCTGTAATTCGTACTCCACCACCTCAGAAAATGTGTCTCTTTAAGGTTGCATTTACACATGGTGTGCGGTTGCTCTGTGAGCGCGGTCCACTTGGATCAGTGTGAATGCTACCACTTCAAAACAGAGGTCACAGTTTACTTGCTACTAAACTCTGGTAAAGTTTAAATGAGCCCAATTACATAACTTGGCAATAAATATGTAACTTTTAACTTTCCTGATAGTGAAAATAACTAAGCATGACAATATTGTCCATCAACAAAACACAATGTGCACAGGGTAAATGTGTAGAACTGAGGAGTTAAAATGCAGTTTTAGAATTTGGGCAGACAGCACCCTCTAGCGTATTTCTGGAGAAAGACTATCAGTACAGTTGCATGCAGACCTTACTCCGACAATGCCCCCAGCTCGATTAAGCCTTCACAGCTGGAGTTCACACTTTGTCCAAGTTTATCGCACTAAAAAACCAAAGTACTGAGTCGGGCTGATGCTGCATTCATGTGTCCTTAGTATTTCACATCATTAAGCTTTTGATTAAAAAAGAAAAAAAAAAGAGTCATTTGTAGCATCATATCTTAATATACCCACCTAATTTGCCCAGTAATCACCGAGAGATTAATAAATATCAACAGTAATACGCCAACTTTGCGAGTTAAAATGACGGGAACACAACAAACCAAGAACAACACGTTTATTACTCTGTAACTGTGGCGTCCAAAGGGGCTTGAACACATCAAAAGCTACGGTAAACTAGCTTTTGATGACATGACAGAACACAATAACCGACAAACAGGAGCCAGTGGCAGCGTGACCCTGTATATGTGTCTTTGTCGCTTAAAAAAGGAGTGAGTATGTCTCTATAGACTGTTCTTCGTGTTTGTCTGTTTAAGGCCTAGTCCACACGGACACGGGTATTTTTATAACCGGAGTTTTTCCTCCTGCGTTTTAAAAAAAAATCCCGTCCACAAACACTCGCATGAAAACGCAAAAACCCGCTATCAAGCGCTGTCAAGAGCATGCCACACCAGCAGGCTGTCACGGTGGCTCAGGACTCTGCACAGTTGGCCGCGGCCTCCGCCCCCGGCTCCCCCGCCCCTACAGATTTGCAGATGGGAAACAGGTGTGCGGGAGCGCAGGCAGAGCGAGGGGTGAAATCAACAGGGGTGAAGAAGCACCGCAGCCTGCTCCTCGATGCCAGATCGTAACACTTACTACAGTCAGTCATACGTCTAGCTTTCTAATGATCAATTGTATTTCGAATTACTTACCTGTTCCTTTGTTCGTCTCAGATCCTTCCAGTCCTGCCGTCAGTCCTGTTCCTGCTCCTGTGCATGTTGGCCAATCAGACCAGCGGATAGCGGCGCACACTCTGACGTCGCAAGACAAAAACGCCGGTTTTACTGTCCACACGACAACGCTGCAACCGGCGTTTCTGAAAATCCTCACCCTGGCAGGGGTTTTCAAAAATGTTCGGTTTCAGTGACCTGATACTGCGTTTCCGTGTGGACGAACGGCCGAACCGTGTAAAAAAAGTCCCGGTTATAAAAATACCCGTGTCCGTGTGGACTAGGCCTAAGTGTGTTACTTTGTCTCTGTCGAGCTCAGGAGCATGCTCGTTGCCCTGCGTCCAAACTTAAGCCGTAGTAAGCCGGAGTAAGCCGTAAACATGCAGCATTCTTTAAATTTGTAACAGTGAAGCTGTGTTAGTGGCTGTGACTGTAAGGAATCTGCCCACTGACAGTAGGCTATGTTTTCTTCTAAGAGAGTGATAAACATTTAAATTTTCACTCCAATTATTTTTGAAAGGTTTCCTTGTTTCCCCGAGAACCCCAAGATATATGATGAATCAAATTGGCATATTACAGTAAAAGGAAATGCATTGTGTGTTCATAGCAGCTAAAAAACAGAATGTGTTGTTAGCTGCCGACCACAGCCACAGTGAACGTCTGTCAATACGTCAACTGCCTCTGACACAGCTGTACACACCACATGGCCCACAGTCGCCTGAAGGCACCACTGCTCTGATGTTATTGGCACCGGTCAGCAACCTCTCCAACACACAAGAACACTCACATAGCAGAGCACACACAGGGCTCAAATGTGGGTCGCTGTCTGTGAAATCCAATCCAGGTCTTCGAGGGACAGGGAAAGTGAAAAAGTCCTTATACATATGGTGAATGTTTATGTACATTTCAAAATGTCTGTGAAGGTTCTCAATCATCCAGGTCATCTTGAAGAAAAGGTTAATGCGAAGGCATCTGGACTAGATTTTCAAAGTGAAGACGTTTCGTGAGACTTTTTCATTTGGCTCAACTGGTAAGAGAGCTGAACTTTTATCTCTAGAGGGAGGAGTTTAACCTGAAACTTAACCTGATTGGACCAGGCTGTTCTGGTCTCATAGTTGTTAGCTCTGAAAGGGAAGTGTGACTCCTGATGTGAGAGTTTTCTCATTCTAAAAACAAATAAAGAAACAAATTAAAATATGTTCTCATTTTGTAAGCATAAGTATAAGAGATGATTAGCAAATTACACTAGATATTTCTCTTTAATATTTTTTTATCTTTTAATATTTAATATATAGCAAAAAATACAACAACTGGAAAAAGGACAACTGAGAAAAGATAGATGAACTGTTTGCCGGTCTGAGGAAACAAGTCTGTTTGTACCTGTGGCCGAGAAGTGCAGCAGTAAAAGTTAGCTACCTTGTTGGGCAGAATCTGTTGATGGTACCTCGCACCCGTTTCAAGATTTAGACTCTGGAACGAACTCCCTATTTTCTTACGCTTGTTGGACTCTGTAGAGGCATTCTTCTTTAAACATTCTTGCCAAAGCCCAGGTTGTTATGACTGACTGTATTTTACGTATAATGTTTCTGTGATTTGTGATGTAATCTTTTGTGCTTTTTGTGTGTGCAGCACTTTGGGACAGCTGTCTGAGAAATGTGCAATATAAATAAATTTGACTCTACTTCCTTTGTTTGCAAAATAGCATTAGCATCAAGTCATAGGGGCGGCAGTGGCTCAGTGGTAGAGCGGTCGTCCTTCAACCGGAAGGTAGGCGGTTCGATTCTCGCTCTCCCCACAGTTCATACTGTCGTTGTGTCCTTGGGCAAGACACTTAACCCACCTTGCCTCCAGTGGTGTTCCAGTTGTAACACTGGTGAATGGAAGCTTAATGTAAGTCGCTTTAAAATGAAAGCGTCAACTAAAAATGTAACACTGGTGATTACATTGTAAGTCGCTTTGGATAAAAGCGTCTGTTAAATGACTTAATGTAAATGTCATATTGTGAAGGGGAGTTTGTGAAAACATTCATGCTGGAGGCTTTTTAAAGTTTAGCTGTTCTCGGTTGCAATTGATGATAACACTGACAAATGGGATGGTTACATTTGGGCTTATCTTATCTTATTATAATGTAATTTCAATTCTTTGCACTAAAACAAAGGGAAAAATTATTATTATTTATAGGTTATATTCTAAGATTTTTTCTGGTTTGGCCCACTTCAGATAAAACTGGCCTGTATGAGGGCCGTGAACTAAATTGAATTTGACACCCCTGCAGGAGAGGATGCCATGCTGCCTGAACCATAGGACCAATGACTGGTTTTATTAATTTTTATCTTTTAAAAGAGAGAAACCACGCAAAAAAGAAAGACATAAATAGCAAAAGAGGAAGCAAAGTGAAAACTGATAAACAAGGTGGATAAAAGGATTACAAAGGGCTGACACTGAACTCAGAGATTAAAGCTTCTGGTAGGCTCTATTTTGCAGAGGGGAACGGGTCCAGTTTGACTTTTTCTCCATAGGCTGCCAATTTGGGTGAGTGGGGGGGTTGTGGGTCCATTGGCCTGTAATTGTATTAATTTACATTTTAAAGCTGCATTACCTGAAAGCGTTGTACTTGGCCGAGACCACCACCATCTTTTTGTCGGACCAAAGGGCTGCTGTTTGGTCTGATGGAATTTTACCACCTGACAATTTCATTTGAACAAAACGGGAAAGTTTGGACCAGACATTGCAGGTGTGAAAGCCCCCTGAGTCATATCTGCTCCAAATTCTTCCTTGTCTCTTCTAGAGCCGTCCTGAGGTGGTTCAACAGGTGGCTGCTCCTAGTGCTGCGGTGTAGAATGTTAATGCGGGGGGCTGATGCGTGCCAGAGGGACCACAGATGATGACGATGTGCTTGAGAAGAGGTGGATGGGATGAGGAGTTTGTGTAGAGAAAAGAGGGGAAGAAAAAAAAGATGCACCAGCAAAGAGAAGAAAAGAGCATGCCGTCGTGCAAGACTGGAGGGGGTTCTGATGGGGAACAGGAGGGGGCTGTGACGTGAGCAGGCACCAGGATGGAAACTGATGGTTGCAGCACTGCACTCCCTCTCCTCCTCCTCTCTACGCTCCACAGCAATGCTCTGACTGCACGGCGCAAAAACAAACACTCGCTGCTCTGCTCTGCTCAGCGTCTCAGTGTGTACTCCAGAGGCGGCATCACTCATCACTGAAGAAGAAGAAGAACCCAGATCCGGTTCATAATCCAGCAGGAATGTGAGTGAGGAGCTGGAGCAGCATTCAGAGGGTTCTGGTGTTGAGACTCAGGCTGGCAGCAGGTGAGCAGCATGTTGATACTGAGCGGTGTGTGCGTGTCGCAGTGGATGTGAGCAGTGGTCTTTATGTCATTGCATTATGGCTTGGAGAGACATTATCTGTGCCACGTTCAAACGCAGTGATAATTTCAAGATATGTGATATGAGGGTGGATTGATTAATGAGGCTTAATGTGGCAAATCAATAGGGGCTTTCTATTCACTTTCTATTCACGTGGTATTCTGTGTATAACAATTCATTATAACTATGTGGTAATGCAAGTAATATTTCCCTTTAAAATAAAATTGTTTTCTCGTCACCTCATGTTTTTGTTAGAGAAAGGATTATCTGTCATCTTTCCGGGGACCCTTTGGACTCTTTTGGTATTGGAAAGTTAACTACACTGATCCTACCCATGGTGAACCACTGCAGGGGAACTGAGCCTTAAGGACATAAAGGGGTATTTTCTTTAGGAACAAATCTATTAATGGGATAAGCCGTAGAAGATGAATATTTGAAAAAAAAAGCCTTGATTTATGTTACACGGCGTAACTTTTAGCTAGTAGCATTGCGTGAATTGGTAGAATCATACCTATTCCACTGACACAGTCCCCTCAGCTGGACAGAAAAACTCTGATAGGACCCCAGAACGCACTGAAATGACCCTACCGTTTTTAGAAGACATGGATAATTTCCTCTCAAAAACAAACAACACGTCAGTCTGTAGAAGGATCTGCACCCCTAGTGACTAAAAGTTACTGTCGGTTTAAATAAAAGACAAATGCTACTCCCAAAGAAGTGCTTATATTAGAGTGATTCTGTCATACTCTAAACCAGGGGAGTAAAAATCAAGTTGAAGAAGATAATACCATAATTCCCAATAAATAACAACAACACATTTTTTGTCTTTCTTTTACTGCAAAGAAGTACAATTACATTATAATGTCAGTGCTCTTATCAATTGCAACTGAAAAAGACAAATGTTGATTTCTGCAGCCTTTAGCATTTTTGCTTTCACAAATTCGCACTCACTATATGACTTTGATGCTAATGCTATTTTGCTATTTCCTATGTACTTTCAATGCTGCATTACTAAGCAATGACGTCATAGGCACGACACACATGCACAACCAAAAGAAAACCCACCCCCTTCTGGTCTGGCTTGTGTACTACATTGCTAAAAATAAATGCACATTGATTGAATGTTCACAGTACAGATGCATTACATTGGGGACATTAAGTTACAGTAATACAACTCTTAGAAATGAATACTGCCACTGTTTCATTCACACTAGAGGAGGCAAAAATATCAGGGTGACATTATGATTTCAAATGAAGCTCAGCTCTTACCGATCACTTTTCTGATGCCATCATGCTAATGTTAAATGCAACAAACAATCCTGCACACGCTCTCAAAAGTACAGTGAAGCCATTGTTCCTCTGTAAGTCTCTGTGTTTAGGCCAAATTCAAGTCACTGGGCTGAAACAATTTAGCCCCAATAGTTGACAATACATGGGGGCGGGCCTTCACATCTGTCAATCACCAAATGAGGAAGATTGGTGCTATGATTGCTGCTAAAAATTTTCAAAGTTTTTCAGTGGCTATCTTCTACAATCTTCCACAAGATATATACACATAAAAATAAACATATGTATCATATTCATGTAAAGCCTCACTGCAGTTACACAAGATGGAGTAAGGTTAAGACATGCTGATGTCATAACCACATCTCCCAGACGGTTGATTGTCTTTAGCATTGTGGGTGTTTTTTTTTTGTTTTGCAGCAGCTGCTGCAGATCAAAGTTTGTGCGCGGGAGGCTGGTTCCCACATAGCCAGCATGGCAACACAGCACTGCAGGGTTCTGTGGACTGTCTAATAATCATAATTATACCTTTAATGTGTGTAATAACGCCTTTGAACGGATTATAATTGGACCTCAAAATGTTCTGGTGGACCTTTGGCGGCAGTGGAACTATTACATTGTCATGCTGTTGTGTTGCTATTCTTGTCTTCCAATGACAATGGTGTGCAAAACTGTCTGTGTTAGCTCACACGACACTTGAGACTTCACTTAGACTCGCAATAGTCTTGTGTACAACATTTACTTAGTGTAGTAAAAATATTAATATTAATATTAAAAATCACATATTCATACACCAGAGAAACATCATTCACACATTCATACACCAGAGCAACATTCTCACACATTCATACACCAGAGCAACACTCTCACACATTCATACACCAAAGCGACACTCTCACACATTCATACACCAGAGCAACACTCTCACACATTCATACACCAGAGCGACACTCTAACACATTCATACACCAGATCAACATTCACACACATTCATACACCAAAGCAACATTCACACATTCATACACCAGAGCAACACTCTCACACATTCATTCACCAGAGCGACACTCTAACACATTCATACACCAGATCAACATTCACACACATTGATACACCAGAGCAACATTCACACACATTCATACACCAGAGCATCATTCTCACACATTCATAAACCAGAGCGACACTCTAACACATTCATACACCAGAGCAACACTCTCACACATTCATACACCAGAGCAACACTCTCACACATTCATACACCAGAGCAACACTCTCACACATTCATTCACCAGAGCGACACTCTAACACATTCATACACCAGATCAACATTCACACACATTCATACACCAGAGCAACATTCACACATTCATACACCAGAGCAACATTTACACATTCATACACCAGAGCAACATTCACACACATTCATACACCAGAGCATCATTCTCACACATTCATACACCAGAGCAACATTCACACATTCATACACCAGAGCATCATTCTCACACATTCATACACCAGAGCAACATTCACACATTCATACATCAGAGCAACATTCACACATTCATACGCCAGAGCAACATTCTCACACATTCATACACCAGAGCAACATTCTCACACATTCATACACCAGAGCGACATTCACACATTCATACACCAGATGAACACTCTTTCACATTCATACTTTAGAGAAACACTCTTACACATTCATACACCAGCGGAATTCTCACATGTTTATAAACTAGGGCAACACTTTTACACGTTCATACATCAGAGCATCACTCTCTCATGTTAATACACAAGAGGAACATTCACACACGTTTATTAACTAGGGCAACACTTTTACACGTTCATACACCAGAGCAACACTCTCTCATGTTAATACACCAGAGGAACACTCTCACACATTCATATGCCAGAGCAACATTCTCAGACATGCATACACCAGAGCAACATTCACACATTCATACACCAGAGCAACATTCACACATTCATTCACCAGAGCGACATTCTCACACATTCATACACCAGAGCGACACTCTCACACATTCATACACCAGAGCGACACTCTCACACATTCATACACCAGAGCAACATTCACACATTCATTCACCAGAGCGACACTCTCACACATTCATACACCATAGAAACATTCACACATTCATACACCAGAGCGACATTCTCACACATTCATACGCAAGAACAACACTCTCACATCAAAACATAAACACAGCCAGTGAATATATAAACACTCATCAGCATTCATTAGACACTACATCAAAAAATTGAGAACACAGCGTCCAGGGCATGTAGTTACAGAGAATTTTTTTTTATTGCATATAGAAAGTAATTTTGCCATAAATAAAAGGAAATAATTCACAACAACAACAACAGTACAGCAAATAAATTGCATACGGTTAGTACTGCAAGTAATACAGTATTGAATTTGTGTATTTTTAGCATAAAAATAAAGTAAGCCCAAAAATGTAGAAACACAATTGTAGAAACACGACACTAGCCTTTATCAAACGATGTAGATAGATATTTTCCAAATTTTGTCTATGAATTTGAATTGGGATTAAAGCCTTACTAAAGAGATACATACGGTGTTTAGTTCTGGATGAGGTTCAACAATCCTGACAGCAGCCTTCAGACCATTTTGCCTCATCTTTGTAATGCTGTCATCATAGCAACCAGCTGCTTCATGCAAGGTCAATAGGAAAGCAGTATTTCAAAGCCATTGATTGTCCTAATGCTCAAACTGTTTTTTTATTTTCCAACAAGGGCTCTCACATCTGCAAAAAATGTAGGAAGGTATGAATGCAGTAAAATTACATTCCCAATCTCACAGTTAATCTTCAGATGCTGCTACGCACAAAGAAGGCTACACATAATCTGTTCACACTCCTCCCTCAGACAGAAGGCTTTACACATGAACTGTTCACACGCCTCCTTCAGACAGAAGGCTCTAAACATGAACTTTTCACACTCCTCCCTCAGACAGAAGGCTGTCCACATGAACTGTTCACACTCTTCCCTCAGACAGAAGGCTCTACACATGAACTGTTCACACTCCTCCTTCAGACAGAAGGCTCTAAACATGAACTGTTCACACTCCTCCCTCAGACAGAAGGCTCTACACATAATCTGTTCACACTCCTCCCTCAGACAGAAGGCTTTACACATGAACTGTTCACACTCCTCCCTCAGACAAAAGGCTGTCCACATGAACGTCTCGGGTTACTTGACTGTAACCCTGTTCCCTTAAAAAGCGGGAACGAGATGCTGCTTGGCATTACGCTACGGGGAACATTCTTTGTGTGACCGGTTGTGAAGCACGTGTGTCAAACACGCCAAGAATTGGCTTATAATACCTCTGTTGGTGACGCAGCTCATCGGTGGCAGCTGTGTGATTGCACGCACCTGAACAGAGGGTATAATAACACATGACGCGGGAGCGTCTTCAGGTCAACTTTGTCTGAAGAGCGCCCGGACACGCCCAGTGCGGCATTGCAGCGCAGCATCTCGTTCCGCTTTTAAGGGAACAGGGTTACAGTCAAGTAACCCGAGGCGTTCCTGTCAAAAGCTACACTCGATGCTGCGTAGCATTACGCTATGGGGAACGAGAATACCAACGCCGCTGCACTGTAAGTGTCTGGACCCCTCGGGTTGTGAAGTGTGCACAAACACAAAAGAGGTCTCAAACACAATTTTGGGATGATGACTCAAGGACATGCAAGCCCTGAGTAGCATGAACATCCAAGCTATAGAATCTGATGAATGTGTGCGGGAGGACCAGCCTGCCGCATCACAAACTTGCAGAGGGGCACCTTTTGCTAGAGCTGTTGAAGCTGCAACCCCTCTAGTAGAATGAGCCCTCACACCAATGGGCGAAGTTTGACCGCGCACGTCATAGGCCAGGGCAATGGCATCCTTCACCCAACGTGATATAGTTTGTCTGGTAGCTGCAACCCCAGCTTGCAGCCCCGTAGCATATAAACAGCTGTTCGGACTTACGCCACTGGCTAGTGCGGTGGACATAAGTCTGGAGGGCACGTACTGGACACAGTAAGTGAAGTCTCTCCTGCTCGGTGTTATAAATGGCGGAGGACAGAAGGCTTCAAGAATGACCGGTTAAGGTCGAGAATGGAACTTTTGGAAGATAGTTAGGGTGAGGATGCAAAATGGCTTTGACCAGCCCAGGAGCAAAGTCTAGGCAGGAGGCGACAGAGCCTGCAATCTCCAACCTCTTGAGAGTGGTAATGGCCGCAGAAGAACCATCTTTAGAGTCAGAAACTTGAGACAGGCTGACTCCAGTGGTTCAAAAGGAGTGCTTACTAAGCCCTCCAGCACTATAGCTAGGTCCCAGGAAGGAACTCTAGCTCTAGTTTGGGGTCTCAACCCGCAATCAGGGCGTGGCAAGCCGAAATGGCGGCCACGAAAACCCTGAGTGTGCTAGGATTAGTGCCCGAGGACAGTTTGTCCTGCAGAAACTCCAGCACTGAAACAATCTGGCAGTGGACTGGGTCTGTATGATGTGTAGCACACCAGGCATCAAAGACACGCCATCTGCAGGCATAGGCTCTCCTAGTAGAGGAGACCTAGCGCTCAGAATAGTCTCTACAACAGGGGCTGGGAGCCCGACATCTCTTAAGTGGTCCCCTCAGGGCCAGGCGTAAAGGTTCCAGAGCTCGGGCCGGGATGAAACACTGTCCCCTGTGCCTGAGAAAGGAGATCCCTCCTGGTCGGAATCGCCATGGCGAGCCGTCGAGAGAGATATTAGGTCTGAGAACCACACTCTGGTTGGCCAACGGGCGCTACTAGTAAGAGGCGCAACCGCGTTGACGGACCTGCAGGCGGGAAATGCATAAAGGCTCAGTCTGGGCCACACATGGGCCATTGCGTCCAGACCCAGGGAGCTGGAGGAGTCAGAGAGAAGTAGAGGGGACATTGTGCTGTCTGTGAAGCAAAGAGGTCCACCTCTGCTTCGTAAAATCTTTCCCAGATTTGGCTCACTACCTCGGGTGGAGTTTCCACTCCCCATGTGTCACAGCCTGTCTGGACAATAAATCTGCTCCCACATTCATGCGCCGGGGATATAAATCGCCCTGAGGACAGGAACTTGTCCTGAGCCCAAAGCAGCACCTGCTGCGCTAGCTTGTTCAAGCGGCACGACGCAGTCCGCCCTGACGATTTATGTAAGAGACCACCGCTGTGCTGTCTACTTGTACTAGGACATGGTAGCCCCTTAGCTGCTGGAGGAAGTATTTCAGGGCCAGAAATACAGCCTTCATCTCGAGGCAATTGATGTGCCATGCGAGAAGATGGCCTCTCCATATCCCTTGGGCTGGACGGCCATCTAAGACCGCGCCCAGCCCGTGAGGGATGCATCTGTCATTAGCATCATGCGACGACAACATGGACCTAGGGTGGGACCCAAAGTGAGAAACTGGGGTCTGAACCACATAGATAGGGTACGAAGCCCTCGGCGCGTAACCCTTATTTGCTTCAGGGGGTTGGCCCTTGGATGAAACCCCCTGGCTCTGAGCCACAGCTGAAATGGTCTCATGTGCAGAAGGCCCAAAGGAATTACCATGGATGCAGATGCCATGAGACCCAATATTCTTTGAAAGAAGTGCACAGTCACTTCCTGGCCTAGCCTGATAGCTTTCAGGGTAGTTAGAATGGACCCGACACGTGCAGGAGACAGATGTGCCTGCATCTCGGTTGAGTCCCAAACAACCCCTAGATATGTTGTCCTCTGAGCGGCCGAGAGAACGCTCTTCTCGGCGTTGAGTCTCAAGCCTAGAGAGTCGAGATGAGCTAGGGCGGCGTCCGATGTCGAAGCACTAGCTCCTGAGACTGAGCTAATATCAGCCAGTCGTCTATGTAATTCAAAATGCGGATGCCCTGGAGTCGCAAAGGAGCCAAGGATGCATTCATGCATTTTGTATATGTATCGGGTGACAAGGCCAGGCCGAGCGGAAGAACCCGATACTGGTACGCCGCTCCCGGCGAACCTCAGGAACTTTCTGTGCTGTGGCAGGATCTCTATGGGAAAATACGCGTCCTTTAGATCGATGGTGACAAACCAGTCGCTTAATCGGATCTGGGACACAATCATTTTATTGTGAGCATTTTGAATTTTAATGCTTTGAGGTAGCGGTTTAACCCGCGAAGGTCTAAAAAGCGGCGCAGCCCCCATCTTTTCGAACTAGAAAATACCGGCTGTAAAACCCGGATTGTCTGTCTGGTGGGGAACACGTTCTATGGCCCCTTGTCCAGCAGAACCTGCAGTTCCTGTGTCAATACATGGGCTCGTTCGGTTTCACGGAAGTGGAGACCACGCCGTTGAAACGCCGGAGGGCGATTGGCGAACTGAAGTCTGTAGCCTTTGGCCACAGTCCTTATTACCCACGGGAGATATTTGGCAGGAGCATCCATGCTGCCAGTTTCTCCGAAAGGGGCAGTAGTTTTGGCACATCGGTTTTTGGGGGGGGATGTAAGACACCCGCCGTCCTGAACCAAGGCAGGAGACGGCCGGACACTTACAGTGCGCTGGAGACTGCTGCTCCCGAAAACGCCAGTGGCGGCGGAGAAAAACAGCAGACTCCTGAGGGTGTCGACATGGAGTCTTTAGACTCTCTTGGATTTTGTTGCGCCCCACCCGGTGGGAGCACGCCCGCGCCATGGGCGCGCCAATTTCAGGGCCTCTGCTTCTTGGCGGAGATAACATTCGCAAGTCCGTTCTCTTTTGAGCAGCGCGAGAATCCGCTCCCCAGTCCTTACGAGGGGGGGGGCACGATTCGCCACACTCTCCTTCTGGGCAGCCCGCTTTTCTCTGGAAGGGGCTGGACCTGGCCGGGTGACGCCGGCGGTCCCGGCTGCTGAGCACGGCGAGGAAGGAACCTCACAAACACCTCCTCGTAGCGTTTAGCCTCGCGGAACTTAGTGGCGACGAGGGTCCACCACGTTGCCAAAAAGACCGGAAGGCGAGATGGGTGCATCCAGGAGGAAGGCGCGGTCCTTCTCTTTGATGCCCGTGAGGTTAAGCCACAGATGTCTTTCCGTCGCAACCAAAGCAGACATGGAGCGCCCAATAGCGCGGGCCGTCTGCTTAGTTGCACTGAGAGAGAGGTCTGTGGCACGGCGTAGCTCAGAAAACGCGTCCTCGTCCACAGAACCCCCTGTGCTCAAATCTTTGAGCAGCTCAGCCTGGTATGCCTGCAAAACCGCCATGGTGTGCAGTGCTGCACCAGCCTGACCCGCCACCTGGAAAACCTTCCCCACCAGTGATGACGTGAACCAGCATGGCTTGTTGGGGAGTGTAGGCTTTCTTAGGGAGGACGATGTCCCGGGGAGAGATAGCGCAGGCGTCTCTTCCACCTGGGGCATCGACCCATAGCCCGCACCTGTGCGCCCACGATAGTCGAATAAATCGACGTCGAAGGCACAAAAACACGGGACGAATAGGGCTTATTCCATGAGCGTGCCAGCTCCTCATGGAGGTCCCCAAAGAAGGGGAGAGACCGCCGCTGTGATCCCTCCCCCTGGCCACCTGACAGAAACCTGTCATCCAGTTCAGAGTATTAAATACTCTAAACTGAATACTGAGTGGCCTCAGGAGCAGGGCAACCCAAAAATTTTTTAGGGGTGCCCTGCTACCGAGGCCACCCAACACCCAGCCTCGCCACTGCTCCTGTAACCACCCTGAGCAGCTCCTCAAACGCCGCGTCAGAGCGGGAAGAGCACTCCGAGGCTGCGGCGCCCCAGAAGCCAGGGATGAGGCTTCATCGACGTGCTCATGGGAAGCGCCGGAGCGCGCCCGCCCGAGCACAGAGCCGGTGTCTGCCTCATCTGGTGAGAGCGCGAGGGACATAGGATCTGATCCCTGCGCCTCAGCCAGATCAACACTCAAAACAAAATTCATGCTGATCATCGTCAGCAATGTGCCTCTGGCACGGAGGAACACATTTCTTACTGAACCCAGCCATGATACTTTTGTATTTATTATTTTATATATTTTCGTACTGGCACAGAGAGTAGGTTTGCTCACACTTCACACAATGCGATCTGAAGACAAAGAAACCTGAAGACGCTCCCGCGTCATGTGTTATTATACCCTCTGTTCAGGTGCGCGCAATCACACAGCTGCCACTGATGAGCTGCGTCACCAACAGAGGTATTATAAGCCAATTCTTGGCGTGTTTGACACACGTGCTTCACAACCGGTCACACAAAGAATGTTCCCCATAGCGTAATGCTACGCAGCATCGAGTGTAGCTTTTGACAGGGAACTGTTCACACTCCTCCCTCAGACAAAAGGCTGTCCACATGAACTGTTCACACTCCTCCCTCAGACAGAAGGCTCTACACATAAACTGTTCACACTCCTCCCTCAGAAGGCACTACACATAAACTGTTCACACTCCTCCCTCAGACAGAAGACTACACATAAACTGTTCACACTCCTCCCACAGAAGGCACTACACATAAACTGTTCACACTCCTCCCTCAGACAGAAGACTACATATGAATTTTTCACACTCCTCCCTCAGACCGAAGACTACACATAAACTGTTCACACTCCTCCCTCAGACAGAAACAAGTTTATAAACATTACTGCTAGCCATTAAAATCATTATGCCTCTGTCTCTGAGGATGTGTTAGCTAGAATGCTAATTAATCAAAATGTTTACATGTGGCATAAATTAAATTAATGCAAAATAAGCATGAATAAATTTATAATAATATAATAGTATAAATTTTATCTCTTTGTTGTTTTTATACACTCACCTAAAGGATTATTAGGAACACACACTAATACTGTGTTTGATCCCCTTTCACCTTCAGAACTGCCTTAATTCTACGTGGCATTGATTCAACAAGGTGCTGAAAGCATTCTTTAGAAATGTTAGCCCATATTGATAGGATTGCTGCGACCTGCACATTCTGTTTACGCCAAATTCTGACTCAACCATCTGAACAGTGTTGTGCCTGAACGCGTTCATTGAACGATAGTTCATGAACTCGTTCATATTTTGGGCGAACGTGAACTGAACGTGCTGAATTACTGCCTGATGAACGTTACTGTGAACTCGTTCATTCTGGTGTCTGTGAACGGCACGCTCTCTCAGGTTAACTTCGTTCAATAAGGTGCCAGATTTCTATAGAGCCTTCCAGGCGAAAACCCGGCTAAAACACACCGCAAACCAGCCGCAAACGGGTCTTAATATGTAGCGGAAAAACACCAAACCTGGCAACACCAGCCACCTGTATCGCAGCCGTCCGCGCATGCGTGACGCGCCATCAAAAAAAAATAAAATAAAATAAAGCATGGAGGCGACAGCAGGCTGTAGTAAGGCGTATGATCATTTAAATTCATTCATGTAACTTGTTTGTTGAACCTGCCTGGTCTATTTTTCCAGGATTCCAATATTCTGTTTCAGCATGTGGACAATGGAAAATTATTAAAATTTAAAAACGTTTTCACCTTAATGATTACTGTCCTGTTTTTCTTTGAATAATTCCTCATTAAAAAGACCATTCAAGCAGCACGCTTTTTCCTCATGTTCTTGAGAATGTACTGTAGGGTTGAAAGCTGCAGCTGCTACTAGTGTGGAGTGAATGGACAGCAACAAAGCATTAAAGCAACAATGTCCCCTCAATGCTAATGTAAACCCTGGTTGGATAAGGATTGAAAATTGGATATGAAAATTAAATCTAAGGCATAGCTTCATTGTTAAAACTGATAAAATAATTGCTGTCTGTGATTCTACTGTATATGGGCTGTGGCAATAATTTTGAAAAATAATAGCTCGCAGCAACATATGAAAAAAAAGAACTATGAACTAGTTCATTTTTGGAACTGTGAACTTAGTTCAAAATTTTGAAGTTTGAACTATGAACTGAACTAGTTCATTTTAAAATTTGTGAACTGAACTTTGAACTAGTTCTTGTAGAAAGTGAACTTTCCCAACACTGCATCTGAATGTCTCAACAGAAATTGAGACTCATTTTTCCAGTCTTCAACTGTCCAATTTTGGTGAGCTTGTGCAAATTGTAGCCTCTTTTTCCTATTTGTAGTGGAGATTAGTGGTACCCGGTGGGGTCTTCTGCTGTTGTAGCCCATCCGCCTCAAGGTTGTGCTTGTTGTGGCTTCACAAATGTTTTGCTGCATACCTCGGTTGTAACGAGTGGTTATTTCAGTCAAAGTTGCTCTTCTATCAGCTTGAATCAGTAGGCCCATTCTCCTCTGACCTTTAGCATCAACAAGGCATTTTTGCCCATAGGACTGCCTCATACTGGATGTTTTTCCCTTTTCACACCAATTCTTTGTAAACCCTAGAAATGGTTGTGCGTGAAAATCCCGGTAACTGAGCAGATTGTGAAATACTCAGACCGGCCCGTCTGGCACCAACAACCATGACACGCTCAAAATTGCTTAAATCTCCTTTCTTTCCCATTCTGACATTCAGTTTAGAGTTCAGACCCCTAAATGCACTGAAGCAACTGCCATGTGATTGGTTGATTCTTAAATTGATGAGAAATTGAACTGGTGTTCCTAATAATCCTTCAGGTGAGTGTATATCTGTGAATAGTTCTACAGGGCATAGTTACCAAGGTGTCTTGCATCACAAGACATGTTACTTGTGCAAAAACAGAGCTTAAAAGGCCCCAGGTTTTGTAAAGGTGTGGACACAGGTGATGCTAACTGTTCATACCTGGCTTCAGCAGAGTCAGAGTCATGAGCAAACAACACAGCAGACACCTTCACCAACACATATTTATAAGAACAATGTTCTGTGAGCAAAATTGTGGAGCTTCAGCCATGCACATAATTCAGTCCCACCAGACCACATACATTCAGTATAACTCAATTTCCAACCAGTTCATCTTTATGCATTAGCTCCAAAGGAATAATGCACATTTTGTCTAGTGTCATGTAAAATCTATTTGACTATCAATATAATCAAATTAGGTGTGTGTGTGGAGAAAGTAAAGATAAGAAACAGATACTGGTTAAGAGACTAGTGCAACAGGTCTTTAAAAAAATAAATCTAACATGTCAATAGAAAGGTAGTGGCATTGACCTCTGAATCTTGGCATGTTCTTATAGACCATTTCTAATATTTGGGCATTCATTTGATATTCAGCAGAACAGTCTGGTGAATTTGCTCTGGTGTGGTCTAACCTTTCCAAATGTAAACTGTTCCTGAAGTGCTTTGATCTGTGGTGAGCTGATGAACAGGCCTCTTTTGTTGTTTTAGTGTGATGTCCCGTTGCTGCTGTGCTGCCACTCGGGGAATGCTGCGAGGACAAATCAAAGTGCAGAGAGTACAATGAGCGCCCAAGACAAGTGGGTCACGCTGACCCCCACAGAGTTCGCCCTGCTGCAGGAGTACACTCAGTGTAAGTAGAGCTGCTGTCTGTCTGTGTGTCACTGTGCTGAAGACACCCTGACATTATACTATAGAGGTGTGTGAGTAACAGGTTTAACATGACACTCACACTATCACATATCACACTCTCCCTGTGTGGCTTTGGAGTGTCTCTGCTGTTACATTTTCCACTGATCTATGGAAAAATATATTTTTATGATGTAATGTGTTGGTTGGCGTTTACTATCCAATCTGCACTTTCTCAAAGTATATTGTAAACACCACATAAAAATACAAATGCAATAAAATCAGTGTTGTTGCTAAGTTTTGACATATCCAAGACTTTAAAAATGTCAGTGTTAACATAAGCTATAAAGACTCAACCTCTGTACAATGTAACATTTTTATGCTAAACCAATTTTTTAAATTTTATTCAAACTTCCATCCATACACAACATTTATGCCGTAGTAGTTCCAGTTTTTTTCCAGTAGATCATTTTCATCATGATCTTTTATTGGTAAACTGTCAGCAGCCATGATTGTATAAAATCACCAGTCAATAACGTCAGCCATGTCTTTATTGTTGTGCCTATAAGTGAACAAATACATTCCCACAATTTACATGACAAGACATTGGTCATTTAGGAATTTCAAACATGTGCTACTCTGATAAAATCTGCTTGGTTGTATCTCCTGCACATTTGTTGCACTTAAGCTGTTAAAGCGTTGTAGTTCTGTTGGTGCACTGAATGATTCATTGGCTGCTTGACAAATGGCTACTTATCTCACCAGACTGCACTCTGAATGCCTGTAGTTTATGTTAGGCTCCTCCACGACACATTTCATCGTTCCAAATGATACCAGGATGGAAAATATGACTCTACCTGGCAGGACATCAGTGGGACGCACACACCACCCACACAACTTTGATTTTACTATCAAAGTGCAAAAGGCAAGTCATAATATATCATTTAGAGGAAGCGAGATGGTTCCACAGCTAGGAGCAGCTAGTCTTTTTTTAGCTCCTAAGTGCTTCTTACATGAGTTCAGCCTCGATTATGTGGCGATACAATGGGTTCATGTGTTTCAGAGCTATTGTAGTGCCAGACATGACATTCTTAATGCAGTTCAGTGGGGCCTCTTTTATTTGCTATTCAGTTGGCCTACTGTTAAAGTTAATAATTCATGCTCTCAGACAAGACCTTTTGTAGCACACTTTCACTGTCGTTTCTGCTTTTAATTGCTTTGCGTCTGGAGACACTGTTTCTAACTTTCACAAACTATCTTCATCTGATGTTAAACTCTAGTCTTGCTATGTCCAAAATAATAAATCATTTTACAGCATGAGCTCTGTACACATTTTTTCAAAGGCTGTTATAAGGATTGAAATAGATTTTCAATGAATAAAAAGTGCCATCTAGGCATAGTTTAGAAACAACAGACATTCCGTCCCTCATACAAGGATGGTTAAAGTAGACTGGTCTGTTAGATGAGTTTATATCCCACAGAGGGAGTATGGGTTTAATACCCACTGGCAGGGGGGGCTGATGTTGGTATAATGTTGGTGGAGAGGTTGTTTAAACCGATCACAGTGCAGTGTACAGTCTAGATTAAATTACTCTTTGTTTGTGATGACTAACAACAGGCCTGATTTTTTACCTGTTGAAAGACTTTTCATTTCATATTTTGCAAAAATGATACAAATATATTACATTTGTGTCAGCTTCTTGTTTGCCTCCGCCCAGTGCTGCTTAAAGCAGTGTTTGTAAAAAAGACTAGTCCTTGCTGGGACTATGCACTGTAGCTTGTGGGATAAGCCACGGCTGTGCCCTGTAAACTGTCTCATCAATAAAGAAGACACAATGTTGAAGTTGAAAATTGACACATTTGATGTATGTCTAGTTTTAAAAAAAAAAAAAAAAATTTTATTTTTTTATTTCTAGAAAATACAATAATGCAGATTAGTTTTTTAGTTGGTCCAGGACCACGTCAATGCAACAGTCTGTAATATATACAGTATAAACTCAAATAACCCATTACAAAAATACAGCATTCCAGCATTATAAACTATTTATGGTTCATTCTGAGACTGTGGCGGGGCAAATTTGACTATGGCAGGCCACCAAGGTCTTTTTAAATTATGGGAAACACACAAAATAAAAAACAGAATTTTGCAAATGTTATGGACCAATGGGCATAACCAGTGACATTTTTAAAATAATAAATCAGTGTTACATGTCCTCCTTGGTTGTTGGAAGCAAACAATGTAGTACCTTTTACAACCAGTTAATTTGATCTGAAAACATCTTAGCAGCACAACGTAACTTTTATCCAGTTGAGGGTGCAAATCCCTCTCTTTGCAACTGGACTGTCAGCAGCACAATGTTTGTTTACAAGTAGAGACTACTCAAGCCGGCAAGTTTGAAAGAAACAGTAGGTTCATTTTAGTGTATTTTTACAAATACAGCTCTACAGAGGTCCAGTGTATTAGCCTGTTTTCTTTATTATATGTGTCATGTAGTCACATAATTCCTTGTTCTGGGACAGTTAAGTTCCGTTGGAGGTTTGTGTACTGCTGAGGGTACTGTGTCAGTGAGACAGGCCTGATTCTACCAATCTCATGTTAAAGAACCTTCAAAAAGTATTTTTGGACTTAAAGTTACCCAGTGCCACATCAAGTGCAGCCTCATTACAAGGTACTGTGATGCTTTGCACAACAGATAAGTGGATACAGATTATTTTAATAATGATTTTGTTCTACAATGAAATCATTAAACCTTTAATGTTCTCATTAAAGGTGCCTCTTTCATAACTCTAACAGCCACGTGCCAGGAGGACACCAGAGAACTGACTCACAGCCATTAGACCTTTTCTTCATGCTGTGGGCTCTACCGTGTGAGTAGTGCAGGGGGACAGCTTTCATGATGCTTGTTCAATAATGAGCCATGTTATGAAAACTGTGCTACACAATGCTCTGGTCTTATACAAACGGTCAGTAATGATGCTGTACTCTTAGTAAAGTAATTACCATGGAACACAAGAGCAGAAAAATGGTTTCTTTGAATCCATTTGAACTAGTGTTAATAATAAACTGATAAACAAAAATAACAAGAATCTTTGCAATGGCTGAAAACATTGTGTGTGGATGTTTAAGCTAGTTTGAATTTTGCTAAAGTTGTTAAAAGATTGCTGGATGTTGAATTTCTCATTTCCTACAGTGGGAATGGAAGCCCTTACTTCTGAATGGAAGGCCCCAGTGATACTTATAGGCAGGGACAGATTAAGGGTCTTGTGGGCCCCTGGGCAAAGTGTTTGCAAAGGCTATATATGCTGCTGCTTGAATTTGAACCCACCATTGGTGTTGCGTATGGATAGCTTAGAGCAAGTTAGCAAGCTCCCCAATCCCTGTCATATTTAACCCTAACCCTAACAAATAACTGTAAATGACAAATAACCAGAGGGCCCTCTGAAAGTATGCCCCCTACTCCCTAGGGCTTCTGGTATCCAGAAGTCAGGCCCGCCCCCCCCCACCCCCAACCCACACACACACACACACATCTGGGTCGGCAGTAGCTCAGTGGGTAGAGCGGTCGTCTTTCAACCGGAAGGTAGGCGGTTCGATTCCCGCTCGCCCCACAGTTCATACTGTCGTTGTGTCCTTGGGCAAGACACTTAACCCACCTTGCCTCCAGTGACTGTAACACTGGTAATGTAATGTAAGTCGCTTTGGATAAAAGCGTCTGCTAAATGAATAAATGTAAATGTACACACACACACAAGGGCCCTTGGTAATCAAAAGTCAGGCTCACCTCCCTTCCTGGTTTCATCAGAGGCCCTGGAGAATGGAGGCCCTCTATTGTCGATAAGGGCCCCTGGGCATCAGCCCCGCCGGCCTGGTCCTTATATTATGCAACCGAACACCAGCCCATAATGTAATCACTTGTATAGCAATAACATAAAATTGTCTGTGGTGCAGCAAATTAATTTAGCAGTGCGACTCATAAACACTCTTGGCCTGCAGCAATCATCCCGGAGGATTACACCAAAAACAGACGTCTTTATTACTTATTCAGATCATTTAACTTCAGAAACTTGCTTGTCTGAAATGCTGCTAATAGAATTTTGCTATTCACTACAAAACTGAACTCCAGTTTCAAACGACTGGTATTAATGTAGCGTAAGTGTAACAGCCAGATGTTATGAGTAAAGTCACTTTGTAGGACACTGTGTACAGCAAGTAATTAAAGCAAGAGATTTTAAGTCAAGTTAAATTGGGCTAATTATATAATTAGAAAAAAATAATAGGACTATTAGTCCATTGGTACTTACTATCAGTGTTGGGAGTAACGCATTACAAAAGTAATGCATTACAGTAATTTATTACTTTTTCCTGTAACGCAGTAGTGTAAGGCATTACTAATTAATTTTCAGTAATATTTTACTCGGTACATTTTCAGCAAAGCTTGCGTTACAAAAAAAAAAAAACCTTTGCGAGACCACGAGATTTCATTAATGTGTAACTTTGTTATTGCGTGACATAGTCCAGTGAAGGCGGGTTTTACAGGAGTGGCGCGAGGCATGATTTCTGCCCCTGCTGTGCTCGCGAGTCGCTTGCCAGTGGAAGCGGCTAATGAAGATGGCAGAAGACGACTGTACATTCACGAGGTGGACGTATGCTCATTACTTCAAATTTGTCAGAGATAAGGACAAAAAGAACGTAATAGTCAAATACAACCTTTGTATAAAACCGAAAGAACTGTCGATGTCGCGAACGTAGCAATTTTAAAAAACATCTCGAACGGTGCCATGCGACCACTACACTTGCTGAGAAGAGAAAAATAACAGAGGACGAGAGTGATAAGCCAAAGCAGCAGAAATATTATAGACCCAAGCTATTCACGGATATTGCCAGATAATAATTTTACCTCTACCATACTTTTAACAGACTTTAATCATTTGTGATTTTGTCTGTCATCCTTTCTTGTCTTGAGCCTTCACTTTGCCAATTATATGCTATATTGTTAGTAGCCTGGATAGCCCACAGTCATTATGGAACATCAAATTGCCTTCTACTGGATGTTAAATGCTCTGTATTACATTTTGTCATTTTAGAATTTTAAGTTCTACCTTGTACTTATTTTCGTGAAAGTAACTCAAAAGTAATACAGGAGTAATGTAATGTATTACAATTCTGAGACAGTAATATTGTAAGGTAAAGTATTACATTTAAATAACAGTAACAAGTAATCTATAATGTATTACAGTTTGGAAGTAACTTGCACAACACTGCTTACTATTATCTTTTTTTTAATAGGCCTACAAAAGCCTATAGAAAGCTCAAATTACAAAGTTTGAGGAACAAAGAAAAATCACAAATTTACTAACTGAACACAACGCTAATACACTTCACTACACGTCAAATTGTCCAAAGAAAACTATATATGAGTCATGTCAAAGCAGGCGACTAAAGACTGGGCTGGGGATGCGGTGCTGACAAGGGTATAACACTAACAAATGACTTACATTTTCATGGATTCACACAATTATCTTACAGTGAAGATATGAATATTCAAACTGATTAATAAATTCAGTGAGTAGTAGGTAGCATTGACGGCAAAGAAGCCAATTAGGCTGGCTTGTGATTTATGGAGAAGGCTTTTGACATTTGCTGTTCACGACAACCATCGAGCTCTCAAGAGGAAATAAGAAGCTGCTGTGTGCTGCTATTAATGACCTTCTAAACAGTAATATATATATATATATATATATATATATATATATATATATATATTATATATATATATATATATATATATATATATAGTTTATTTTATATAGCGCCTTTCCAGAGCTCAAGGACGCTTTACATATCAATTATTCATTCACTCCACAGTCACACACTGGTGGTAGTAAGCTACATCTGTAGCCACAGCTGCCCTGGGGCAGACTGACAGAGACATGGCAGCCATTCCGCGCCTACGGACTCTCCGACCAACACCATCAACATTCTAACACATTCATACGAGGCAAGGTGGGTTAAGTGTCTTGCCCAAGGACACAACGACAGTATGAACTGTGGGGAGAGCGGGAATCGAACCTACTACCTTCCGGTTGAAGGACGGCCGCTCTACCACTGAGCTACTGCCAACCAGTAACTACTGATGAATTATTTTATGTATTTGTTTTTCCTCATTTGTATTTTATTTCATGTACACCCTTTTATTGACAAGAATTCTGCTCCAAAAAAAGTAATTACTCATTAGTGGCGAGACCTAACAGATGTAGAGAATAGCTTGTTAGCTCATTAGCATAACTCGGCTCAATACCTTGCCTTGGGTGATGCTTCTGTTTAAATTACAGTGGTGGAGGAAGGCTGAAACATACTCAAAGTAAAAGTATCACATTAAAACTCTCACTTAAGTTAAAGTAATGAAAAGCCAAGGACCCAAGAGGTACAGCCAGATGCATAATTACCTACCTGATGTATTGGAAACTGCTAAACAAAAGGCTTAGCCAGCCCCCTAAAGAGGTACACGAGAGAACTTGAAACCAGACAAATAAACAGGCAAAATCACAAATTCTGCCAGGGTATATGAACTTATACTAAATTGACAAATGTACATCTGTCAAGTCATTGTTCTGCTTTAGTTTTGCTACAGAACAAGTAAATACTCAGATGGGAAATTCAACACAGCAGCCAGCAGTGCTCTGACTTTGTAAATGTTTCCCTCAGACTCCACCAAGAAATTGAAGGATGTGCTGCAGGAGTTCCATGGAGACGGTGTGTTGGCCAAATACAACCCTGAGGAGGTATGTGCCGTTTGGACTGGATTATGTAATGCTTTTTAATACAACACAAGGATCTCCATTCACTCACAAACCAAACACACAGCAGCCAAATATAGAGATATTTAAAATCAGCACACTGTGTTGTTGAAATGACAAATCTAACAACTTTTTTCTGTTTGTTTTTGTCTACATGATTCTGTTTTACAGAAGCAAGAGATTCTCTGTCAGGTAATTGCTTTTTTTCCCTCTGATGTGGTCATGCCTGTGTATAATCTCTGTGTAACTGAGTCATATGCATTTGTGAATAACAATAGACAACAAACGCTGACATTCAACAGTTGAAAAGTAGAAAAAAGTGTAGTTAATAATCTGTCTGTATTCTGTATTTAAAATACATCTGTCTGTATTTTACTTTTTTACTGCTTTGTTCACCTGGGATGGACATTTTTAGCCACAATTTAAAACAGTTTAGTATTTAAAACAGTTCACTTGCTCCACCTGCTGGCAATGGATGCAAAGAGGTTGGATTGAGATCAAGACTTTTACCTGTGCCCCCATTGTATTAGAGATGTTGAGCCCAAGCCTCTCCCATGGTACCTCTTAAATTGTCGTCGTGTAAGGGCGCCGCCATACGGTGATTTTACAGCAAAATACAGCGATATACCTCCGTCCACCAGAGGGCAGGCTCCAAAAGCGGAAATATAAGGAGAAACCCAATGGCGACTTTACAAGAGTAAAACTCATGTTTACAGCCTGGTACAAAAGATGTCTCCGGTCTCTAGAGCTAAGTTTTTACTACGTCACAACTCTGGGGGGGGTGAATTTTTGAAAATTACGTTGGTTTATGCTATCTAAAAACTATTGTTTTACTATGGAGTAAAACCCGAAAAGCCCGGATGTAACGGCCATTTTATTGCCCATTCGTAATGACAATATTGGTGAATAGAGGACCAATGGGCGGATATCATCCATATTTATACTATCTATGGTTGAGCCCCAGTGCACTCTCAGCAAATGTCTAAACCAGCGTGTTGACCTCCAGCTGGAACTGAGTCAAAGCCTGAGAGTCGGTGATGTGTGCCACCAGGGCCATGTCGTCCACATACTTAATAAGTGTCATTCCTTCTCTGGTTAGCAGTAAACACAGAGCAGAAAGACAATATCAATTTATTTGTGTTTCCCATAGACTTGTAATAGGTCTATGACGGGATGTTGATGATGTCATCAGATGTGTGTTTTGCCGGGGGACAGCTGTTTGATACAAAAACTACTCTGCTTTTTGCTCACACTACAAGGATGTGTAATTCATGGTTTTTGTATTAATTACGTGTAAAGTCATTTATATTTTAAAACACGGTAAGCTTAGTGCACCAGGATTACTGTAAAAAGCGAAGCCATTTCTGTCACTCATAACTCGCCTGCTGCAGCTCTCACTAGAGTCAGCTGATCAGCAGCAGAAGTTAAGCCTAAATAAACAAAATTCAAAAATAAAAGCCACAGCCTTAATTAATCTGCCATAAAAACATAATAAAGGCTTATACAAAAATAAACTCTCAAGTTTGGCTCCCACAGTTTTCAGATTTGTAACTCACTTTGGTGACCTGGACTCGACCTGGACTTTTCTCGGACTCGGGCTCGCAGTTCAACTAAAGATGACCCGACTCAGACTCAACTTGAAATTTCCAAAGAAAAAAGTCCTGGTTTAGACCTAGTTCATTCCTACATTTAGTCCTGGTTTAGACTTAGTTTAGAACTGGTTTAGTCCTGGTTTAGTCCTTGTTTAATCTTTGACACTGATTTAGCTTCTGCTTTGACTAGTGAAAATGTAAAAGAGCTTTCAAATATCACAGATAATATTGTTAACGTAATATTTTAAATAGTTATCATATATCGCTCATTTTTTCAATATTGTGTAGCCCTAATAGTAAATTGTGGGTTGCTTGTGGTTTGAAAATTACATCTGCATTGTCTAATTTTTTTATTATCTCTTGCTTCAGGAGATTGACTACGAAGGCTTCAAAGTCTTTATGCAGACGTTCCTGGAGAGTGAACTCCCAGAGGACTTTTGTCAGCACCTCTTCATGTCCTTCAGCAGCAAGGGCCCTAAACCCAGCCCCTCCTCCTTTGAGAAACCCAGAGTCTCTGGTGAGTAGAGCAGAAATCCTAGCATTTGTTCTTTCTGTCCATACTGTAACATGGTCTTTGTCTTTGTTGTAGCCTTCCTAAAACAGGTAAAAAAAAAAAAGGTACTGTGGATGCTACAATAAAACAAATACTGATCAGGTGTAGGGCAGTTAAACCTAACCTAGATAATTTTCTTCTACCTACAATCACAGTCATAATCATTGGTATCATAAAGTAAATTTATGTGACAGGCTGCACTAAGTAAAGACTAACAACCAATGCATCTTCTATTTTAACCTGCTTCGGAGCAGTTGAGCAGCACAGTGTAATTTTCATAGAAATTGTATATTTTTGCTAAATGCTCTTACTCCTGATCCAGTTCATGCTTATCCACATATGGATGACCACCCTATGACCTAATATCTTTATTATCTCTATTATTATAATAGCTGTATCTCCTATTGACGCCAGGCTAATCCAAACAAGACAAAGACATCTCTTTGCACTACATCCAGTCATTGTTCAGGGACACTCTGTCCTGTACACTTAGTGGCATATACTCATAAACGTATTCACATCTATGACTGACACGTCCCTGGAGCTGAGAGGTGGGCATAATGTACACCTATAAAAGCTTCATGTGTGGTAAACATGTTAAAGCAAATTACCATGTACCATTGTTGCATGTGTCTGATTTGTTTCATTCTTGCAAGAATTAAACCGTTCTTCTATTTCTAAATTTACCATGAACGGTCTCCGTTGTCTCGTTTGTGATCCGAACCTAACAATTATTTTAACAATCTACACTGATAGAAAGTGAACCAGTTTCATGATATATAAAGCAGTAACCACATCCAAGCTAGGGCAATAACAACCTTCCAATGTGGTTCCTTAGGTAAGGCTCTTTGCGCTAACACATACCTAATATAATTACGAGATAAACCTGCTCTGACGTTGCCCGGTCACACAAGGTCTGCATTAGCTGCATGGGGAACCAGGGCACCTTGATGAGAATTTGGCTACTGGAACAAGACAGAAATGGACAAAATGCAAGAGTCAAGGCTCTGTTGATCATAGGGGTAACATGCAGAGAATGTGGGAAACATGGTTACTTCGAAACCCACAATCAACACTAACAGCAAAACAACTAGTTGCTCAGTGTTCCAACATCCACAAATGGCAACTGCTATCAAAACTTGATATTGACAAGATACAACACAAATGCTACGGCACGGAGGAGCCAGGACAAGAGGTCAGAGGAGAGTTAACATTAACTCCCCACCCAGAGATTCGGTACAAAGCCCCAATAAGCAAAATCAAGCTGAACAAGGAAACCTGACCTAAGAGATAAGATCATGGCTAGAATGAACACCCAGCAACCCCAAAACCGATTACAGATGAGTGAAGTACCATCAGAAAGTCTCCTAGAAGATGTGAATGCAGCATTGAGGACAATTCCTACAATGACCATCGCTGAAACCAATGAGCTGATATACAGCAGCTTCAGTGATCCTTGAAATGCTTGGCTATTGGTCAAAGGGCATCCATAAAAAGCAAGTTCTGCCATGGAAGAGATGGTTGGAGGCTAAAATCATGGCAGCATGAAAAGAAGTCAGCCAATTGTTATTGCTCCAGGGAGGTGCAATGAAAAACCAGGTACCCAAGAGTTACAGTCAGACCATACTTGAAGCATTGGAAACTGCCAAACAAAGGCTCCAAGCCTTGGCGAGCCATCTAAAGAGATAGACTAGAAATCAAAGCCTGTCTGTTCTCTACACAACCATCTAAAGTGTAGTCTGAAAGGTGGCACAGTGGAAGACATCCAAGAAAGAGTCTCAAGTATTAAAAACTGGACAGCACTGGGTGCTGACATGATTCATTATTCAGGCTTAATGGCTACTGTGGTGTAATATTTATATGTTATGTGTTTTCATTCGGTATACTTAGGTACTTATTCATTTATGCATGATGAGTTTATGTTATGTGTGTTATGGTTTATACTTCTGCATGGTTTATAATCAAGTAAATATGTATGGTTTGAAACATGACTAAGTTTAACACACACACACACACACACACACACACACACACACACACACACACACACACACACACACACACACACACACACACACACACACACACACACACACACACACACACACACACACACACACACACACACACACACACACACACACACACACACACACACACAGGAAGATCTAGATAGAGACTTGTCATCAGGTTATAGAGAAAAGGAATAGCCCGAGGAGGAGGGTGCCCGAAGGCCAACAGGATGACATCAGAAAGTTAATAATGAACTTCAAGGCTTTACAGGAAAGAGTTATTACTGTACTGTCATATCAAAACTGTATAAAAGCTTATGTCTACTGTACAATATTCAGTAGCGCTGGGGAAGTCTACTCGGGTCGTTATTGTGTTGGTTGTGAACAATAAAGACTCTATGGCATTGAGCTGGTGTTGTGTTCATGACTTATTCCATACAATAGTGACAAAGACTGAGAGATCACTTTTGACACTACAACACCATGAGCGCCTGACAGCACTAATTAATACGGTTGGTATACCTCCCACTTCTGGTTCTTAGCGATTCCAGGATTTAGCCGTTTCCTGTTTACATTGGTCGTTACCATGGGGACGTGTAAGGCACGCTTAGCTTTAGTCCTCGACCATCTCTGGGGTTTAGGCAATCCCGCATGCTCTGCAGGCACCACCAAAACACAAGACCCATCCGACGGCCCGCAAAGTCATCTCCCCGCAGGCTCGCTCCCGGTGGACCTTGGAGCACATGTTGCACTCCACCGACCCCGACAGCAGCAGCATGGGAAACTTGCACAAAGCGATCGACCATTTCCCAGACCCACAGGACCCTAGCACAGCTCCCCGGCGTTTCATCCGCAGCAACATTGAGTGAAGACGAAAGACTAGGAAGGTTAGAGTGCACAGTACCACATTGTGGTGCATCATGTAAAGAGCATACCTGTTGGGTAGTTGAGGCGCACTCCTTTACAGGCCTGTTGGTGTGCCTGGGTGTATGTCTCCAGATAATATCAAACAAATAGATATTATCAGCGCATTGGACCATTGCAGGCGAAAAGTTTTTTTGTTATTTTTCTTCCCATTTGTTTTATAGAGAGACGGGTAAGTAAGAGTCACAAACAGGATATGTTTCCCATAGCCAAAGCTTGATTTAGCGTTGATGTTAGTTTGCTTATAAAGAAGATCCAGACCGTTGAAGTAAATATTCCGAAAGAAATATAGTCGTTGCTTGTTGTTATTTGTTGTCATTAATTAATATTATAGAGGAGGAGAGCAGTGACTACACCTATGCTTCCTGCGGCCACCATTTTGCTTTTTCATGACAACCTCAAAGAGGCCACAAGAAATGCAACAACAGCCAAATACTTACAACAAGTAAGGCAAGTTCTAAAGAGTCAGCTCAATGGCAAAAACAAGGTCAGAGCAATTAACAGCTATGCCCTGCCAGTGATCAGATACCCTGCTGGAATAAAAAGCAGGCCAAAGGAAGAAATACAGACCACAGATGTGAAGACAAGGAAGCTCCTCACCATGCAGGGAAGGTTCCACCCCAAATCCAGCACCCTGAGACTGTACACTAAGCGCGATGAAGAAGGCAGAGGACTAAAAAGTTTCTGAACTACTATTCAGTATGAAACCTCCAAGATTCTTGAATACATCAGGAAAATGGCCAAGATGGATGAAGCAAGTGAGAAAGTCTCAAGCAGAGGAAAAAAGAGGAAAGAAGTGCTGGAGGGACCTTCATGGGAGGACAAACCCCTACATGGGATGTACCACTTCAGTTATGTAACATAACTGAAGTGGCTGATATCAAGAAATCCTACCAATGGCTGGAGCGGGCCGGACTGAAGGACAGCACAGAGGCACTCATCATGGCTGGACAGGAACAGACCCTTAGCACCAGAGCAATAGAGGTCCAGATCTACCACACCAGACAAGACACAAGATGTAGGCTGTGCAAAGAGGCCCCTGAAACAATTCAGCACATAACTGCAGGGTGTAAGATGATGGCAGGGAAAACATAAAAGGAGTGCCATAACCAAGTGGCTGGCTAAGTGTACTGGAACATCTGCACGGAGTACGGACTGGAAACCCCAAAGTCAAATTGGGAAAGACCTCCAAAGGTGGTAGAGAATGACCGAGCCAAGATCCTGTGGAACTTCAAGGTTCAAACTGACAGAATGGTAATGGCAAAGCAACCAGACATTGTGAAGGGTGGACAAACAGCAGAGGAAAGCCGTTGTGGTTAACGTGGCAGTACCAAGTGATGGAAACATCAGGAATAAGGAACATGAGAAACAAGAGAAATACCAAGGGCTCAGAGAAGAGCTGGAAAAGGCTTGGAAGGTGGTGCCCGTGGACATCAGAGCACTTGGGGCAGTGACCCCCAAACTGGAGGAGTGGCTACAGCAGATCCCTATAAGAACACCAGACATCTCGGTCCAGAAAGGTGCAGTACTAGGAACAGCAAAGATACTGCGCAGAACACTCAAGCTTTCAGGACTCTGGTAGAGGACCCAAGCTCGAAGGATGAGACCAACTGCGGGGGGCAAGGACAAGGTTTTTTTCAAATACATATATTTTCATACTTATAATAACATAATACATAATAGCTTTTTGTTTTACTCACATTTAAAAAGTTTAGGATACAAGACAAGCATAGAGGACAGATTATTTGTTTTATTTATGAACAATTGATGAATAAAATTGGCACTTTTCAACGACAAGGTTCAAGACATTATACGTATGTGCGATACAGTTCACAGGGCATAAAAGAACACTGCAGCCATCTAGGAGACACTTGTTTAGATTAACACATTTTACACCCATTAATGACAGAACAGTTGAAAAAACTTCATCTTGAGTTCAACCACCTGCTGCCTCAATGTTTTACCCACTAGATTTCTAAGAAATCAGTACTAAGCAGTTTGTTACCACAACTCACTGATATAGTCAATAATTCCTTACAGTCTGGAACATTTCCAAGGGCCTTAAAAACTCCTGTTATCAAGCCTCTCCTAAAGAAGTGCAGTCTTGAGGCTACAGTGCTCAACAACTATCGGTCCATATCAAACCTTTTTAGGGAAAGTCATTGAAAAAGTTGTATATCAGCAACTTACTGACTGTATTACTTAACAACTGCTTTAATCCTTTTCAGTCAGGATTCAGGCCTCATCACAGACCGAGAATGCACTTATCAAAGTCACAAATGACATCCGTCTGAACACTGACGCAGGCAAAGTCTCTGTCTTAGTTCTGTTGGACTTGAGTGCTGCGTTTGATACAGTGGACCATGGAATTCTGTCTCAAATATTAGAGGAATGGATAGGTATCATTGGAACTGCTCTTAAATTGTTTCAGTCCTATCTTGAATACAGGAAGTACTTTGTTTCGGTTGGTAACTGTGTATCAGACCAAATGGCCCTGACATGTGGGGTTCCACAGGGGTCTATCTTGGGACCTCTATTATTCAATATAATAGAGGTCCCAATATATATATATATATACAGTGCCTTGAGAAAGTATTCGGCCCCCTTGAACTTTGAGACCTTTTGCCACATTTCAGGCTTCAAACATAAAGATTTGAAACTGTAATTTTTTGTGAAGAATCAACAACAAGTGGGACACAGTCATGAAGTGGAATGAAATTTATTGGATATTGGACCTGTGTGTAATCAAGTCACCGTATAAATGCACCTGCACTGTGATAGTCTCAGAGGTCCATTTAAAGTGCAGAGAGCATCATGAAGAACAAGGAACACACCAGGCAGGTCCGAGATACTGTTGTGGAGAAGTTTAAAGCCGGCTTTGGATACAAAAAGATTTCCCAAGTTTTAAACATCCCAAGGAGCACTGTGCAATATATTGAAATGGAAGGAGTATCAGACCACTGCAAATCTACCAAGACCTGGCCGTCCCTCTAAACTTTCAGCTCATACAAGGAGAAGACTGATCAGAGATGCAGCCAAGAGGCCCATGATCACTCTGGATGAACTGCAGAGATCTACAGCTGAGGTGGGAGACTCTGTCCATAGGACAACAATCAGTCGTATACTGCACAAATCTGCCCTTTATGGAAGAGTGGCAAGAAGAAAGCCATTTCTTAAAAATATCCATAAAAAGTGTTGTTTAAAGTTTGCCACAAGCCACCTGGGAGACACACCAAACATGTGGAAGAAGGAGCTCTGGTCAGATGAAACAAAAATCGAACTTTTTGGCAACAATGCAAAACGTTATGTTTGGCGTAAAAGCAACACAGCTCATCACCCTGAACACACCATCCCCACTCTCAAACATGGTGGTGGCAGCATCATGGTTTGGGCCTGCTTTTCTTCAGCGAGGACAGGGAAGATAGTTAAAATTGATGGGAAGATTGATGGATGGAGCCAAATACAGGACCATTTTGGAAGAAAACCTGATGGAGTCTGCAAAAGACCTGAGACTGGGACGGAGATTTGTCTTCCAACAAGACAATGATCCAAAACATAAAGCAAAATCTACAATGGAATGGTTCACAAATAAACATATCCAGGTGTTAGAATGGCCAAGTCAAAGTCCAGACCTGAATCCAATCGAGAATCTGTGGAAAGAACTTAAAACTGCAGTTCACAAATGCTCTCCATCCAACCTCACTGAGCTCGAGCTGTTTTGCAAAGAGGAATGGGCAAAAATTTCAGTCTCTCGATGTGCAAAACTGATAGAGACATACCCCAAGCGACTTACAGCTGTAATCGCAACAAAAGGTGGAGCTACAAAGTATTAAGTTAAGGGGGCTGAATAATTTTGCACGCCCAATTTTTCAGTTTTTTATTTGTTAAAAAAGTTTGAAATATCCAATAAATTTTGTTCCACTTCATGATTGTGTCCCACTTGTTGTTGATTCTTCACAAAAAATTACAGTTTCATATCTTTATGTTTGAAGCCTGAAATGTGGCAAAAGGTCGCAAAGTTCAAGAGGGCCGAATACTTTTGCAAGGCACTGTACATATATATAGGTTGTCCTTGTCCTTTTCTTTGTAGTACAGGGACCTGGTTCCCTAATAGCCTACATAATAAACTACTCTAAAAGTGCGCTGTATGTAAGATCTGTACTCACTTGCTCATAGTTACTTACATATCCATAACAAAAAATTCAAAAATTCAAAAATTCGCTCAAATTAAATCAAATTAATAACAGAGCGTACCAAGAAGATTGATTATGCATCTTACACACTTTGGCACATATAAAATGATGAAGAACTAATTTGACTTCTCTACTGAAGTTCCTGGGCTAGTTTCTCTGTGATTTCAGGTCCTTAATGGCCCCTCATTTATCAGTTTCTTTTTTTTTCTTTCTTTCTTTCCTTCTCTGCCAAGTCTATAGAGCAATAGCTCTGGGAGAGTACTTGAGAGTACATTGTATACACTGCCAGTTGTCTTGGCCAAGTTCTTGTTTGTTTACTCTCTTTTAATATTTCATTACACCATTGGCTGAACCAGATTACTGCATGTTTTCTGCCTTTATGTATCACTTCATTGATTATAAAAGTGCTTAATATAGAATATACAGTATATTAAGCATTAGGGTATGTCTTTCAACCTTATCTTTAAATTGCCATGGCTCTCAGAACTTCAGCTAAAGCAAGCCGAGATGCTCAGAAGTGCCCTGAGAAACACTTGATATTTACTAGAAATAGTTTGTGCTGCAGTTTAGTGGTAATTCTTTAACTAAAACTCATTCAGACATGAGTGATTTTTGTGGAAATACAGACCGCTCCGATAGGTACAGTATTGTTCAAAATAATAGCAGTACAATGTGACTAACCAGAATAATCCAGGTTTTTAGTATATTTGTTATTGCTAAGTGACAAACAAGTTACCAGTATGTGCAGTAGATTCTCAGAACAAGACCCAGCATTCATGATATGCACGCTCTTAAGGCTGTGCAATTGGGCAATTAGTTAAAAGGGGTGTGTTCAAAAAATAGCAGTGTCTGCCGTTGACTGTACAAACTCAAAACTATTTTCTACAAACGTTTTTGTTTCTAGGATTTAGCAATCCTGTGAATCACTAAACTAATATTTAGTTGTATGACCACAGTTTTTTAAAACTGCTTCACATCTGTGTGACACCAACTTGTGGCACCTCTCAGCTGCTATTCCACAACATTCTACAATTAATTTACATTTCTTGGTTTTGCTTCAGAAACAGCTTCTCGATTGGATTAAGGTCCGGGAACATTCATTTTGTTGGTTTGGAGCAAAGACTTTTCTTGTTTACAAGTTTGTTTGGGGTTATTGTCTTGTTGAAACAAACATTTCAAGGGCATATCCACTTCAGCAAAAGGCAACATGACCTCTTCAAGTATTTTGACAAATGCAAACTGATCCATGATCCCTGGTATGTGATAAATAGGCCCAACACCATAGTAGGAGAAACATGCCCACATCATGATGCTTGCTTCACTGTCTTTACTGTGGCTTGAATTCAGAGTTTGGAGGTCATCTCACAAACTGTTTGTGACCCTTGGACCCAAAAAGAACAAGTTTACTCTCATCAGTCACAAAATGTTCCTCCATTTCTCTTTAGGCCAGTTGATGTGTTATTTGGCAAATTGTATCCTCTTCTGCACATGCCTTTTTTCAAACAAAAGGACTTTGCGGGGGATTCTTGAAAATAGATTAGCTTCACACAGACGTCTTCTAACTGTCACAGAGCCTGGCTGAGCATTTGTCATTCTGGTTATTCTTTGATCCATTTTGATGGTTGTCTTCTGTTTTCCTCCACGTCTCTCTGGTTTTGCTCTCCATTTTAAGGCAATGGAGATCATTTTAGCTAAACAGCCTTTCATTTTTTGCACCCCTAAATTCATCAGTTTAATTGGGTCAGATTTAGCCCAGAACTAATGTGAGGAAGGGTTCAAACTACATAACGTCAAAAGTGCAAATCCTGAAAAGTTGTGTAGAGTAGCTTCAAAGGACATTGTAGTCATTGTCACTCAACTCAATTCAAATGTATTAATTCCATTCAATTGTTAGGTTCAAAATCAAATTCATTGATTCAGACTTCCTCCTGATTGATTGTAGTCTAATAGCAGTCAGGAAGAATAAGATCTTGTGTTCTGTCCTGCAGCTCACTGATCTCAGATGTCCACTGGCTGCAGGGGATGGTTCCAAAAGACTACTGCAAAAAAAATGAATTAGCCTTTATTTCTTGATGACATATTTGCAGTTTATTGAGCTAAGCTTTTATAAAAAATATAGCCAGCTTTGGCCTTTCCTTTAAAGTGCAGTACATAATCAGTTTTTGCAGTGTAGATTGTTTTGACTTCTCAACCAAAGCAGGGGTTCACCTGCTTCACCATTTTTGAAGCCTATGTAAAAGGGGACTAGATGCCAAATGTATTCAGAGGAAATGACCTGGGACAGCTACATTTTGAAGCTGTTTAATTATATTACTTATGAACTAATGAACTGTGTGTGTGTGTAAGAGCATCATCTTGTTGGACAAGTGTAACATAATTAACAGATGAGCTGAGTGGGCTGGGAGTCATTGGGTTACCCTTGGAATGGTTGTTGTTTACAGTCGATCAGGGGTGGAGCTTTGGAGGAGGTAAAACCATTGTAGACTTATCCAGTCATATAATCCTTTAAATAAACTCCTGCTTTGTGAGACAGATTTTTTTTTTTTGTGTTAATCTCCCACTATTATATCTGCTCATTCTGGCACCCACTCCTCCTCACTTAGGAATAACCTTTAGAAAAACTATTAGAGATCAAATTTAGAAATTTTTGTTATAGAGTTAGAAAAAGAGATAACACAGTTAATGTTATTTGAGAAAATCTGGAGTGGCCTTTCTGAGGATGCCCTCTAATGTCCATTATCGATCAGTGCAAATGTCAGGTGGGCCACCGCAAAAATAAAGGCATTCTGTGTATGCGTGACCTTTCCTCTGTTGTGGCACAGGACTGAAGCTGATCAAAGGCAACTCCACACCCCTGAAGACATCCACGACCCCCCAGCCCCGGGACACAGTGCAGCTGAAGGACATTGTGTGTTACCTGTCTCTGCTGGAGGGGGGCCGGCCTGAAGACAAGCTTGAGTGTAAGTGTATAAACACCTAGTTCCACAATAATAGGGTACTAGGTCTGCACAATATATTGCAAAATATCAATAGCAAAGAATGAAAGAGCATTGCAAGAGCAAGAACATTCAAAAATCGCAGCACATATTGTCATTGCAATAATTAAAACAGTTATCTCGTATTACTTGTTTTGCTAATGACATGCAGCCATAAATTCATCACATAACTTTATTAGGGCTGTGCCATATGATATTGCCCAACAACAAGAAGTCATGAACGAAAACTGTGCTCCACATTTGCTTTCCTTACTGAACCGAGACACAAACAACACATCTGCTTCAGTAGATTCAAAAGGAAACATATGTTCCCTCTAAACTCTTCGCCAGAGTTGCTAAATCTTAAATTGTGGTTAATGTGAGCACCATGAGTAAGTGCGTCAGGAAACATGTCAACCCCCAGCCGGCCAAAGCAAACCCCTTGACCCCACTTGGGGTAAAAGCCTGCCTCAGAAAGTAAAAGCTTTTGTAAAAATTCTTTTTACTACAAAGCTTCAGCAGCAGAGACAGAGGCTGTCTGCAGCAGCAGCAACTAAACTGAAACGCTGAATAAGGCGTTATTTTACAACACAGCTCTGACTACAACTAAAAGTTTCACCTGCTACTTATCTTACTAATCATGGCTTGAGAGAAAAAGGGAGAGAAGAAATGAAAGAAAGAAATTTAAAACAAAAGTGAGTAAATGTGATTCACTCTGTCACTGTATCTGATGTGGTTGCTTCTTCCACTTTGAAATTATTATTTTGTTATGGCATATGGCAAAATGTGTTATCTTCACAGTATGAAAAAAGTATGAGTTATATGCTGACCTAGATATTATTTAAACTTATTTATTGAGGAAGTTCAAGAATTATGAAAAATACACCATGGGTTGGATAACTGTGAAAAGAAAAAAAGTAATTAATTAGACTTTTGGCCAGAAGAGACATGTTTTTGCTGCTTAGAAGAGAGTTACATGATAAAATTGTACAGGACTTCCTGTACAATTTAAACAGCAAAGGTCTGTTTAAAACCTTTGCTGTTTAAATTGTACAGTTTGAATTTAGCAAAGGTCTGTGAAGGTTTAAAATGAAGAAAAAAAAAAACAAATTCTTAGAGCTTAACCAGGAGCATTATGCTGTAGCAGGCTCAGTGTAACAGTAGTGACCTATAAAACAAATACTGAATGAGGAGCAGCCAAATGATCCAGCAGGACTGGAGCCCAGACCCACCCCAGGGCTAATGAAATGTCACAGTTTATGTGGGCTGGTAGTACTGTTCAGACTGATGCTGAGTGAGCAAGGCAGCCAATGTTCTGGTTAGTTCCTCTCAGAAATGAACTTTACCCTTTAAAAGTCTAAAAGGCAACCAAATTATTGTCATCCATAAGAAGCAACTGCCAGGCTAATAAACAAGGTGATCCATTATGAAATCTCTGCCCTCTTCCTTCACCTAGATGGACGTTTGCTGCACCAGGTTTTTACATGGTCCTAGTAATTTTCCATAACAACCTCATACCAGTTACTTAATAGAGACAATGCAGAATATCTGTTGGTCTTGAATGATTATTATTTTGGTAAAAGGTTACTTAAAAATATTTTCCTTTGGCCAGATTTATCTGTTTCTGCAGGTGTTTCAGATTGTTTGCACTGTGTTTGCTCAGCCTCTTCCACAGGGTTCTCCTCATCTTATTTACCACATGATAGGTCTTTATAAGCTAATTAGATTGTATTATTTATTCACAAAGTCAGAGATCGTAATTGGACACGAGTGTGTTCTTGTGTTGCTGTCATTCTCGTCCACGTGCTGAATAATTTAGTGCACTACTGCTCATTAATCTGACGGTGGACTGAATAATTCACTGCCTATATACAAAGCTTTATGAATGCTACTGTGAGGAGGAGGATTTCTCATGACTGTGCTTCACACTCTGCACTTACTGCAGTAAACAGCTCCATCTGCTGCTGGCTTCATAGTCCTACATGTTTCAAAAGTATTAACTTACAGATTATTTGCAAACATACCAGTGTTGTTGAAGCAAGGCTTGGATTAATGCACTTTTAAATTATTGCATTATCCTAACCCTAGTAATTAACTACAATTTGGCATACAGTTCACGAGTTCACATACCCTGGCAGAATTTGTGTTTTTTTTGGGCCATTTTTCAGAAAACACTGATAACGCTAAAAACGTTCTTTAACTCATAGTTTGTAGTTGGGTAAAGCCATTTACTGTCAAACAATTGTGTTTATGCTTTGTAAATCCTAATGACAACAGAAACTACCCAAATGACCCTGATCAAAAGTTTGCACACACCAGTTTTTTAAACCTTTAACATCAATGACAGCTTAAAGTCTTTTGTGGTAGTTGTGGATGAGGCTCTTTATTTTCTCAAATGGTAAAGCTGCCCATTCTTTTTGACAAAAAGTCTCCAGTTCCTGTAAATTCTTGGGCTGTCTTGTATGAACTGCACGTTTGAGATCTCCCCAGAGTGGCTCAATGATATTGAGGTCAAGAGACTGAGATGGTCAGTCCAGAACCTTCACTTTATGCTGCTGTAGCCAATGACAGGTCAACTTGGCCTTGTGCTTTGGATTGTTGTCATGTTGGAACGTCCAAGTACGTCCCATGCACAGCTTTCGGGCTGATGAGTGCAAATGTTCCTACAATATTTTCTGATAACATGCTGCATTAATCTTTTCCTCTGCCTCTGTAGCTCACACATCCTCAAAACATCAGCATAGGCCTTGTTGACTCAACCATGCAGCCCATTTTTCTTCAAGTGCCTCCTTATAGTGCATCTTGAAACAACCACATACCTTTTTTTCAGAGAGTCCTTTATTTCAGCTGAAGTTATGATGGGTTTTTCTTTGCATCTTGAACAATTTTCCTGGCTGTTATGGCTAAAACTTTTGTTGGTCTACCTGACCTTGGTTTGGTTTGAACAGAATCTCTCATTTCGAATTCCTTGGATATCTTTTTATATCTTTTTCCTGTTTTATAGAGTTTAATTACCTTTTTCTGCAGATCCTTTGGCAGTTCTTTTGCTTTTCTTATGACTCAGAATACAGAAACATCAGTGCAGCACTGGATTAGAGATGCAAGGGTCTGTCAGGAGCCCAGAAACTCACTGACCTTTTACACACACACTGATTACAAGCAAACAGATCACAGGTGAGGATGGTTACCTTTAGGAGCCATTCAAACTGTTTGTGTCAACTTGTGTGAATGTTGTCAGTCCAAAATCACCAGGGTATGTAAACTTTTGATTAGGGTCATTTGGGTAGTTTCTGTTGTCAATATGATTTAAAAAGATCACTAACTATGAGTGAAAAAAGTTTTTTTTGTGTTATTATTCATATTCTCTGAAAAATGGCCACAGGGTATGGCATGAGCACATCTTTATATATGCACTGAGTGTACTAGCAACACTCATTCTGCCTTGTAAAGTAATGCAAGGCAGAATGATATGATGATCTTGTTGCTGCAGGTGCTTCCTCCAGTGAGTTGACTGAATGTCACATGCTGCTCTGTAACCAATCATGTGAGGACAGACAAGGATCATACCACCATGCAGAGGGGGCTGGGGTGTGCTTATACACAGGAGCACTGAACAGGATGCAGGGAGAGGAGAAGGAGAAAGGAGTAAAGAGCCGTTTAAGGTGTGCACTTCTTAATAAAGCACAAAAAGCCTTTCACTGATGGCGGGATTGTAAATGAAGCTAAGGCCGCGATGGCTGAAACTTTATTCAGGGACCCTAAAAGTAAGTTCAGTAGCAGACTGACAGATGAACTTTCCAGTCCAGTAAGAGTAAACCTGAGGCTACACCTCTCTAGTTGACTCCATCAGTGCCAGTCATCTGACTGAATACACAGTATCTGTGCATTTGGAATTGCATTGTTTTGACAGCATTTAGGTTTTCATTTTAAGTTTGAGATACACAGGAAAGAAATGCATATACATTTACAAAATGTATATTAAACTAAATGAACTAAATGGTTTTTGCTAATTTATATTAAAATGAGAGTTATGGTCTGCATGTCCTCCACGTTGGGTTCTCTCCAGGTACTCCAGCTTCCTCCCACTGTCCAAAGACATGCATGTACAGGTTATTTGGCAACTCTAAAGTGTCCCTAGTGAAAGAATGTGAGAGTGAATGGTTGTCTGTCACTGTCTGTCTCTAAATGTCAGCCCTGCGACTAACTGGCCACTGTCCAGGGTGTACCCCGCCTCAGGCCCAAAGCTGCTGGGATAGGCTCCAGTCACCTGCGACCCCTAACGGGACTAAGCGGTAGAAAATGAATGAATGAATGAGAGATATGGACACCAGCATTTTGTAAAGGTTGAGTGTTTATATTGGGGCAAAACAAAATACATTTTGTTTGAGTTGAAATAAGCTATGAGAATAAATGTTACAAACACGAGTAGCTCTTGGACTTTTTCCAAAAGGAGCTCTCTGAGATAAAAAGATTAAACTGCTCCAGAGTGGATTAGTTGTTCACTGTAAGTTTCCATAGAGATCTACCTTGATAGAAAGTGAACTTTGTTACACTGAAATCCAGCTTTGTTGTACAGGGCCCGGGTCTAAACCTGCGCTTGGTAATGCATTTGATTTATATTGCGCTTTTTGGGGGTTTGATTTGAGGCTCCTATTAGGCAGTATTTGTTTTAAAGCAAATGGTAAATAAAAAAAAAAATGGAAGACTATAATATTATAGGGATACAAGGTGTTCTCTGCGATCTGGATTTTGGGATTGCATACCAAGGGCTATATCCAATTAAATGGAAGTGCTACATATGAGCTGTAGGGCGTGTTATTGTTGTTGTCACCACTCTTATACCTATTCTGCATCACTATTACAAAGAAGACAGTTCATTACGGGCTTAATGGGAAAGCTGTGCGTTTCCATGGTGACACCTGTGAGTGGTAATTTGAAAACCCTTTTAACGTTGAGACTACAGATACAAAAAAAGCAAGGACCTAGTATCTACATTTGTTTAATCATACAAAAGATGAGTGCAGTGTCTTGTGGATTTCTTGCTGCAGTGATAATATTGTATTTATCTCATTGTGTTTTGTGTTCACAGTTATGTTCCGCCTCTATGACACAGATGGGAACGGCTCATTGGACAGCTCGGTGAATACTCTTCTACCTCACTGCCACACATATCTGTTACTGTTGTTACTCCAAATGTGAAGGTTCCCAGATTATCAGAAATAGTTACTCATCACCATGACATAATAAAATATTGAATTATGTCAGATGTATATAGGTTTGTAGGCCTTCTCACAAGAAGACCTACACACCTAATCCCTCAGCATTACTTACAGCACATTTCTACTTTTAGTGGTATGGAACAGATTGATTCAAGTAACACCTTAAGGCCTTTGTTTGGAAGGAGAGTGTTTTTATCAACTCAAAAATAAGTTGTGTTTGTGTACTAGATTCATATAATGTCTATGGCAAAAACTTAGATACATTACTCTAACGAGAGGCTGAAGGTATAACAACATGCTGCAGCAATAAACATTCTAGTGGAAATAAACATTCTAGTGGAAAGACTGTTTCCAGTTTAATTGTCAGCTTTCTGAACATAAAATTCAGAGAACTAAATGAGCAGCATCAATTTCCTTCATTTTTCCTTCTTTTTGGCTAATGCTATTTAATATCACATGGTCTGTCACAAGGTGTGTTTAACCCTCAGGGTTTCTAATCATTATATCTGTGTTATGAATCCACTTATCGCTGAGACAGATATGGTTTAGAATAGATTAGAATATCACTTTAACAATCCCCGAAAAGTAGAAATTCATTCTGCTACAGCACAAAAAGTCCAAAGACACAACAAAATAAAACCAGCCACACAATAAATAAATTCTACATACATTAATAGTACACATTTATCAGTACAAGATGTAAAAGATTTATCTGAACTAGTTCAGGCCCTGTTATACAGTCTTATACAAGTGGGCACAAACTAGCGGCGGAAAAGCTCAGTCCCACACCTGGAGAGGGTCAGGGTTCCTCATTAAGAGTCTCTTGTGTGGTGTCACTCGACTCGGGAGGAAAGGGCTCAGCCTCCTCAAACACAATGAGAAACTTTGTAGGGCATTGCAATATCAAAAACTATTCTACAAAATTCTGTGCTGGAAGGTTATTTTTTGTGAATTGTGGGATATACTGCAAGTATAAAATTGGAGACTGGTTTAACATGGACACATAATTAAATCTGATTAGTTTTGGTGGCACTGTAAGAACTAGTGAAAAAGACAAGCTCTGTTTTATTTGTGTATCAGTGCTGGTACGTAGGTGGGAATCACATCGTAAATGTAGGAGTGCAGGGCTTGAAGGGAGCGATGGGTGGGCGTTGGGTTGTGTAATAGATCCTGTTATTTGTGACCTTTTGGTGCTGTGTGAGTGTGGAGAGCTCTGTCGTTGTATTTATTAAAAGAGTCGACCTGAATGGTGCAGTTGGTTGTGAGTAAATTTAAACCAGTCTCGATAATGACTGAGACACTCATCATAGTGATTCAAGCTGCCTCTGGATAATGTCACCCCTCTGCCCTAAAACAAACATAGTAATTAATGCGTCAGCCCAAGCGCTCGTCGTGCGCAGCCCTTTGTCTTCTCTGTGTACATCTCATGTGTGAGTAGAGTGACACATCTACCCTGCTATTACCACCCAGTCCATTCACTGCACACTCACTCGGTGACGTTCACACACACACACACACACACACACACACACACACACACACACACACACACACACACACACACACACACACACACACACACACACACACACACACACCAGTTTCACACACACAGGTAAATACAGTGCTCATGTGGTTCTAATGATGGTTTGTGTGGTGTCACTGCAGGAGCTGGAGCACATTATCTCCCAGATGATGCATGTGGCCGAGTACCTGGAGTGGGACGTGACCGAGCTCAAGCCAGTAAGACTCGCCTGTCTAGTCTGACACACACTCCTATTCTATATGTATTTTACAGTACAATGCAGGACTGGTGGCCAATTATCAATTATCATCTAGTAATTTTCCTTCCCATAGCCTTCCTATTGCCTTCCCGATTCTGACATTATCAAAACTTTGTAGAAGAAATTACAGTATGATGCTATCACGGTATTGCAGACACAACTTTAAATGGTTTTAATCTCCTGGTAAATTGGACATACTGTAGTCAAATCTTTGGGTTGTTATAATGGATAAATAATGTAGTACAATAGAATATCCAGGTATAATTTTTCAGGTACCTAATCACTTTTTGGTCTCTCCAGCTCTTTTATATAAATTGTCCGCCGCTGTATTTGTCTTTTTTTAATACCACAATTATATCTTTGAAATCTCAATATACCTACATATCGTCCCATCCTTATTACAAGGATTAAAACATCAAATGATTGGGAGTTTGTTGGGCTGGGATCTATATTCTGTTTTATAAATGAGTAATCAACTATGTTAGGGTAATGTGGCTTTTTGCCCAGCATCCTATTACCTTGCTCAGCAACTGGATTCTTGCAAGATTTGTGAGATTATAAACTCCTGAAAATCTATTTTGTATCTGGTACTTCAAGCAAACAGTCTGTGTCTCAAACCGACTTTTGGTTTGAAGATGATAGTCTATGTTGCTTAATTAATGACGTTACTGATTAGAAAATGTTGATTGGACTATCATCAAGAGAAATACAGAAAATCTGCAGTCATACAAGCTTTCTGGTGGACTCCAGCAGTCTCTACCATATCCTTCTGAAGAGGGTTACAAAGTTAGACAGTCAATTTAATTAGCTGTGTCTGTGACAGTGGCTTTGTTGTAGAGTGGTCATCCTAAAACCAGAAGGTTGGCGGCTCAAATAACACGCTCCCCGCAGTTCATACTGTTGTTGTGTCCTTGGGCAAGAACCTTTTTTGTCTCCAGTGCCACAGCTCTGGTATATGAAAGAGTGAGAATGTTGCTTGTGTGTATGAATGTGTGAATGTTACTCTGGTGTATGAATGTGTGAATGTTGCTCTGGTGTATGAATGTGTGAATGTTGCTCTGGTGTATGAATGTGTAAATGTTGCTCTGGTGTATGAATGTGTGTGAATGTTGCTCTGGCATATGAATGTGTGAATGTTGCTCTGGTGTATGAATGTGTGTTAATGTTGCTCTGGTGTATGAATGTGTTAATGTTGCTCCTGTGTATGAATGTGTGAGAATGTTGCTCTGGTGTATGAATGTGTGAGAATGTTGCTCTGGTGTATGAATGTGTGAATATTGCTCTGGTGTATGAATGTGTGAATGTTGCTCTGGTGTATGAATGTGTGAGAATGTTTCTCTGGTGTATGAATGTGTGAATGTTGCTCTGTTGTATGAATGTGTGAGAATGTTGCTCTGGTGTATGAATGTGTGAGAATATTGCTCTGGTGTATGAATGTGTGAGAATGTTGCTCTGGTGTATGAATGTGTGAATGTTGCTCTGGTGTATGAATGTGTGAATGTTGCTCTGGTGTATGAATGTGTGAGAATGTTTCTCTGGTGTATGAATGTGTGAGAATGTTGCTCTGTTGTATGAATGTGTGAGAATGTTTCTCTGGTGTATGAATGTGTGAGAATGTTGCTCTGTTGTATGAATGTGTGAGAATGTTTCTCTTGTATGAATGTGTGAGAATGTTGCTCTGTTGTATGAATGTGTGAGAATGTTTCTCTGGTGTATGAATGTGTGAATGTCGCTCTGGTGTATGAATGTGTGAGAATGTTGGGACAACGGATGGAAATTGGCCTGAGGTTACAATCTAGCATGTTTACATTCATGTGGCTGTGTCTCGTGTGTGTTCCTCAACATGCATTGTCCCAATCAAATAAATGAAATAATAATTTGAATAAAACTTCCTAAACAACTCCTAAAAATATAATTTTACAACTTTTCCCACTTTGTATTCCAGGCAAATACTTTATGGTAATTTATGGCCTTATTTTAATCCAGCCTTCATCACACTCAGATGTTCACATTGTCTGGTTTGTGTTCTGCAGATCCTCCAGGAGATGATGCAGGAGATTGACTACGACCAGGATGGCACTGTGTCTCTGGAGGAGTGGATCCAGGGAGGCATGACCACCATCCCCCTGTTGGTCCTGCTGGGCCTTGAGACGGTCAGCTCCACCTCTCTGTTGTCAGTCTGAAGCTTAAGGTGTATGGCAGTCTTTTATAAATACGTGTCACCAATTGTAGTAAAGTTTAACAGATTTTAATCTACAGTTGGTGCTCTCACTTGTCAAATGTGTAAATCAACTTTTATCAGCCCTCTTAATTCAGATCTTTAAGATGATTGTGATGGTGAGATGATGATGATATGCTAATGGATGTCATGTTGCAGGAGCACTTTAACGTTCTAGTCGCTAATGGCTCTGACTCACTGAGAATTACCTGGATCAGTGTGTCATCTGAGATTATACCATTAGACTGTAGCACCTCAGAAAGGCCCCTTTTCTGTGCAACATGAAAAAAATAAAAGTAGGAGACACATTCAATCCATTTTCACTGTAACATCATTATTACACAGTGAATAGGGCTTTTACAAAAAAAATTGTTTCAGGAAAATCTCAAAATAAAAGCCATCAAGGTATATGGAATACAAGATAGTCATGTTTCCATGCACAGAGTTTATTAGGATATTTTGTTGAATATTTGATATTAGCAAATATTAGCAAAAACTGTTAATTTAGGGGTACACGTGGCAGAGTGGTTAGTGCTCCTGCCTCACAGCAAGAAGGTTTTGAGTTCAGCGCTGTCCTTTCTGTGAGGAGTCTGCATGTGTTGTGTATAAAGTGAACTTTGAGTAGTGTTAAACACTGAGAGCCGGCCCTTTTGCACTTTATTTTTTTTACCTTGGTAAGTTAGGTTCAATTTGAGTGGGTTTCACTTTCCAATTGGACTTTGATTACATGGTTACCTCTCTCTGGAGCAGGTTTTACACAGGTTTAGGGATCACAGTCCAAACTAAACCATTTAGCTGTGAGAAAAGTCTTGTTCCCGCTTTTTCAGGGAACAGGGTTGCAGCCAAGCAACCCGAGCTGTTCCCTTTTAAATGTTACACTTGATGCTGAATAAAAATATGCTATGGGGAACAAGAATACCAACTCCCTCCCTTAAAGAGTTCGGACACCGTGAGGGTTGTGTAATGTATGTACACAAAACCTCAAAAAGGTCTCAGACATGAGCCCCGGATGTTGACCCAAGGACATGAGAGCCCAGGGCAGAATGAACATCCAGACAATAAAATTTAATAAAAGTGTGCAGAGAGGACCAGCCCGTGCATCACACACTTGGTGCAATGGGACCCCCTTTGCCACAGCCATTGAGGATGCAACCCCTCTGGTTGAATCATCCCACACCTAATGAAACATAGTTTGTTTAGCGGCCGCATCCCCCGGTTGCAACCCCCATAGCACACAAAAAGCTGCTCAGACTTATGCCACCGTCTAGTGCGGTGGTTGTAAATCCAGAGCGCACGCACCAGACATACTAGGTGAAGTTTCTCCTGCTCCAGTGTCATGAACGGCGGAGGACAGAAGGATTCAAGACTGACCGGATTCGAAGGTGACAATGGGACCTTTGGAAGATAGACAAGACAAGACAAGACATTTATTTTTGTATAGCCTAATATCACAACAACAGTCGCCTCAAAGGGCTTAACAGACTGCACTAGACAACATCCCCTGTCCTTAGACCCAGGGTAAGGAAAAAACAGCCGGGAAAAAAGAGAAACCTCAGGGAGAACCACAGAAGGAGGGATCCACTCCCAGGACGGACAGGCCGTGCAGGAATGTGTCCGGGACAGTTGAAAAATACATAGAAAATAGAAATACACAAACATATTTACAAAAAAACATTTATATTGGCAGTGTCCAGTGTCCACTCTGAGTGTGCAATAGTAGATGGGCCGCAGCCAACATCAAGGATCATGACAGATGGGGTAGGGGCCCTCACACTGGAGCACAGGCGGGGGGGGGGGTACACATCGGGTACACATCACCCAGCAGGTTCAAGGTTTGCGTCCACACTAGGAGGAGAAAGAAAAGAAAAAACTGTAATAGGCAGATGTGATAATAATATGAGCGGTTTAGTGAGTATCTGGAACGGTGCCAGTAGACAGGGACAAGTTTATAATGTTTAACATAATTTGCCCTACATAGGGCCACAGTTCTTTAAGCTGTTTTGCTGGCAGGATATCCAGATGGCACATAGTTGCTTTACATGAAGAAACCACCTTTGTCAGCTCATCGAGGGATACAGGATCTGAGACTGAGAGACGAGAGGTCAGTGGATCCAAGTAAACCCGTGGGACCCGGAGCTGAGGAAGACAAAACCAAAATATTATCCCTGATAGCTTCAATTTTATGATTAAAGAAATCTAAAAAGTCTTGTGCACTAAACGGAGAGGAGTCTTCAGTTGTTTTTGGTTGGATTAGTTTAGCAACTGTCCCAAATAGAAACCTGGGGGTTATGCCGGTTTTCTCTGATTAGAGATGAGAAATAGGCCGTCTTTGCAGTGCTGAGGGCGTGCTTATAGGTGTTTACACACAAACACCACTTTTGATCATTTATATTAGTTTTTGACTCAAAACTCCTGCAGGCCAGTTTTAAAGCCCGGGTTTCTTCGTTATACCATGGCGTAGGTCGTCTGGTTGGTCTGGGCTTTGTCCTGAGGGGTGCCACTGAGTCAGTGATGGCTGGGGTTGTAAGCAGTGATTGAAATGCTCTGGCCAGAGGATGACACTTCATATTTAGATGAATATTAAAGTCACCAACTAGAAGGATTTTATCAGCGTGGGTTATTAAGTCCGAGAGGAAAACTCCAAACTCATCCAAGAAAGAAGAGTAGGGACCCGGAGGGCGATAGATTACAGCTAAATAAAATGGCTTCCTTCCGTTAATTTGAGAAGGAATATGTTTGATGAGTAACATAAGTAGGGTGAGGGTGCAAAATAACCTTGACCAGCCAAGGGGCAAAATCTAAGCAGGATGATGAGACCGACAAGTGCCCGATTCTCTTAAGAGAAGTAATAGCTGTCAAGAAGACCATCTTAAGAGTCAGAAACCGAAAAGGGGCTGATTCCAGTGGTTCAAAAGGGATGTTCACCATCCCTTCCTTCAAGCACTAAAGACAGGATAGTTTACCCTACAGAATCTCTAACACTGAAACAATCTGGCAGTGAACTGGGTCTGCAAAGTGTGTAATACACCAGGTTTCAAAAGCACGCTATTTAAAGGCGTAATGTCTTCTAGTAGAGGGAGCCCTAGCACTCAGAATAGTCTCGATAACTCTAATTGGATGTCCAACATCCCTCAATTGGTCCCCCTCAGGGGCCAAACGTGAATTTTCTAGAGCTTGGGCCTCTGGATGAAACAGTAACCCATGCGCCCTGAGAATGAAGGTCCCTCCTGAACGGAATTGCTCAAGACGAGCCATCGAGGAGAGAAACTAGGTCCGAGAACCATATTCTGGCCGGCCAACTGGGCGGCACGAGTAAGAGGCAAGACCCCTGTCGCTGGATCTTGGCTAGGATCTCCCGGGAGCAGGCAATCGGGGAAAAAGCAGAAAGACGCAGTTCCAGGACGGCTGTAGGACTCAGAGAGAAGTAGAGGGGACATTCTGGTGTCTCCTGTGAAGCATAGAGGTCAACCTCTGCTTTGAAAAATCTGTCCCAGATTTGACTGACTGTGTCAGAGTTTCCAGTCCTTGTGTGTCACAGCCTGGCCATCCAAGACCGCACCACCGCACAGAAGGAACATGTCCGTCGTTAGCATGCAGCGATGACAATATGGACCTAGAGTGGGAACCAAGGTGAGGAACTGGGGTCTGAACCACATAGTAAGGGTACAAAGCCCTCGGCGCATAACCTTTATTGGTCTCAGGGGATTGGCCCTTGGTTGAAATCCCCTGGCTTTGTGCCACAGCTAAAATGGTCTCATGTGCAGGAGGCCCAGGAGTATTACCGTGGACGCGGCTGCCATGAGACCGAGAACTCTTTGAAGGATATGCACAGTCATTTCCCAGCCTAGCTTGATATCCTTGAGGGTAGTCAGAAAGGACTCGACTTATGCAGGAGACAAATTTGCCTCCATCGTGACTCAGTCCCATATAACCCCCAAATAGGTTGTCCTCTGTGCAGGAAAGAGAATGCTTTTTTAGAGTCTCAACCCTAGAGATTTGAGATGAGCAGGATGACATTCCGATGACGAAACGCCAGACCTGAGACTACGCTAAAATAAGACTGTAAGACTGATTGTCAACATTTTGAACTTGTAAGTTCAGTTTTGCCCGCAACGATCCAGAATGGGACATAACCCCCCATCCTATTTGGGAACAATGTAATATTGACTATAATAGCCTGACTATCTGTCTGGCAGGGGAATGCGTTCTATGGCCCTTTTGTCCAGCAAAGTCTGTACTTCCTGTGTCAACAGATGTCTTCCGAGACAACAACTTCAAGGGAAGAGATAGCCCGCGAGTGTCTCTTCCACCTGAGGCATTGTGCCATAGCCCCGGGCCCCCGCACCCACAATGAAGACACGGGACGAATAGGGCTTAATCCATGAGTGTGCTAGCTTATGGAGATCAGCAAAGAAAAGTAGAAACCTTCTACGCGCCCCTTCCCCTCGACCACCCAACAGAAACCTGTTGTCTAATTTGGAGTGTTTGGGGGGTTCCTGCTCCTGCGGCCATTTAATGTTAAGGCGGAGGTCACCGTCTCAAGCAGATCCTAAAATACTACGTCAGAGCGGTATGAGCGCTCTGAGGCTTCCCCGTCAGAAGCAGTGGTGAAGGTGTCCCAGGCCTGCTCACAGGAAGTGCCAGAGCGCGCCTGGAAAGCAAAGCTGAGATCAATTTATTCTGGGAAACACTCAAAGCAGAAGATATAATTGTCCTCGTCATAAATGTGATACATATAAATGTGATACATATAAATGTGATAGGCAAGGCAAGGCAATTTTATTTATATAGCACAATTCATACACTGGATAACTCAAAGTGCTTTACAGGAATTAAGACAATTTACAAGATTTAGATTAAGAAACATAAGAAAAATTAAAAACATTTTAAAAAGAAGAGTGCAGATAAAAGAAAAAACACTTTAGGTTGTAGTGTAGGCGGAGCTAAAGAGGAAGGTTTTAACCTCCTTAAAACATTGTTAAAGTTGAGGCTTGTTTTATATACATATATATATATATATATATATATATATATATATATATATATATATATATATATATATATATATATATGTATATATATTATATATCAAACAGCCTCTGGGTAGGACTCGAAGGAAGAGACCACGGGAGGGTGAAGGACAAAGTTTATATATATATATATATATATATATATATATATATATATATATATATATATATGTGATACATATATATACATATATATATATATATATATATATATATATATATATATATATATATATATATATATATATATAATACATATATATACATATATATATATATATATATATATATATATATATATATATATATGTATATATAGTATGAGGCTTGTATATATATATATATATATATATGTAACAGCTAGTAACCCTGTATTTTAAGAATGAAGTTCTCTGTTAGGACGATACCGCACTATTAGGCCTCTGAGATAGCACAGGATCTTCCCACTGGGGGCCTTATCCTTTGTTCCTGATAGTTTTCTAGCTGCTGCGTTTTGGATGAGTTGAAATCTTTTCAGGGAGCTATATGGGCATCGTGCTGTGGAGAGAACTGATTAGGAAGAATAGCCAATTTACAATAAACAAACCCATCCGCTGCAGTTGAACAGTGTCATTACAACGAGTTGTGAAGGCTGTACTAAATTTGATTGATATTATATCTATACTGGTCATTAATGAATCAATTAATAAACTAGTAGTTTAAATTTGAATTGATTAAGTTTGATTTGATTAAAGTATCAAAAAAAGTATTGTTAAGATAGCAGTATTGAAAAGCAGGTATTGTTCATGTACTGGTGTCTAAAAAATTAAAAGATACCCAGCTCTACGTGCACGCCACATCAACTTTGGCAGTGCTCCCCCACCTCCCGCTTTACAAAGCGGGAGGTGGGGGAACACAAAGACAATTTTTAGGGAAAGTGTTCCCCCAGCATCAAGTAGGAAAAAAAGGTAAAGGAACATATGTTGTTATGAAGACTGCATTATAGCATCATTCTATCAATGACATTTTAACAAACTAAAGGACAGTTTCTAAAGGCTGAGTTATTAATCAGAGATAAAAATGTTTAAAAACAAGCCACATTAACTTTTATGAAAACTTTAAGAAAAAAGATGCGCCGACTCTAGTGAAAGAGGTACCCCACAAATTAAGCACTGATCTTTGGTCAATCAACCTGCAGTTAAGAGAGAGAAAGTTAATAACCAGTGTCATGAAATGCAAATGATCCTAGTTTGAACTCATTATATTCTGTCAACTCAAAACTTATTCCACAAGTCTGAATTTGTTTACCTCTCTTCACGCAATACCCCTCTGACCTTGAACAATGTTTGTTTGGAGTTATTGTAAATTGCTAATTCACAATTTTTTTTAACATGTGCATTAAAATGTACAGAAACACAGGTTAATGCAACGGCATCTGGACTCAGTTTTTAAGGTGAAGATGTTTTGTCTCTAATTCCAAGAGACTTTATCAATTCTGAGATCAACTGGTGAAAGAGCTGAGCTTATATGTTTGACCTGAAACTAAACCTGATGGAACCAGGCTGTTTTAGTCATTAGCTCTGAAAGGGAAGTGTGACTCCTGATGTGAGAGTCGTTAAAGGCTCAGGAGAGTCGTTAGTGACACTGCTCCATTCAGTTATATCGGAGAGGTACCACCTCTCCGATATACAGCAACTGTCACTACAACCTACACTGGTACTACACCTACACGTCAAATTATTTTAAGATTTTTGGATGAACCGAAAAAACCTTTAAGGATTCCAGTCCACTTTAAATCAGGTCCATCTTAAAGACAAGACTCCCACAAACAGAATAATGTAGTTTATGCAGTTCAGTGAAGAGTGCAGTGACAGTTATGTTGGAGAAACAAAACCACAGCTTCACAAGAGGATGTATCAGAACAGAAGAGCCAATCCTGGAGGACCTGAGTCTGCAGTCCACCTCCACCTCAAAGACAAAGGACAGTCCTTTGAGGACAGCAATGTCTGAGAGGCCAGATGGTTTGAGAGAGCGGTGAAGGAAGACATTTTTGTTCAAATGGAAAAAGCGCTCTTTGAACAGAGGAGGTGGCCTCAGATTCATGTTGCCCAGTATTTACAACAGTGTTTTGAAACCTAAAACAAAAGAGATGCACCCTAGAACAACAAACACAGCACCTGAATGGAACAGTGTCACTAACGACTCACCTGAGCCTTAACAACTCTCACATCAAGAGTCACACTGTCCTTTCAGAGCTAACGACTATGAGACCAGAACAGCCTGGTCCAATCAGGTTTGGTTTCAGGTCAAACCCCTCCCTCTAGAGATAAAGCTCAGCTCTCTTACCAGTTGAAAAGTCAAACCAGAATTGAAAAAGTCTCTTGGAATAAGAGACAAAACATCTTTACCTTGAAAACTAAACACAACTGAACAACAAAAACATTGTAGGAGAAGTATGAGAATATATAATTAATGCTGGGTGCTGCTGCTCCATTATCTTCTGTATTTTCTCATATCACCACTAGATGGACCTATTTGACCAGCTAAAGCTGTACATTACACTGAGGGTCATTTTTATGAATGAATGTTACCACAAGGGACACCTTTGTGTGTCTGCAGATTTTATTTCAGGAAACCACCAGCAGAACCTGAAAACCTTTTTTTCTTGGAGGCCGCACAAAAAGTGGATAAAACCATGTTGAATGTTCTCACCAGACTGCCACAAAAGATGACATTAATCTTAAGATCTTTTTTTTTTTTTTTTTTTACAACATTTTGCCTTTAGTTACAAGCAAACTAGTGCTCATACTAGTGCACGTAATGCATGTTCACCTCACCTCAGCTATATTCCGCTGTGTCTGCCTATTTTCATAATCTGCAGGAAAAGTCACATCCACAGCCACTGATCTAACCAAAAGAATCAGGAACAAAGCAAATTGTTTCTCCACAATTTACTGTTCATTTTCTGCACATTTTTATCTACAATGCTTACTACTTACTTAATATTCTAGTTAGTGAAGTATTGAAATGTAAAATAAAGCTTTACTTCTCCCTATGAGAAATATGTCACATATACTGACTACAATACTACCAGATTATACAGCTCTATTCTTTTGTCATTATTAAGAAATAGCTTTTTTTTTTCTCCTTTTTGCTGCAGAACGTTAAAGATGACGGCCAACACGTGTGGAGACTGAAACACTTCAACAAGCCAGCCTACTGTAACCTGTGTCTGAATATGCTGGTGGGGCTGGGCAAGCAGGGCCTCTGCTGCTCCTGTGAGTCACTGCCCACTCCCTCTGGAACACAATAAGAATCACATTTCTATATCAAATATAGGAATTTACAGTTTGCTGTAAATCTGTAATTCAATCATGGTTTAAAATGTCCCAGAAAAAAACATTGTTCATTATTGTGCGTCATGTTATAACAGTTGGTCTAGTTGAAAAATATTTTATATAAACTTGCTACAAAAAAAAAAAAGATTCATCTAGATTTTCTTTGTAACTGATAGATCCTTTTATATTTATCTTTCTTGGAATACATTCATTTAATTTAAATGTTCTTGTTTTGTGCATTTTCTAAAGGCTGTGACAAATGTGTAGTTTGATTATACCTGGCATTATGACCAGATTATGATTTATAAAATTAGAAATGTTCAAAATTCAGAGACAGATAATACTATGTTTTTGTTTTATTTGTGAAGTGGCTTTGGTAATTCTGAACATGTCATTTTATGCTGTTTGTAATAAGTGCATTGTCTTTTTCCAGCCGGCCTAATAATGAAACAAACCCCTCTCTTCCAGTCTGCAAGTACACTGTCCATGAGCGCTGCGTGGCTCGTGCTCCTCTGTCGTGCATCAAGACCTACGTCAAGTCCAAGAAAAACACAGAGGTGTGTCCAATTGGAGTGTTTAGCAGTTGGCACGATTGGATCAGTGATGCTCCACGGGGCTTACGACGAGAGCTCCTCTTCCTTTAATGGAATTAAAACATCTCAATCCGCCTCTAAGCATTGCTAATTGCAGGGATAAGCCTGGTTTAAAGGCAGGGCTCACACAGCGACATTTGATTGGACTCTTGCCTTGTTTTCTCCTCTCTGTTGTGGAGCTGTATATGTCTTGTTTTTCTGCAACATGTTTCTTTTCTCACCTGTTTCCCTCGCTGTTTGCTGTCTCCCTCACTCTGCAGGTTATGCATCATTTCTGGGTAGAAGGGAACTGCCCCACCAAGTGTGACAAGTGTCACAAAACCATTAAGTGTTACCAGGGCCTGACTGGGCTCCACTGTGTGTGGTGTCAGATCACGGTAAGCGCCTCCCGAGGAGAGCCAGCCACCTCTCATTATATTCCCACTGCTTCTGCTTGTTTAGGGTTTTGCTTTGGCACCTCTTCTACCTTCGAAGGTATCCCGCCAATTTACACTCAAAAAACACTTATTTTTGCTTAGTTCATCAAAAACAAAGCCAAGACAGTGGATGCAAATAAGTAGCAGGAATGTAGTTAAATGATTGTGACAAAGGTTTGACTGTTAATCACATGTGCCACCTCCTCCAGCTCCATAACAAGTGTGCTTCCCACATGAAACCCGAGTGTGACTGCGGACCCCTGAAGGATCACATCCTGCCCCCCAGCTCAATCTGCCCCGTGGTTCTGGTAAGACCTGAGCAGCGGTCACTGCTCGTGACCTCGTTTGGCACAGTGTTCTCTGAGGATGCAATCATGGGACTGTGCTGTCCCACTGGGCACACAAATAACAGGGACTGCAACTGATGGGAGCTTTACAAAAGTCCAATAGCACCTGTTATTGAAAAGTGCTTTCAAAAACAATTAGACAGTTTTTTTTATAAAGGATGTTGTTTCAGGTTGTACGGCAGTTTTATTAGCCTGTAAACCTAAAATGTAGTGTTCTGCAGCATTAACAGCTGCTACATTTACATTTATTAGGTTTGTCAGGAGGCAAAAGTCTTTCAGAGAGTCTTTTCAAAATAATCCAGAAAAAAAAAAAAACACTAAACCAAACAAAACAGATTACATGCATTTTGTTTATAGTGCGTACAATTTTACTGCTATAACGTTATAACGTTTGTAAGTTTATGAAATCATTGCTGTAGATTTAAACTTTTAGTTCATAATATTTCAAATACATTTACAATATAAAAAGAGTGAGGATGTGTCAGAATCACAAAAAATAGATTGGAGCTAATGCAGCTAATATGGATCTTTGCACAGCTCTGTGGAAAGAGATAACAAATTACATTCTACACAATGTTATTTTTAGGACACAAGTTCAAATTCCTCTTGTAAAATCCTTTTCTTTGCTACAATCCCAGGAAAGGCAGTCCACTCTGAGGAAAGACTCTCGCTCCAGCCAGTCAAGCCGAGGCAAGGTGCAGAGGGCCAACTCCGTCACAGTGGACGGCCAGGGCCTTCAGGTGACCCCATACACCCCATCACACAAGATTTTATAAATGTTAGTGTAGCTCAGGTGAGCTGATGGTTGACCATCTCACTGATTTAGTTTTATGTGCAAAGGATACAGATGACTCAGCTCAGGTTACATTCACACTGCAAGGAAATGTCTTAAAGGCCTGATTTTTTTAGACTGACTCAGTACCTGGTATTTATCAGAGAAAGTCATTTCTGATTGTCTGTTTACAATTTGTTACTACAGAATATGATTCTAAATAATTAAGCACAATGCTGTTTAAGCCGTTCAAACTGAAATGAATAAATCTGATCTCTCTGGGACCAGTGTGAACCTAGTTTAGTCCCAGGCTGTGGAAAAAACTGCACACACTGTCCATGAATGAAATACAGAATAATTAGCTTGAATAGTCACATTCACATTCATTTTCCGCTGCCATTGATTAAGTGTTGACATGTCATGTAGACCAACGGCCAATTGGGATGTTACTCAAATGGAAGCAATCTATCTTTTTTTTGAGCATGTAATTGTCCAAAGTTTGCAGACAAGCTGAAAATTGTCATCTTGATTTGCTTAGATGGGTAAGATAGGGTCTTATGGTTATGTTTTTATGCACTTTTCTTAATACAACATGCTATTTGTTGATTTAAACTTGTTTACTGCATCTCAAAGAAGGAATAAACTTAATAAAAATTGTTTTAAAGAGGGACCAAGTGGTAATGCAGTGGGTGCTGGGCTCATGTTGTGCTGCACAGGCCTTTGTCATAAAGCCTAATCCACTGAAGTGGTGCTCTGTTCTGTGTGTCAGCCCGCGTGTTACCGATGGAGACCTGCCGTCTTTGTTGGCGACTGCTCGTCTGCGCGTGGCTGGGAGAGAAATATGACAAATCATCTCCCAGGCACATCTATCTCTGCCCCTCGCCAGCTAACCAGCGTAATAATCAAGATTATTATTTATAATTACAGGAAGTAATGGATCACTCAGGCCAGGACAGGGGGCTCGTTAATTCACCCCTGGCCTGCTGCTACGACGGACAGGGGGGTTAAGAGCTTCATCTGTGTCAGGGACAGTGCCGGCCCGAGCGGGTGCATGCTATCTGCAGGAAGGCCAGTTCAAACTGAGGCCGCGCCATTCAAACTAGTTTACACTAACAGTATGTCCAGCCCACAGCACAGCAGCGCCGTCTGTACACAGAGCTCCAATCAGTGAAGGCCACCCCCATCACGCAGCACCAACCGCCTCACATTACCAATTAGCCGGCACTGATGGATGACTGATACCACTCAAGAGAGAAACATGAGTTATTAGTGTGGGACTACTGACTGGCAGTAAGATAGATGTCTTGTTTTACTCTACACTGAATCAAGGGCTGTTCGAAAAGCATTCACCAAATAACTTCTGAAAGACAAAGGGTTGCTATGGGGATAAAGGCTATGGCAGATCAGATACATGTGAGGCAACAAAAGGCCAACTAATAGTAATGAAACATCCAATATTGTAGTTCAAGTAATGGTCACTGCCTGAATACGTTTTTCAGAGAATGTAATAATTAGAAAGCTTAGAATTGTCTGAAAATGTCCCTAACTTGAAAATAATCATTGACACTGAAATACAGAAATACAGCAAACATTTACAAGTACAATTTTCTTTACATTCCAGCTCAGTGACAGCATGTTAATAGCGTGGTAATAATATTATAATAAATAGGTAATACTATTGTGGTTATGGTTAATTATTAAGTAGTTCCTGTAGTAGTGAGAATAATTTGGTCCGGTTTTACTTGTTTTTTTAACAAAAGAAAAGAAATGTGGACATATTGTGAATGCTGTTGAGAACAAGGCAGCAAAATGAAAATTGTGTAGTGTCAAAAGAACCAAGCTTTCTTTTTATGGTTTTGTGGAATTTGTGAACCAAACAGGTTTCTTCCCCACTGTTCACACGACTGCATGTGGAAGAGCACATTGTTTCCATTTCATGCTCAGATATTGTAGTTTCCAATGCTATCACTGGAAACTAAAACAATACTCATTACAAAGTGTGATTGATCATTATTTTAGAAATATTTATTTTATACTGCTTGCACTAGTAAGAAGTAAACGCACATTTGATATGTGTTAAATCTTGCAAAAGGCACAAACACCTGGTGGCACAAGAAGTGGGATAACACCATTTACATTTCAAGGCATTTGAATGTTTATATCAAAAGGTTCCGCTGTAGCACACACAGATGTGTAGTAGCCTTACGCCTCTTAAAGCGGAGAGTGACTAAAATGACTGGCGTCTTTTAGAAGTGCTGTATATGGCCACTCACACGTCTGAGGGATGTCTGAGGAATAGGTCTTGAAAGTGAATTCCTGTGAAGCTTCCTGCAGTCTCCAAACACTGACGGTTTTGTTTTGACATCTCTCATTCAGATCACAACAATAGAGGGCACTCATCCTCTGCTAGTCTTCGTCAATCCGAAGAGCGGGGGGAAGCAGGGAGAGAGGTAAGTACACAGTCTGACTCCACGTGATACGAGAGGCCTCCGAGCTGCTGTGCCGTGGCTGCTGGTTCTGAGAGCTGCAGGCTGTAGACAAATGCAACACCATAACATTTGCCTAAAGAGCACACGGCCCGCCCCAGCAGCTCTAAGCCACCGTCATGAGTCTGCTCCAGCCCCTGCCTTAACCCAAGGCTAATTGGCTTATTACTGAAACATATTCATTCAGTCCCTATTACTACTCGCCCTCATCTGTTTAAATTATGAGATCAAAATATGACTTCAGCCAGTTGATATAATGAAATTGAAATTAAAATATATTAGTCTTTCTAATGGTTTCTCCTGAGGGCGATGTCCCGGTCCGCTGTCCACTCCACCGGTCTGTCACTCTGCGTGGTCGCCCCAAAGGAAAAATGGAAATCAAAAACCACATATTTTGGAGCAATACCTTTATGAGACTGTTCATTTTTGATGTATTTTGATTTAAAAGTGGATTAAATTGAAGTACCTCTTTTATTTTCTAGAATTTACAGGAAATTTCAGTATCTGCTGAACCCAAGACAAGTGTACAACCTGGCCAAGAATGGACCCATGCCTGGGTATGTCCAAGACTTCAATGAAGTCACATCTCACATTTACTCAAAAAAAAAGAAATATATATATATATATATATATATATAAATAACTAAATACAACAAGGAATATTAAAAATGTAGCAATAAAAACATAATCTTAGATGATAAAGATATAGAAGAAGAAAGAAATTGTGTAATCAATACATTTTTGAAAAGACTAACTTTTATTTATGTGTGTGGGTAATATATTTTATGCTATTTATTTATCATATTTTTTAGTTTTTACAGTTAATTAAACTTCAACAATAAATTTGAAATAATTAATAGGAGCATTCAGAAATTTCCAATGCATTTTACAGTATTATAACTAATAATTATAATTTCCTAATTAAAAAAATAATTAAATTGATTATTTCATCATTCTTTCTTCAGAAACAATATGAAGTAGTGTATATAATAATACACTTTATGTACTGTATAAGCACATTGACAAAATAGAGATAGAACATTTAATTGATTAAAAGTGGACTTAGCTGACTGACATTGATAGAGAGGATGAAGAAACTAAAGTCCTACTCCTGGAGCCTGACAAAGCAACACTTGAGCCTGTCCTAAGTCCCTCATAAATCCTAACTAATGACAGTATGTTTACAAACATGCAGGTGTTTAGTGGCAGCTCACATATAATAACCTGTATCATATGCGAGTCGGGCCTTATGTATTAACGCTCCTCTTGGCTGCACACTCTCAAATGAGGTGAGTTGACACATAACAGAGTGTGCATCATGCTGCAGCCTCACAACAAACACCACTCCAGATGTATCCAGCCTTCCAGACGGATGAGTGACAGACAGGAGGGCACATGTGATCACGCATACACCGCCACTGCTCCCCCGTCTCACTCTGTGATTAAGGAAATGAATGGATCATTTACATGCAGAAGACTTCTCCACTTTGCTGTGGATGTCCAGCAATGTTTAACCACACAGGACCGGCTCGCTGCCGTGCTGCACCGTTGTTTGGCTTTGATTAGATCTGAAAACACAATCTATGTGCCTTATAAAAAATGAATATCCAGCGGCACACGCAGGGTACACAAGCCTGCACAGAGTCGGATCGTCTGGAGCTGCTGCACACAAGTACACCTCCAAGTTCTGGGATTGACCTTGTGTCCAGGCCTGAGTTGTTGTTGTTGTGTGAGGGCCTTTATTTGCCTTGGACCCTGTCTACAAAGATGGATTAGGACTTAGCAATGTACATAGTTGTTTTTGAGTATGCATGACTGTCACCACCAGCAAAAAATTAGAGCTGTCCTTAAACTTTTATCTCTGCGCTCAGCGTCAGACTGATGTGACCTCTAAGTTATCTCAACCTCATTAAACAAGTAAAAGCATTGCTATTTTCATCCAGGTTTCAATTTGCTTCCCTTTTTCTATTTTTGTTTTCTTTTGCACCTGTTCTCTGTCTTAGCAGAAACCACGCTGGAACAGACACTTTTCTGTATTCTTGGCCTTCAGTGTTGAAAAGTGGTGAAGACCAACAGCCAATGAAAGCGTCCCTAACTTCAGGTGCTCTTCTATAAGAGCATGTGATTGGCCAAATCTTACAGTATGTGCTAAACATTATCCATGTAAATCCAAGACAAAGACAAGAGTCAAGGCTTCTAAAATTTAGATTTATATTCTTATAAAGAATATATTGCGAAGTAAGACTAGGTTTCCTCACATTGCTTGCGACGTGTCAATAGGCGTTAATACTTTTAAAGGCAGTGACATCGCTGCATAACAGTCTTATAACTGTTTTAGTAAGTCATATTTCCTGTCGCTAATGTTTGATTTATGGTGCAGTTTTTTAGGCTACAGAATAATGTATGTGATAAGTTTAATGTAGTTTTGTGTTAGTCTAAGATCATGAATATGCAACCGATCATCTTTGATTGTTGCGTTCAAAGCTCCGCTGAGAAATCAAAGGTTTGTAACAGGGCTTTGCTACAAAACTAGAAGCTACCCTCAACAATCTCCGTCTGACTCAGAAGTATCCTGAAGCAGGTTACCAACTTGTTCAGTTAACTCTGGGTTTCTCTGTGGAGCTGTGAGTGCCTTCAGGTGAAACACGCCGAGTCTGTACTAAATGTCAAATCACTCGAGGGTGATAACGAGACACAAATCTGACAAGATAGGGTTCACAAGAACGAGACGAGACAAAATGATTACACTATTTACAGTTCATCAACCTATGACCTGTGCTAAAATTCATAAACTATCACGACATCCATCCTATATCACTTTCAGCTTTTTGAGCCCATGCAGTTTATTAAGACAAATAAATAAATAAATAAATAAATAAATAAATAAATAAATAAAAGGTTCTTGGTACCCTCTTGCATGTGATCTAGCTTATTATAATTTCTGAACTGGCATCTGATTTAGCAAACAAAATTATTATGCAGTTATTATATATATATATATCTTGTCACACCCCTAACAATCACATGGAGAAGCTGGAGATATGTTAGCATGAAGATGGACATGAAACTACTTTTAACTCATCTGCAAAACAAACAGCACTACAGAGTCAATGAACAGCCCATGCTCACCAAGTGAAGACCAACAACCAGACAGATGTGTGGAGTCTGCTGATTTAATCTTCAGATAAAATCAGTCACAAAGACTTCTCATCTGTAATTCTGCTGAGGGACCTCTCCTGCTTTCTTTTTATTAAAAAAAGTAAAACTAAAGTTTAGAGCTGATCATAAACTTTAAGCTCAGACTTCAGTGACATTTATTTTCTCCTTGTTAAACTTTGTGTAATTGGATTCCCAATATTTATTTCTGTTTAATGCTGCCTCCTTTTCCTCTGTTTACGTTTTTCGCTGTAAAAACACGTATTCAGCGCTGAATATTCCCTGTTTGATCGGTAGCCTTTACTTCCTTATGGACAAGTGGTGTCAACCAATGGGGGCGCTCCTTTTTCCGGAAGTGAGCATGTGATTGGCTAAAATCCTCATCTCATAAATTCTCATCTATTAAAATCCTTGATAATATAGCATCTTAAGGTCTTGTTGTTACACGGATGATTTTTATTACAATATGCTGTGAGGGGATTAAACAGTTCTTTTTGCACTCATAAAAAAATGACATACTTCACATTTAACTTAAAGAAAATTCTGATCTTATACTCATTTTACATGCCATACTTATCCTGGTTAGTAACTATAACTTATTATAGTATATAGTGATGTATTGTTAGGCTCCACTGGAGCTCTACAGAAGCCGAGCCCTCTAGTGGAAGTAGTGCGTGATTTGGGAGGCAGCCTGTTGATGAAACCAGAACATTACAGATGACCCTGTCCTCCTGCTGCACCCTAACCTTGTTAATATTTTGTCAGGTGAACGCAGTGCAGGGCACATTAGAGAGGTGAGCGGTCAACGCCGGACACTGCAAGGCCGAGGTTGCCGCACACACCAGTGTCAATTAGCCGACGCTCTAATGCTATTACAGCAAATGAAGTGTTTGTTTCTTGGTATTTAAACATGGTCAAAGTTGGCTTTTATGTCGGCGGCCGTCTGTTTTGCGTCTAATGTGGTTTGCGGTTCCCAGTTGGGGGTAATTGAGTGAAGGATTTAGCCAACATGCAAGGCTCAGAGGCTCCTCATTCAGTTAGAGCTCTGTTATTGTGAAGGAACGGAAGAAGTTGGGCTGAACATAGCCTGTAATGATCTGATTAGTCGTCGGACAGCCAGGCTACATCACTGAATGAATAATTCTCATAACCACATGTGTTATTTTGTAGCATTATAGGCTTTTCAGACACAGAAAATATGCCCATAGTCTGCTCATATGGTTTTGATCAGTTTTCTCCTGAGATGTACCACAGTGTTTTGATGAATGTGGATATGTGTATCTCTCATAAACATCCAACAGCAAACAGAGAGAGTCTTGGTGACGTGATGTGGGCAGTAACTTATTGGCCCTCTTTTTTCACATGTCATGCCATGCCATAGTTTAAATAAAAGAGCATTATTATTGTATATTAACAATAGACCCCATCTCACGACAGAAATAAAATGACAGTTTCAGATGGTTATATCAAATTAATATATTTTTTTTTTACTGCTGCAAAGATCATAATAAAATGATCAGTAATTGTGTGTTGAGTTATTGTTTCAACACCAAAGACAATACCTGAATATTGGCATCAGAGTTAAAAGTGCATAAAATAATGCATTGTGTTGTGGCCTGTCTGTGAATATGAATATTTTATCATTTATGACTACAAACTTTACACAAAGTTAGACAATGAATGCCATTGTGTGCCTGTAAAGTTAGTCAATTATCACTTTCAGCCTGTTGGTTTTAGGCCCTGTGTATTACACATATTATTATATGGTACCAGATTAAAAAAAATAAAAAATCAACAAATTAATCACTATACAGTGCACTACATTATTACGCCATTTTGTAGTGGTGTCCAAATGTCTAGTGACTAGGGATGTAACAATATCAAAATCTCACAGTACGGTATTAGCATGGTATTATTGCGATATTGGGAAAAGATAAACAAGTGATTGGGGGGGTTCCCAGGCCTACATTTTGTATATAACTTAAACATGTATAAAATGTACGTGCTTATGGGACACTGAAATATAAGGCCTAACCAAGTATCAAATGAGTAGGCCTATTTTTAAAATCTCTGCTGTATGACTTCAATGTAATATTTATATTCATAATTTGTTTTGTTGTTAGTGGGGCCCCAAATAAGGCTTTAGCCCACAGGTTTTCCTTAAACCGGACCTCTACGATGTTCATGTTCAATAATGACAGCATCTTTCAGAGAGCTCTGTTGAGGAAATTAACACAGCCTTGAGGCAAAAAAAGCTTCGTTGCTTTTTTTTATCTATTAATTTTTCTCCACTGGACACAGCGTGGAGGGAGTTTTTACTGGTTTCAGTGCGAGTTTCAGTGTTCCCTCCTCAAACGGTGGTGGACTAAGGGAGAGTGAACAGAGCAGGACAGTGCGGGCTGCATCTGAACGTTGAGTTTTATTATTATTGTTTGAAGTGGGACAAAGCTTTTCAAATTTACTTGTCATTAACTTGCCAACAATTGCTTAAATTTAGTGTCATTATAAAGGATGGACTAGGTCATTGCAGAGAACATGGTTGACTAATGTATATTCATGACAGGGGCTGTGTCCAAAACAACACACTAATCCCTGTAAAGTGCACTATATAGTGATTACGCCATTTTGTAGTGTTGTCCGAATGTCTAGTGACTGAAATGCAGTGCACTCAAAGTTTCCCACAATGCTTTAGTGCTGCACTATATATTGATTGAAGGGTTAGGGACTAGGGAGTGCATTCAAACACAGTCAGGGTTTTATACTTTCACTCCACCATACTGTTGGAGTGAAAGTATGATCTCAAAGAGATGTCTTTTGCAGCAAGCCAATCCTTCTAACCTGGTTGGTGAGCAGGTGAAGGGGTGTTAATCTGCCATCTGGTGGTTGCGTTCTGCTGAGCAGAGGAGGGCAGCTTGAGTGTAATGGTGGAGGTGGTCCTTGACAGAGGGTACTGCAGTGTCGCGCTCCAGCTATAGACAAGGAGATTACATAACCAAGAGCACATTGAAAAGGAGACATGCCAGTAGCAGAGGCAAGGTTAGCGGTACAAGGAAGGTACAAACTCCAGCTAGATGGGTTTTGAGCCACAACACAACAAAGAGGTCCTGATTGTCCCTTTCACATTGTCCGTTTGTCTGAGGATGAAACTCAGAAGAGAGGCTCACCAGCAACATTGCTGTTTCCTAAGCTGAAGGTAATTTTGCGAGAGCCACAAAGTGTACAGAGTCAGACTTGAAAAATTCATCGATTATAGTAAGAACGATTGTGTAAATTGTGAGGGTGGAAGTCCAGAGACAAAATCAACAGCTATGTGGGACAATGGACGACTGGGGCTGGTAAGGGGTGCAATTGTCCAACTGGCTGCTGATTTGATGCTTTTCCCCTGGCATACATCATGCAGGTTAGGACATAGTCCCTGGTATCCTTTCCCATAGTCGGCCACTAGAAGTGGCGTTGGAGGAGGGCCAAGGTACGGTCAATTGCCGAGTGGCACGTGAAGAGGGAAGTATGAACCCACTGTAGGACCTGTGAACGAACAAACTGGAGAACAAACAAACAATTAGATTGGGTCCGGTTCCTTTTGGCATCTCTGATCTTGTCCTCTAGAGTCTAGAGGACAATATCTTACTGCTACTGAGACTAAATGCATTCAAAATATTTTAAACTCTTTTATTTTCTCTGCTTGATTAGCTTAACTGTGGACCAACAATATCGACAGAAGGATGAGGGATAATTTTATATTCTGTAGATCTTTGGAACCAACGTGACTGTGCAATGCATTGTGGGGCACCGGCGGCATTTTTCCGAGGCCACTAACCGAAACAACCATTAGCAGTGCTGTTTATCTGCATCATGCTCAGAAATCTTGACTCGTTTGATAGCCACGAGTAGGGAAGAGATCCAGGCAATTTACCTCCTGTAATGTTTCCAAACATATTTTCTTATCTTGTCTGCAGAGTCAGCACATACACTGCCAATCAGTTTTGTAATTACAAGTTGTTGGAGGCACATTTTCAATTTACAAAGGGCTGGTACATGAATTGGACATTTGATGTTGTCATTTGTACAAAGGTAAGTTTGCGATTTTAGCCCCCTTTTATAACCCTACCAATGTTGCTCTTGCCTTTCATATTGTGAAGCCCCGTACTCACAGGCATGTAACAGCTGACTTTTACATTTACATTTAGTCATTTAGCTGACGCTTTTATCCAAAGCGACTTACATTAAGGTTCTATTCACCAGTGTTACAGCTGGAACACCACTGGAGGCAAGGGGGTGTCTTGCCCAAGGACACAACGACGAATATTTAGCGTGTTTTCTTAACAAGTAGTAAGAAGTAAGAAGCACTGATTCTTGGGCTCCCTCACATAGGGAAACTATAAAATGACAACCCGTCGTGTGACCTGGCATTACACACAATGACACAACAGGTTCGCCCCATCACCAAAATTATTCATAAATCTACTCTATTGTATATTATTACTGTAGTGCTACTGTGGCCAAGGAAATGGTGCCTCAATCCCATCAGCCACCGCATTATGACGTCACAGCAATTCCAATGCTCTATATTTATTTCTTGATTTAATTTGTGATCAGTGATGGACATATTACTTTAAAAAGTAATTAGTCATAGTTATTATTTACTTCTCTCAAATAGTAACTGCATTACATCATTATAAAAGTAACTAATTCACAGGGAAAGTAAATATCTGTTAATAAAAAAATATATGCAGTATATGAATAAAAAAGTTAAATAACTTGGATGCTCCCAATATTACGTTAAATTAGTAAAAATGACACTAAATAGAATTATACTAATATTATTATAAAACATTGTACACTAATCTACATTATTTTAATGTTGTGTTGAAACACTTATAAATCAACCACATTTAGTGCTGTTTTGACTTAATTTGTATATGTACACAAATATCACTGAAATTATTGAATACATCTTTTGTACTTAAGTATTCAAAAAATGTGAAAATTAATAAGTTGCTCGATATGACGCCTTAATCTTGTAAATTCTGCTTTTGTGTTTTCACAATTATTAAAATGCATCCATATGCAGCTTCTTTTCCTACTGTCACTCACTTTCCTACTTCCACCCTTCTAACCTGATTGTCTCTGTTTAATGGTGTTTTAACTGATACTTTGTTTTTCACTTCAGTAACTAAAGCCCTTCTTTTGTGACAGTTGAACCCAGTCTAACCCACAGTGTGCACATGTTGTAGGCTGAACTTCTTCCGAGACGTCCCTGACTTCCGAGTGCTGACCTGCGGGGGGGACGGCACCGTGGGCTGGATCCTGGATTTTATTGGTACATTAAACGTATACACATTATTATTTATTTTCTATCCATTTTTAATCGCAGAAATTACAAGCTCTATAATCTCCCTTTGAGCCACATTATATTATTCATACTGTATTCATTCTCTGATAATGCACAGCAGAATGGAACATAAATACTCTATTTCCTTTTTTTGACACCAAATTGTATTTTGTTTTATTAGTTTTCAGAGGCAGCCTTAGATGTTGCCCAGGCTGAACCGGCGAGGCATGCTTTATGGCTGCTATATAAATACTTTCATTTGGTGTGAGCCTGCGTATTCAGGGGAGGTAAAATGGGATGATTGCCTGAGTTGGAAAACAACATATTAGTCATCATTTGCCGAAAAAAAATCACCTGGTGCTGTCTGTTCAGACTTGAAGACGTGTTACTACTTTGGGCTCTCAAAAATTGCTTCAATTTTTTATCAATCAAAACAAAGAAAGGTAATAACGGTCAGGCCAAATGCAGCTCCTGAAATAGACGGTACAACTGGGCATTCATATTGACTTGTGCTTTTATACTACAAAGTGAAAATGGATTTGAGGACAGGTGAGTTTTATTTTTTTCATTGTAGTTTTGTTTGGCTTTGTTGACTTGCTGTATTTTTGCGTTTGCTTTAGATAAGGCCAACCTGGACAGGAACCCCCCTGTGTGTATACTTCCTCTTGGCACGGGCAATGACCTGGCACGCTGTCTGCGCTGGGGAGGAGGTACTCATAAACAGCACCTCATACTCTACATATAGACACACAAACAGGTCCGGATCGTACACAGTGTTTGATTTATCACTGTGGACCTGCACCACTGGTAATACGTCAGCTTGTTTTAGTGTTACATGGGAGATTTTAGCTGAAAGATTAACGCACCACTACCCAATTTTTTTGTTTCCATCCTGGGCTCAGGCATCAACACAACTCAAATTTAGGCTGCTGGCAGGCAAGCGCCACGTGTACATTGAACTATGTAATAAAATATAATCTGTAGAAAAGCATTGAGCCTATTTTCATACAGTTTCCTGGAGGTTTGTTGTAACATGTCCTACTAACAGCCCTCTGTCTGAGTCCCATTCGAACAGAAAGAAATACAGGGCAAAAATACACTTTTATTGAGTGACCTGCCTCAGTAATAAGAGCCGACTGGTGATTAATGAGTTCAGAGATTAATTTCAACAGTCTAAGTAAAATATACATGTCACACAAAGTCTTGCTATGGGGTGAAATAATAAAAACAGCGCTTTGTGAGATCAAAACCAAGAAGAGCATGGTTCATTAGCATAGGTAAGCAAACACAGCCTGTTAAATGAAGCTAAACCTCCTGTGACATTGTAGATAGTTGTGAACTTCAGAAGAAAAAGACAACCAAAGGAAAAAGAGTGATTGGATTTTACTCTAAATTGTCTATATAACCACTTCAGACCAGCAACAACATTATCAAATAGCACTCGTTCATAATGATTTTATAAAGTGCAGCTGAAGAACTGTGGAATCAAAGTGCTTAATGTCTGTATTAGTTTAGTTTACTTTGTTTGGTCTAAGGGGAAAAAACATCAGTCTGTCTATTTGGGATCGACTCTGTTCATCTCTAACTCGCTCTTTACCTTCCATTATGGCTGCACAAGTCAAGTGTGGTCCTGCTGTAGCACTGTTTTAGTTCTTATTTTCCCTCTTCAACACTTTTAATGCATTACAGCTGGTCACTTGTTTTAGGCAAGTCATTTCTTCCTGTATAAAAACAATGAATAAAAAGTCTAGGAGTAAAAGTGCCTCCTGTGTAAACAATTAACAATTAAATAATCAGCATTTAAGACAATTAAATAGGTCTACATCCGTGTTAAACTACCATACATAATGATGGTGCTTGAAGAATATTGTTGGAGGTGGAACTGCGGTCTAAAATGTTTGCAAACCACTGAATTATAAACACTTTGTGGAGCTCAGAATTTTAAGTGAAAGCTCTGATTAAAAACTAGAAAGTGGTATTAATAAAACAATAACATTATTTTGAATGATTTTAATGGCTTGGCAGATTGGGCACTGAAGTGGAAATGCACATGTTGTTGGAGACGAACTGTCTACATATTGTGCACTTACAACTCTCGATTTATCTGTTAGAAAGAAATTTTAAATGTTGTATCATTTTTGCTTTATATTATAATCTTTACACAACACAACATCTGAACGCTGTCCTGTTGTCTTCCTGAGGCTACGAGGGGGAGAGCCTACTGAAGAGCCTGCGGGACATTGAGAACAGTACAGCAGTGATGCTGGACCGCTGGAAGATCGACGTCACCCCCACAGACAGGGACGAACGTGGGGACCCAGTGCCTTACAGTATTGTCAACAACTACTTCTCCATCGGAGTGGTAAGATGCCCACTAGACAGGTTTATAATAAACATTGTCAGGGAAGTCACAGAAATTTTAAATGCAGCTTCCACGGGTAAGCTTGAAATCCCAAAATATTCAGTTAGTCAATGTAGATGCTCTACTTTTAAACAAAACAAATCCTTTACATTGTAGCTTTACTGCTAATACTTTAATTAATGTGTGAAATACCAAAATAATAACTACATTTCTGTACATTTGATCATGGAGAAGTCAGAGGGCGGCAGTAGCTCAGTGGGTAGAGCGGTCATCTTTCAACCGGAAGGTAGGCGGTTCGATTCCAACTCTCCCCACAGTTCATACTGTCGTTGTGTCCTTGGGCAAGACACTTAACCCACCTTGCCTCCAGTGACTGTAACACTGGTAATGTAATGTAAGTCGCTTTGGATAAAAGCGTCTGCTAAATGAATAAATGTAAATGTAAATGTCAGAGAAAATTCATAGAAAATTGAAAATGAACCCTGTATATTGCCTTGAAGAATTGTAATTCTATTTTAACCCATCAGATTTCTGAACAGTGAACATTTTGGCACACATGTAGTTTAAAACATTGCAATAGTTTGAGTTTTGACCTTTTGAGGCAGCTGTAGTTTGTAGACTAGAGTTTGTACAAAAAAGAATAGTCAAAATGAGTCCAGCGTATTTAAAAATGGATGAATACAATTGTGTCTGTCATAAATTATATGACTGTGATTAAAAAAAAATGTATTCCTGAATTGTGGAGAAAAAGTTGCGGAAATGACCTGTAAAATAGAGGTGGGTGACAAACAACATCAGAAAAATATGCAATAACAACATATATCAATATATACTACATACAAAAACACAGAACAAAACTGTATGGAGTATTACAGCTTTTCAGCTCCAGCTGCTGCAAAATTGATTGAAGATGTGTAAAAAGCACCAACAGCTGTTTAACATCTTAAACAGTCATTCAGTTGTACACACTTTGACATTATTTGCTCAATTTTTCTCTCTAGCCATGATTAGTTTCAAACAGTTTGTGTTGTGATATAATAAAGTCTCACTCAGACAGAGATGCACAGGACGACAACTGACAACCTCAGTGTCTCTGCTGCAGAAGGTTAGGAGGAAACCGTTCGTTTGAATGTGTTTCTTAATAGGGACTACAGTTCAGAGGGAACACGTGTTTCTTTTTGGATCAATTGATGTAGTAGTGCAGTAAGAGAGCTTAGACTGGTCCTGGTTTAGGCCCGGTTTATTCCTGCTTCAGACCTGGTTTAGACCTGGTTTAGTCCTGCTTCAGACCTGGTTTAGACCTGGTTTAGTCCTGCTTCAGACCTGGTTTAGACCTGGTTTAGACCTGGTTTAGTCCTGCTTCAGACCTGGTTTAGACCTGGTTTAGACCTGGTTTAGTCCTGCTTCAGACCTGGTTTAGACCTGGTTTATTCCTGCTTCAGACCTGGTTTAGTCCTGGTTTAGTCCTGCTTCAGACCTGGTTTAGACCTGGTTTAGTCCTGCTTCAGACCTGGTTTAGACCTGGTTTAGACCTGGTTTAGTCCTGCTTCAGACCTGGTTTAGTCCTGCTTCAGACCTGGTTTAGACCTGGTTTAGACCGGGTTTAGACCTGGTTTAGACCTGGTTTAGACCTGGTTTAGAGCTGCTTCAGACTTGGTTTAGACCTGGTTTAGACCTGGTTTAGACCTGGTTTAGAGCTGGTTTAGAGCTGGTTTAGACTCAGACTGAGATGTAAACGTCTTTAAGCTCAGTTTAGTTTTTTTTAAGAACAGTTGAAGTCATGTAGCAATCGCTTTAAAGCCTCCCTGTCAACAAATGTACGTTCTGAGCGACTGAAAAAGTGAAAAACATGATGCTGTGACACGGCGTTGTCATTGTTGTCATTTTCACTGTTTAATCTCCTGCATGAACTGTATACAAAGGCATTAGGAGGAGTAACTTTAGCAGTCATTGCTAACTCTTCAGACAACAAACTTGTGTCTCAGCTGTGACTGCCCAGAGTCCCTCCCACACTTCACTGTAATTGGTTAATCCTGTCTGTCACTCAGTCTGAACATGACGCAGACTACCCAATAGTGAGAATGGGAGGGAAAAAGCAAACTGCTGCCGTCAAGAACTGCTCAAAATAGAAATGCAGTATCAGTGGCGCAAAACGGGGGTATGCGACATATGCGGCGCATAGGGGCGCAGCACCTTGGGGGGCGCCAAAGCGATGGTATAAAAACCCCAAAAAACTTTATTTTTTTGTAGTATTTCCTAAATGTAGCTTAGCTGCTGTTGTGCGTTTCTAAAATATTTCAGTATTTTCTCAATACTATATAACATTTTATAGGACTAACAGGCTACAGTAGGCGCCCTCATTAGATTCCATAAATAGAATAAATATAATATCGCGAGTGGGCGTGGCTGGCGGGGGCCAGTTGCGCCCCTCTAACCCAATACAGTAATCTTCGTAAATTGTCAGATAAAAGAACGTAATATTGCCCACCGCTATTGCTATTTTAACATAAAATATATTAGCATATTTGTAACCATACACCCACCATAAGGAATACCTTTAATTTTGACTCTGTTGTGAAAATTCTCCACTCTTTTTTTTTAATAACACATCCTGTATGGGCCTGTAAAACTGTGGAGCAGTAGTGTGCCCTTTGCCTGTATTTGACCACTTCACTCTTTTGTTTACATGGGTAAAATGTTTTTGAAGTCTTGAACTCATAATGAGGTAACAATAAGCACCATATTGAATAATGACAAAAATACAATAGAGATGTACAACACAGTAATGGCACACCTGCTGCTGAAGAGACAACATTACACCTTCTCCAGACTTTCACACCAAATTTGCTTTATTTATGGTAACAAAGAGGCACAGTGGAGAAGGTGTGGGTTAACAGCTTCCCCTAAAGTCGATCTGAACAGCAGTGTGTAGATGTCATGCTGTAATTCAAATCTTGCTCTTGGTCCGTAAACACCAGCCCCTGCAAACTTACACCACTTATTTACATGAATCTCATTCTTGTTAGCTGCTTATTCAGACATGCTCCTGCCTCAAGAGTGCGATCAATAAACAAGGCCCCCAGCAACCCCCCTGTCCATCACATAATGACACTGATTTCACGTCGCTCATGTTAGCCATTACTGAGAAATGTCAGGGGGAAATATGGTAATTGACATTTGCAGACAGCAGAGGCTGGATGGGCACGCTGTTGTCAGGTTCGTAAGAAGAGAAGCGGCAAATAAGTGAGTCATGGCTCCACAAATGTTAGTTGAATAACACCTTTGGGCCGGTTGTGTGTTATGTGCCGCTTTAGGATGTTAGCGGCGGCATTAGAGGATATTAGAAGTGCGCAGTTGTTAACATTGTGACAGAGGACAGCCATCAGCTGTCTACACCGCTGAATAAATGACTGTGTGTACAGGAAGGACTGGGGAAGGGTGCAATAAGTCTCTTCTAATGAACACTGATTGCACTAGAATAAACTGTGGGGTCTTCTGTGGAGAGGCAGAGAGTCTGTAAATGTGCATATATACACCTTTCTGTAATGCATTGGCAATAATTATATTGAGTTTTGACCCTCTGTGGGTTCTGTAGTTTGTTAACTGTTCACGTCTAACACAAGTGCCTAGGAGATGCTGTTGTATAGTTACCAGTAAGGACAGAGTGAAGGCTACACATAAACCCTGCACAACTAAAAATGTAGGAAGGACCTTCAAAGATTTTTGTTTGTGCATAACATTTAAAATTACTGTATACCACAGTGATAGTATTTAAATAAACCATTTATTTAGTTATTACAAAAGCTATCAATCAAACCTTAAAGGTTTGGAGTTGTCGCTATTTCTAATTTTGTCTAAATACAGATGAAACCAAGATAAGTTTATTCTTATTTAGCCAATTTGTTCTTATGATGAGCAGAGTTAGTGTAGGGGAGATCAGGGGATCAGGAGTGATGATTGAAAATGAAGTTGTTTGTGTGGGATTAGGATGACTTTGAGCTCTCTATGGATTGAAGTGTGATATAAAATTTTGTGTTGGTTTTTAGCTTTCCGTCGAATGGATAAAAATTACAATAAAGATTATGTGGCAAGTCAGGCTTATAATTAGCTCAGAGATTATGCAGATGAGCAGTAGATTGTTTCTGTAATGACACTGTGGAAATCCAAAGATCAGCAGTTGCAGACACCACACCACTGGCTCTGAGTTTTACTATTTAATGTAAAGTGTAAATTTAGTTAGATACAGTTGGATATTTATTTATATAGCATTCTTTTCACTTACAGAAGTCTTCACATTTAACATTTTTAACATCATAAAAAGTCATCACAATAATAATATTTATAATAAAAAACACTCAAATCTGAAAGACATACATATACGTATGAGGCCATTCTAAAAATCTATACCAATAGTCATCACATATTTCATTTTGTCTCAATATCTACCAGCTGCGTTCTGTCCAGCCTGTACTAATTTATCCTTGAGAAAGCATGTAAAATAATCTTTGCATCTTTAAAAATAAAAAGCAATAAACTTTGGAATGTTGTATGGATCATTGGTACACCACTGTACTAGTTTAGCTGTACTAAAATGAAAGCTCAGACCAGATGCCAAAAAACAGGATTCTATGATCTGCTGTGGACAAATCAGTATTATATCTGAAATAAAAAGGTAAATATCAATATCATCTGAGGAATTGTTAATGTATATGAATAATTTTAATGAAAAAACACAACATTGAATTGGAGCCAGGACTGACTCCTGAGGAGCACCACAAGCAAACAGATAGTAGTCATTAGGGAAAACTTACAATATGACTATTGTGATATCTATCTCCTGGGATTTTTTATTGTGCCCCTTTTATTATGATATACAGTGGCAGTGTACCTTTTGGAATTTCATGGTTTTCGAACAAGTCAAGGATATTGATAAAAATATGTGTCTAAAAATAGTTACACATTGCGAACAAGCAAAAAAAAACTCATAGTGCTTGAGGAAAAAGTAAATGAACCCTTGAGTTAATGACCTCAAAAAAGCTAAGGTGTGGACTACAACTACTTTGACTGATAATAACCCCTCAAACCTTGGGAGTTTGCTCTGCACAAGAAGAACACATTTGCGTGAGCCATGCCTCGCCAAAAAGAGCTTTCAGAGGAGCTACAATCAAGAATTGTTGCTTTACATAAAGCTGGAAAGGATTACAAACTTATTTCAAAGACTTTAGAAATTCACCAGTCTACAGTTAGACAAACAATCTACAAATGGAGACGCTTTGGGACTGTGTCTACTCTACCAAGAAGTGGGCGCCCAGTCAAAACGATACCAAAAGCACAATGAACACTCATCTAAAATCTCTGTTTATGATTCTACAATACGTAAAACACTGAACAAGCAGGGTATCCACGGCTGGACACCACAAAGGAAGCCACTGCTTAATAAAAAGAACATTGCTGCACGCCTGAAATTTGCAAAAGAGCACATTGACACTCCACAGCGGTATTGGTAAAATGTTTTGTGGACTGATGAAACAAAGATTGAACTATTTGGAAAAAACACACAGCGCTACATCGGGTGTAGAAAGGGTACGGCATATCATCATGAAAACATCATCACAAATATAAAATATGGTGGAGGAAACATCATGATTTGGGCCTGCTTTCCTGCATCAGGGCCTGGCCAGGTTGCAAACATTGAGGGAAAGATGAATTGCCAAGTATATCAGACAATTCTTCAGGAGAATGTGAGGATGTCTGTACGTCAGCTGAAACTGTGGAGAAGGTTGGTGATGCAACAGGAAAAAAAAAAAAAAAACACTGGAGCAAGTCCATAACAGAATGGTTTCAGAAAAACAAAATCCTCCTTTTGGAGTGGTCAAGTCAGAGCCCAGACCTCAACCCAATAGAGATGCTATGAATTGACTTGAAGAGGGAACACCTTCTAAAGCCATTCTGCAGGAAGAATGGGCTAAAACCAGTTATTAATTCTAAGGGGTCACTTTTTCTTACTGCCATTTTTAATGTTGAAAAATTGTGTTTGATAAAGATATGAAAGAATTTCTTTGTGTAATTATCTTTAGACAATTTCTTCATAAAATTATGAAATTCCAAAAGTTCATATACTTTTTCTATCCACTGTACATTGAACTGAAATGACATACAAAGATTAAAAAAACTTATACATTAGGTGTCACCACAGTTTAATTTAACTCCATTCAATGCAGCCATTTTCTCAACAAGTGTGAAAGTTTGAAACATAGAATACCATGATATTAAAATTCAAGCAATATTTTTGTTAACAAAATATTTACTTACTTTAAAATCACCTGTCCAAAGGCTCGGGTGATTCGTTTGAATTAAAGCTTTTTCGGGGGAAATATGCAAATCATGTGCTATGGCGTGGTCAGACTGAGAATTAATGGCGCCATCCCTTTGGGAGGATGTGGAAGTGACGTGAAGTGTAATGATCTCAATCAGGACCAGGGCTGAGAGACAGGACCATAATGCAGCCAGCCGCCCTAATGACCCGCGCCCCTGTCCAAGCCATTACTCTCCCCGCAGTGAAAGGCACATCAAACCAACGGGGCCCACTCATAATTGGACTAAACTTTGAGCTATGAGAGGACATTACACATGTCCCGTATTAATTCGGTGGCAGACATTTACATTGGTAATTATTTGAGAGCGGCTAGCTGAAGATACCCACGGCTGTGGGCGGAGCGTTGATGGTAGATCATGGGGTCTGATTATTTTTTTGTACTTTATATTATGTGAATTAGAAGATTCGACCTTTGTCAAATTAGATACAATACAGTAATAAGTGGAAATGGTCTTTAAAATCAAAAATTTGAGACAGTGTTATTTTGTTTCTCTGGAATGTGTCAGTGTTCTTAGAACAATTTACATGTCCATGAAAACAATTATGTAATTTCTTGCCTTTTCATGCAGTACCACTAACTACACATATTAATTTCTTGTCATTTTTTCCATTAAAAGAGTGCATTTGAATTAGTAAATAGTGAGTTTGCTGTATATGAATGGGTTACTGCATAAAAATAAAAAAACATATCTGATCAATATTAAAGTAGACAGTTTAGAATGTTCAGTAAGGTTTTCAGGTTTTTTTTGCATCCGCCATCCAAAACCGCCAGCCAAATAGTGATTATCCAGGGTGTACCCCATCTCAAAGTAGCTTGGATAAGCTCTAGCTTAATGTACAAAATACATGAATGCATTGAGGAATTTTAGTGATTCATGCCATAATGTTATTATACTAATGAAGCAACTGTATAGACACTCTCATATAATATGTAATATAAAATATTGGGCTTGATTGTACACCTGATGCATGTGTGATTTGCCAACCTAGACCTGATGCAGGTGTTGACCTTTCTTGCTGCCACTGAAGTCTAAAATGAGTATTTGTTCTTGCACATTAGCTCATGGAATTGCTTTAAAGCGCTGTACAAAAGACTGAGATCTGTTAACACAATGTATTACAGCACAGAGACAGAAATGATACCAAAGACGTGATGGTGCTAACTCCCCTGGACCTGGTTCTGGTCATGCTTTCTGAGACCACCCCTCAAATTTAGGGTTATTGCAATATATAAATGTGCGATCCTGCTCTCACAGACTGCTTGATCTGCAATAATCTTTTGTTATTCCATGTCCCAGGGATTCACACTTTGCAAGTCAAAATAATTGACAAATCAGAGGCCTTACATAACTTTGCGGTGCAACCAAATGAGAATGTTAGTGGTAGCAGTGTCTCCAGCCAAAGCACCAGAGAGTCTAGCATTCTTTAGTTGTCTGCATTTTATTGTATTATTTACCTTTGCATTTGAAGTAAGAAGTGAGATTCAACTAAAGACATCAAAATTCAATATCTGAACGGGCCACCTCAGTAATTTCTTTCCTTTTAGAAGCATCTTCCTTTCACCAGACATTGTAGGATGAATAAAACTTGTTCCAACAATGCAACACTGCCTCAGAAGTGCCTCATGTGTGAAAGCGCTTTTATTGGCTGTTTGAAAGGCCTGTTTACTGCTGCTCCACTTGTACACAGCTCAGATTTTTGAACCAAACCAAAGGGGAGACAACCTTTGCCTGCCTCAGCTCTCTTGTTTGCAGCTATTGTCTTGTTTGTACGAAAATCAAGTTGCACTCTCTCAGATACATCCATCAGCTCACCTTTCTGCCTGTCGGTGGAAGCATGAGGCCAGTCTGCAGGGATCTGCCACAAATCTTTTGGTCTTCTACTTACAGCGTCTTGAAGAGACATCAAGAGAAACCATCATTGATTTTTTTTGGCTTCTCCTAAACGTCTGTAAAGAGCGCTAGCAGGGGGTCCTCCCGTAGATGCACTTTCAACAGCGGCCCCTTAAAACGGAGCGGGTCAAAACAGATTGCTTCAGCGAGTGGGGAGGGAGGGAACAGCCCCAGAAGTTTACACCAACTTTCACTCATTCTTTCCTGAGATGTGGCTGGAAAACTTGACTCCTTTTTAAAGAGATTTTTTTTTGTGTGTGTAAAGCTTCTGCCAGCTTTTTGTGTGCTGACACTTAGAAGTTAGAATTAAAGGAAAATGTTGGCACTGCTACTCTTTGTTTAGTTGTTTCTTAAAGCGTGGAATTAGTTAATAAGGTCTTCCGCTTCCTTTACAACTTCTGTTTATGTTGAGGTTTTGTGCCTTTTCCTTGCATGAAAAGTTAATGTATCTAACCTTTTAACCATGGCTCTATATGGATATCATCATACTTCATCATTAAGAATCATCGTCATTCCTTTCTTGTAACTACTAATGCAGAGAATTTTGAAATGCTTGAAGTGGAACAGCATACCTTTTAGCCCAAAATATATATTCTCAAAATCAGACATGAGATCTAAAGAATCATGTCAATCTCACTGACACAGTACCCTCCACTTTTCTGTCCTAGGGTAAGGACTTACTACAGTAGGAAAGATTAGGTGAGTGACACACTTTACGGCTCAAATAGAGGGAGCAGAAATAGCCCTGGACCTCAGTCATATTTGTTCAAAATATACTCAAATGACCAGAAGATATGTTTTTTTCTTCCAAAATTGGCAGCTTGGATAGTCTCCACTTTGCAGTTGCACAGAGTCTGTAGAGGGAACTGCGCCACTGTGAACAGTTTTGTAGTTTCCCTTTAAGTTGTAGTGGGTGTAAAAAGTTGAGAAGTTGCAAAGACAAGAAGGTTTCTAAAATTGAAAATGTACATTCTTTCACTGAAGGAGTTCCAGTCACAGCTATCTGAAAGGATATGCTGAAGATTGTAGCAATTTAGACATAGGCATCTGGACATAGGGCTGCCTGCCTATGGCAAAAATGATAATCGCAATTAATGAATATTGAGCAAGGACTGTTAGGCTCAGAATGCTTTATACAGGGAACTTGATATATTTTGAGATATAAACTGAGCTGAGACCAGTTAACCTTAAGATTCAAAAAGTCCCTTGGAGAATTGACACAAGATGAAATGCCCTTATTGTAATCTTTTTATTTAAGATGACCTGGATGACTAAAAAACACCACAGAGCTTAAGCTTATTACAAGTAAAAAATTGCATTTTTCTGCTCTTGGTACATTTATATAAATGACCAGTAGCCTATACCCTTGTGTTTAAATCTAAGGCTACTTATTTTAGGACTACTCTTTCTTACCATTTAACACCGACATTTAGTAATACATTTTACACAAAGCAGCAATGACAGGACGTTCTTTCGTTTAACTACTTTTACAGAGGAGCACAGCGGCCTCAGTGTCTCAAGTCTGAGTGAATGCATGAATTGGAGCAATGCCAAATCCTGGAAGGATCCTATAGATCTATAATTATAATTAGTGTTGAAGGTCTTGAAGTTCACACGTTAAGTGAACATAACAGTCTCGGAGGCTGCAATGTTGCTAATATACGAGAGAAGCACTTGTGTCACTCACAGTGCTTTAACCTATAGAGTGTATCGGCTTAACACCCACCCCCAAAACGTGGCTGCACCTCTGGCCCCAGGTCACAGGGAGAGATGGGAGCCGGCGGAGGGGGGAGGGAAGGAGAGGGTTGGTGGGTGAGAGCGGCAGCAGCTTTTGGGTTAGCTGGTAACTGTGATTACTTGCGATGTGCGTTTAATTAATGAGAGTGTGTAGAGACGGCGTGCTGTTTGTCCCACCGCCACATCCTGCAAACAGCCCCGGCTTTAGGCACTGTGGCACACGGGACAGCACAGAGGAAGAAACAACCGAACTGTAGTGTAGACAAGAGAGAGGGGCGTGACAAGTGCGCAAAGTTGTGTGTTAATTTGAAATGAGTTAAGAAGAATGGATTTAGCAGGTTTCCAATTGCTAACTGTAAATGCTGTACATTTTAGAGGTGAAACAAAATATTGTTAGCATTGTTATCAAATCTTTAATACTCTTGTGATACATTGTATTGTATTGTTTTGATATTTTGAACTTACACTTTGAGAATCATACACTTGCTCAGCTACCACCTCTACATTTACCACCATTCACTTTTAAATGTTTCGGACAATGTATGATACTCCATATTTACATCTAAAATCAGCCAGTTTCAGGGTCTTGTCAGTCGAACTCGCCTCCTACAGAAACAATTTTCTAACTTCCACCGTCAGATGATCTGATTGACTGTTTTGTTCCCATCAACAGCTTTTAACAATTGTATTCTCTATGACGCCATCTGTCCCACAGCCAAAAGCAGTTCTACAATTCAGTTTCAGTTTTAAAATTCAGTTTTCTGAGCCGCACATCTGGGTCCAGATTTTGTGTGGTACTGTGATGTGTAGCTACTGTTAGCCTTCATTAGGTGGACTATACCGGGGAAGGTGCATGTGCCCCACCCGTTGTGACTGAAAGCGATGGGCAGGTGCAGAAGACTCTCACACCAAGAGCGAGAGTAATGCAGCCACGTTACAAGGAGGAGAAAGAGAGGTGCACGAATAAAACACATGGCTCGGAGCTGTGTCTCTGACCTACAGCTGCAGCAGCCGCTCTGCTCCTCACTCTACTCCAGTTTCTGAAGCTAATGTTGAAGACTGTAAAGAAATCCCAAATCGAACAAGCTAGAACCCCCAAATCTGTTAGAAAAATGACCTGCTTAACAGGTCTAATTTTATCTGTCTGGTTCTCAAATGTATGGTGTAATATTTGTACAGACAGTACAGGCTGCTGTGTGATGTCTACTAAAAACATTTGCTACGGAATGTACGTGTATTAATATAATTCCTCAGTGAAATTATTCTCTATCTCTGGGCTTATATGCAGAGACGACTGAGTGCATTTACGTCTTTACTGATGTTAGGTCGACGTTTAGTAGCTTCTATCAAAGTCCACTATGTTTTGAGATGAACAAAGACTTTTATTATTATTATTATTATTATTATTATTTTATTTATTTAAATTGATTTTTAGCTTTATTTTTTTAAATTTTATTATGTATGATAATGTTATCTGTATGCACCGGGGACTGAGAGTAACGCAATTTCGATTCTCTGTATGTATGTACTGTACATGTGGAAATTGACAATAAAGCAGACTTTGACTTTGACTTTGACTTTGATTATTATTATTATTATTATTATTATTATTATTATTATTATTATTATCTTGTAACTCCACAAACTCTCAAATACATCTAGCAAGTGATAAATGCTCTTTTTCCTAAATAAATCATTTGTACAAATACATTTTGAACAGTATACATGTAGCCTACTTTACAAACAGCAAACTCGAAGACAGGACATTTAACAGACACATAGTATCTGCACAAAAGGTTTTATTGTCATATATTCCTGTACTGTGTCAGTCCCTCATTACTTCTCTTCTGTCTGGGACAATGTTGCAAACAAAGTGCGTCACTGTGGCCATCGCCATGTTGCAGTGCAAAAAATGCAGAAAGAAGCAAAGTTGGTAGCAAAAAGTTTCACAAAAGATAAAATGGAGACTAATCAAAGTTTTTGAAACAATATGACAGTGTTGATAATTCTGTGGTAACCCAAGAAAATCTGTGCATAAACAAATATTAAAGATCAATCTACAGTTTATTACTTCCTAAGACCAACAATAGTCATATCAAATTTTAGTCACAAAATTCTACAATTCAAAAAGTGGGCAATAACTTTTTCAAACAAAAGTAATTCATTTTGCTTCTCTTTTTCAGGACGCCTCCATTGCACATCGTTTCCACGTTATGAGAGAAAAGCACCCTGAGAGGTTCAACAGCAGGTTTGTCTTTATTCTTTTGATGTTGTGTGTGATTTTATTCTTCTGGAACTAATAAATGTTTCCAGAATCACTGGTCATACTGTATATAACCATTCCCAACCAAAATGAACTGAATTTACCTTTAAAGTGTCAGGATGGTGTATCAATGGGGCATAAAACCCAAGTATTGCCACGGGGAGAATCAAACTAAATTTAAATCAATTTTAATTTGATTAAACCTTTTGTCCATTGTGTTTAGCATACATTGTTGTAGACCAAGCCCGGTTTCCTTTAACCATAAAAGTTATTGTATTGGACATAATGGATTTGTAACATACAAACCTTTTTTTGTACTGATGGTTGAACAAACACATTCTTTAGGCGAGAGATTAAGAGCAGTCTGAATTATATAATTTTTCTTCAGTGGATTTTAACATTGAGCAGACATATCAGCATCTTTTGGCCATGTGTTGTCAAGGCAGAAAGATTTAGTAATATTAAAAAAAAAAAGAGTATTTATTTGTGAAAATGTATACATAGAATTTATAATAATAATAATAATAATAATAATAATAATAATAATAATAAAGAAAAAGTGGTTAAGAATGTTCTTGCTGGTGCACTTCTTGCTTCTCTGTGTGACCCCTACACCAGACTGTTCCCCAGCACTGGAGCCTTACGTGACAAATACACTGGCGTCACATTTAGCGTTTGTAATTACCTTGAGGAGATGTGTTCACCTTTGGAGAATGAACCAACATGGCATCTTATGTTTCCATTCATTTTTAACGTCTCTAATACGTCTCCACTAACGCCGGGGAGTAATTGTGGTCCTAATTGAATTTGCTTGGCTAGTTTGACATCTTGGATCAGTCAGACTGATGACACACAGCCTCCTAATAATCCCATTTGTACTCATTATCATATCTTACTCTGGTCTTAGTACAACATTTAACCAGCCATCTTTCAGCTGCCCGCTCCTGGTTCATGCAGTGGAATAGCACAAAACAGTTCATTTGAAACAAAGGCCTATGGTTCCCAGCTCTCTTTGTTAGTAATTTCTTTTTAACTTAATAATAACCTTCCTGTCCTAGCAGAAGATTTTTTTGTCTTGCTACTAACCTAAAAATGTAATTTTTTTATTTATTTTTTTATTTTATTAATTTATTACTATTTTTGCCAGTGTCTTCTTTAAACCAAAGCATTTCAGAGATAAAATAAGTCCCCACAGACATGATTGGAACTGCTCTGGAGTAAAAGCAGCATTAGCCACAGGCGCAGGGTTAGAGAAAATGTTAAATTCGAAATTAGAAACATGCAATAATCAAATTAATTTGATTAGACTAAGTCCTACACTAGGACAAGGGTTGGTGGTTGTAAATAAAATCCAACTTTGGATTATTCCAAAACATGGAAACTAATTCATCTTCTTTCACTTAGTCCTGTTAGGGGTTGTGGGTGACACCTAACCCAGTAATTTTGTGCAATATCGCTCACCTAAAACTCTATTTATAAAATTATTTTGTAGTATCTGGTAAATCTGCAAGCCCATTCTATTACACATACCTTTTTAAATACATATAACTGCACACAGGTGCATCTCTGTTGTTTCACACCGTTTTAGGCTTTTTAGTGAAAAATGATTGAGATATTTTAAGAAAATGATTCCCTCTGTTATTTGAATTCTGTTAATAATTCAGGAGGGAGAATGGGTTTAGGATCTCTCTATTACACACTATCCTTGCCAATTCAATAATGCATGATTATAGTTTTTCAAGGTAGCATAGATTTTGTTGAATTTGTCCAAAGGGCTCATGTCCATTGGAAGTATATTGCAGCTTATCACACAGTCATTTCACCGCAGCTCCAGGCTCTTCATCAGGAAGTTTAGCTGACAGTCAACGCAGACCACATGTCAGCGATGGGCTTAACCAATTATGAATCTTTTATCAGCCGCCTTAAAGAGTTCCACATTCATATGGAAAATGATCCCAATTATTTTACTTTCATGTTTTAAATTATGCTTCAAGCCCTTTTGTTGTTTTGCAAAAGGGTCTGTGAATTATCCACCCATCTTATTTGAGAAGATGGCAGCAATTTGATGATGCATGTAACATGTGACTGGTGCTGTAAGCGGAGTGCATGGAGTGCATACTTTTGCAGCTTGTTTGTGCGTTACTTTATAATGTTAATGTTATGGTATGTTGTGCATACAGTATGTTTGAATAGACATAGTACTGATGATATTGAACTAACCACCATCTAAGGCCTACTCCACACGGACACGGGTATTTTTATAACCGGAGTTTTTCCTCCTGCGTTTAAAAAAATCCCGTCCACAAACGCTTGCATGAAAACGCAAAAACCCGCTATCAAGCGCTGTCAAGAGCATGCCACACCAGCGGGCGGCGATATCACCCTAATCGTAAAGGCATGTTGGCCAATCAGACCAGCGGATAACGGCACACACTCTGACGTCACAAGGCAAAAATGCCGGTTTTACTGTCCACACGACAACGCTGCAACCGGCGTTTCTGAAAATCCTCACCCTGGCAGGGGTTTTCGAAAATGTTCGGTTTCAGTGACCTGATACTGCGTTTCCGTGTGGACGAACGGCTAGGCAGCCAGCCTGCACCATTGGCTGGACCATGCCTGCCATGGTTGCTAGGTAGAGACATCTGGAGCTGAACCTCAGTTGGTTGTCTCCTGCTACATTTCAGGACGCCGGGTGTCTACCGTCCCCCTCCCCCCCAACAATACAAGGTGTCAGTTTTAGTACACCTTTCGGAGAACCTTGTGGCGTGGTGGCCACTGCCGAATTTCTTCCCATGGGTAGAAAGGACTGTAGGAAAGGGCTAGAGGATTTGGTCCACATTTTATCCTCAGTGTTTCAAAGGCATAATTTCCACTTCTGTGAACCTGAACGTGTGCATTCCATGACACAGGTATTACAAACTCTGTTGGGCCGTGGAATGTGTTCTACCACCAGACAGACAGTTAGGCTATTACAGCCGGAAAGGGGGGAAAGGTCAGCCCCCCCTCCCTACGTCCGATTTCTTTGCAATCTTTTCCTCATAGGTACAAGTTCAAGACACTAACAATCAGGGTGATTGTGTCTCAGATCCAGTCAGGCAACTTTCCGTGACTCCTAACCCTAACCCTTGAATTACATAGATGACTGGCTCATTCTAGCCCAGTCTAGTGAGTTAGGCTGTGTCCAAATTCAGGGTCTGCATCCTCCTTAGGATCCTTCCTACCCGGTTGAAGGAGGAGGGGTCCTCCGTCGACCGCAAAACCCGGAAGTCGGTGTTTGTGAATTTGGACAGCCTACCCTTCATTCAGTTCCCTCCCTTACCCGTTGCTCATATTCTGTCGCCTAGCAACCGTGACAGCGCTAAGCAAGAAGCGGGACAAACAAAAAGTTATTCTCCTTATTTTAATTCTTTTGGAAGAAATAAAACAATTAAATAAATTACATACTTTCTTTGCTAAGTATTCTGCTAATTTACCCTACAAATTCATTGAGCCGAAGCATAAACTTTAGCTTGTTTTGTCAGATAAACTCTATCTATCTAAATAATGGTATATATATATATATATATATATATATATATATATATATATATATATATATATATATATATATAATATGTATATAATAATTCATGTAATATGTATAATGTTTATTGTATTAAAAAATAATTGGAGTTTTGATATTTAAATTTGTCTTAAGGTAGAATAATGCTTTTATCTGTTAAACACTTATTCTAATGTACTGTAACGTTGTAATTAAACATAAAAATGGTCCAATACCTGGTCACTCAGATTAATCCTGCAGTGATTTGTTAAAATCTGTTGTCCTGTATATAGGTCTGTAAATAGTTTCTGTATGTTCTTGAATTTTGTTGCCTCAATTTTGTTTTCTGAATATTATTAAATAATTATACACTTAATTTTCTTTACAAATGTTCCTTTTACTTTGAAAATTATGGAAAATAAAAAAAAGAAATACAATGAATTTCTTTTAGTATTTATTAGTATTATTTATTAGTATTTATTTCAAACAGTTTATTTCAAACAACTGAAGCTAACAATGGAAAAAATGTAATCCCTCCCACCCCAAGAAAAAAAAAAATAATTGGCGACCCAACGCTCCAGAATGGAGAAAAGCCTGTCCATCCTCTCCCTGCTCTCCTGTGCCCTCCTCTCTTCAGCCTGTGCTCTCCTCTCTTCAGCCTCTCTCTGCTGCCTCATGTCCTCCCTGATGAGGTCTAACAGCTCCTGGTCACTGTCCCTTCTCCTCTTCTTCGCTGCTGGCTGCCTATCTCCTTCCCTCTCTTCTTCCTCTCTCTCCTCTTGGTCACTCACTGCTGCACTTGGCCCTGGAGTGTCCATAGGGATGGAGGCAATAAGGACAGGGGGGTAAATTGAAGGCCTTTGTCCTAAAACCTCATCCATTTGGACAAACCAGGGCCAAGTAGCAGCAGTGGGCTTCCCACTCACTCCCTCTCCTGACCCTGGATACTTGCATTCCTAAAGACAAGTAAAAAATATATAAACTGTTCACAAAACATGTAAGCTTAAACCTAGGATTTTTTTTAACTATACTAACAATATTATTTTCTATATATGGACATACTTTATATTTCTTTTTTAAATTGTCCCACTTTTTCTTTGCTTGGGCTGGTGTCACTTTACCAGACAGACCCATCTTCTCCAAAACTATCCTAATGTAGGAGAAAAAGAGAAAATATTGGAATTGTGTTAATCACAGATATCAAAACGACAATTGTGGAACAATACTGTGCAGAATTATAATAGAAAAGGACAAAACAAGAGAAGTAAGAAAATGTTTCAGCTGTTTAATGACTGCAGGAAATGTTATATGTACTGCACAAAACAAAAAAGAAACAAAACTGCCTTGATATTATAATGGGATTTCTAAATAGATTTATTCCTGTACCTCCATCCCACAGTGGCAGAGTTCTTTGCTCTGGTAAAGAGCTAATCGTTCTCTCCCCGGAGCTTTATAAAAACTTCTGTCTGCTCTTTCGTCCCTGGAAGCGTTAAAAACAGCTTCAATCACTAACAAATTAGCTGTGTGTAAGGGGATATTCACACAGGCAGTAAGGAAGAAGCTAGTTTACGAAAGAAATGTTTTATTTGTACATACAAACGTACACATGTAAAAAAAACACTTAACGCTAAAACAAAATGCCTAACTAGACAACCACTGAAAAATATATATTTTTTTAAAAGCCAGTTTTTTTTAAACTTACATCTTAAAGCATACTCCTCTCCCACTCCGCTACCGCTCGCTTCATTGGCCATTACGCTCTGCCGAAAAGAATTATGGGATAGGTAGGACGGGAAAGGATCCACCACACCCATCCTTCCAATTTGGGGAAAAGGAGGACGTATTTGTGGGCCGCATTTGAAGGATCCTACGAATTTGGACAGCCTTCGTCGCGGCGCTGTGACGTAACATCCTTCAAATGAGGACTCCGAAGGATGTAGACCCTGAATTTGGACACAGCCTTAGTGTTTCGACATTGGTATGTTGTCCTGACTCAACTCAAATCTCTGGGGCTGACACTCGCATGGCACACTAATTGCCTCAAGAGGATGGCTGTATTTCTCCCCCAGCAGCTAAGAGGCTGCCATGTCCTAGTACAGGTGGACAATACGGTGGTAGTCTCCTAGATAAATTACCAGGGAGGACTGTGTTTGTGCCGCTTGAACAGGTAGGTTCTGCTCAGGAGAAGACCTACTATCCAGACAAGCTGTGACACACAAGGAATGGAAACTCCACCCCGAAACAGTCAGTCAAATCTGGGGAAGATTTTATGGAGCAGAGGTGGATCTCTTTGCTTCTCAGACAGCACAACCAGAATATGGTTCTTGGATCTAATATCTCTCCTCAATTCCTCGCTGTGGGCGGTTCTGGTCTGGAAAGACCTTCTCTCTCAGGTGTTTTTCCCCAGCCCGAGCTCTGGAACCTTCTTGTCTGGCCCCTGAGGGGGACCAATTGAGGAATGCTGGACTTGCAGCTGGTGTAGTCATCACTATTTTGCAGACCCAGTTCACTGCCATATTGTTTTAGTGCTGGGGTTTTTGCAGAATAAACTATCCTCGGGATCCTCTGGAGCAGGAGAAACTTCACCTACTATGTCCGGTGCATGCTCTCCAGATTTACGTCCACCACACTGGCCAGTGGCGTAAGTCTGAGTAGCTTTCACGTAGATTGACCAGATTATAACTAACCAATTGTGGGACAAAAAGCCTGTTTATGCGGGACAAAGAGAGGAAAAAAGTGGGACACCTTACTAATGCTGTGTTACTCAGCAAATGTCCCACAGACAGCAGGAATGGAGAATCCTCTGACAAAACAAAAAATGTGTCTCCTCAGCCTGGCTTACTGGCTTACCCATGAGCCATGCTCTTTATAGTCCTTATTGTACCAGCATCTCATTTAATAGACGTATTTTTTTATAATAATAATAAACTTTATTTTATAAAGCGCCTTTAAAGGCAACTTCTCAAAGCGCTGTACAAAAAAACAAGCAATACAAAAACAAGCAATACAAAAACAAGCAATACAAAATTAAAACAATTAAAAGTAACATCAACTATCAAATGCTAATTTAAAAAAATAGGTCTTAAGTCTACCTTTAAAAATGTCATAGCCCTGTGCTTCCCTAAGATCAGGCGGCAGAGAATTCCAAAGGACAGGAGCATAGGAAGAAAAAGCCCTGTCACCCATAGATCGTAGGCGTGTTTGAGGAACAGCCAACAAGTTGGATTGAGATGAACGCAGTCTCCGAGTTGGGGTATAGGGAGTTAACAACTCAGACAGATAATAAGGGGCCAAGCCATGCAACGCTTTATATGTCAGCATCATAATTTTAAAATCTACTCTGAATCGGACTGGGAGCCAGTGTAAAGACTCCAAGACTGGAGTGATGTGATTACAAACCCTGGTCCCAGTCAGTATCCTGGCGGAATTTTGAACATATTGTAGTTTTTAGTGTGGATTTAGAGACTCCTAGAAGGGCGTTACAGTAATCTATCCTAGTGATGACAAAGGAATTCATCAGCTTTTCAGCTACTGAGAAGTTTAGCATAGGACGTAGTCTAGCTATATTTCTGAGGTGAAAAAAAGATGATTTAACTGTACTCTGGACAAAAGAATCAAATGAAAGCCTGGAATCAAACATAACTCCAAGATTCCTCACTTTAGCTTGAGTAGCCAAGACAGAGCCATCAATAGTCAGAGATAATGAACCAGTTTTTGAAATTTGATGACGGGAACCAATAAGCATAACTTCAGTTTTACCACTATTCAGACACAAAAAATTTGTACTCATCCATTTCTTTATCTCAGAAACACAGCCGGACAGAAAATCAATATCAAGATGTTCACCAGACTTTGAGTGTATATAAATCTGCGTATCATCAGCATAAAAGTGATAATGGAGGCCAAGCGATCGCAACAACTGTCCAAGTGGTGCCAGATAAATGTTAAAAAGCAGAGGGCCCAAGACTGAGCCCTGAGGAACCCCAGTGGAAACAGAGCTAATTTTATGTTTTCAAAATAAGACACATTTTGTTTCCCCGTTCCCAGCTTTGCATTGTGGGCGGAGCTGTTGTCGGCATCAAGTGTAGCTTTTGATAGGGAACATCACAGATTGATTGGCTTCAATACTGTTGCCTAATAAAGGGAAAAAGGCATTGCAACCTCTGGCTGATTACCCAGCTGCGCTCTCACGCAGGTGCGGGTGATCAAGCTGCATCACCAACCGAGGTTATTTAGCCAAACCTTGGCGTGTTTGACACACGTGCTTCACAACCAGTCACACAAAGAATGTTCCCCATAGCCTAGTTCTATGCAGCATCTTGTTCCTGCTTTTTCAGGGACCAGGGTTGCAGTCAAGCACTTTGATTTGTAAACCGAGCTAACACCCTGCCTGCTCTGCCCATCCCCCATTGCAAAATGACACCACCCAGACCCTCCGCTGATATGTATTAATGAAAATCCTGTGGACAACCCCTGAACTTTGGTGAATGCACAGATCTGGAGAAAGTATGGAGACTATTCTACAGAGATCCTCAAGAGACGTGTGTAAACTTCATGTAGGTGTTTGACTGCCATTTTAAACATGTTAAAGTAGCCAATGTTTCTTGATGCTTATTGGTTGGCGGGCCATGTTTCTAGCTTCTGGATTTTAACCTGCTTCACCTGCAAAGTTTTCATAGTGGTGAACCTCAGTACAACGTTAACTTGCTTCTTGACTCATCTCTAACCCAAATGTACTTTTACATTTTGTAATACAGGGAGTCTTTGGAGTCGTTGGAGGGGCTATTGGAGTAACACACCTAGATACTATATTACATTTACATTTACATTTATTCATTTAGCAGACGCTTTTATCCAAAGCGACTTACATTACATTACATTACATTACCAGTGTTGCAGTCACTGGAGGCAAGGTGGGTTAAGTGTCTTGCCCAAGGACACAACGACAGTATGAACTGTGGGGCGAGCGGGAATCGATCCTACTACCTTCCGGTTGGAGGACGGCCACTCTACCACTGAGCTACTGCCGCCCTATATGTTGGATTTGTTTGGCAATTGCTGCATGCATAAGGCTTACTTGGGCTAAGGTTGTTATTTTGATCCGTCATGATGCAAAACTAGTATATTAGTATTAACCATTGTCTTTTAATGTCTTTGTCTTTATTGGTTAATGTCTTTTAACCAATACACACCAGTACAACTCATTTTCATATAGCTTATTAGGTGATTATTCTCTTATTCACCATTGCCTTTGTCTTGACACCATCGTCTGAATAAATTATAATTAGCTCACAAGATAAATAGAGACAAATGTCAGACTTTGACATATGGGTGTTTTTAATGTGACGACAGTAATAGCTGTATATTTCCCACATGCTCCAGATGTATAAATTGTGTCTCTGGTTTGACCTTAAATACAGTGTATATTAAATCCCACTTAATTACCAGCAAAAAACATTTACATTTAGTTGACGCTTTTATGCAAGCGACTTACATTAAGGTTCCATTCACCAGTGTCACAGCTGGAAAACCACTGGAGGAAAGGGGGGGTAAGTGTCTTGCCCAAGGGCACAACGACAGTATGAACTGTGGGGAGAGCTGGACTCGAACTGCCAACCTTCCGGTTGAAGGACGACCGCTCTACCACTGAGCCACTGCCGCCCCAAAAAACAGAACACATCTCAAGTTAATTATGAAAGAAGGGATTTGTTGATCAAATGTGGGGGTCACAGAATCCCTCTCCCTTCATTCCTCTTGTTCTATCCATCTATGCATTTGCACCTTGGGGTGATTATGAGGTGGAGGTGTGAAGATTTGACACTCGGTAGATAGATTCATTTACTGCCACTGCCGGACCCAGAGGTGATAATGAGGTCGAGGATTAAAAGCAGACAATGACTCCGTTCCACTGGCTTCTTTCAATCTACTTCTTCTTCCCTTTTTTTGCTGATCTCTTTGTAATTGCACACTAATCTCTAAGAACATGAGGAGTGAAGGAATGAAGAAGTCATATCTTTCTTTGTTTATACTGTTCAAATCTGGTTTGTGAACCCTGATTAATGCATTAATGAGCTCATTCTTGTTCATTATGACACATGTAGCCACACTGAATACAACGCTTTATGTGTCAGCACCTTGTTACTGGAAATATGTGATCTCACTCATCTGGAGTGAGTGTTAACATCTCATTTGAACATAAAGATCCTAAGATCATAATCCTTAATAAGCCTACAGTCTAGTCAGACAATCATTATGGACCATAGGATTTTATATTTTTTAAAGACAAAGAAACCCTTTGTGCCCTAAGTTATTTTTTATTATTGATAAATATTTCACTTGAAAAAAAAACCTTGATAAACAACATTCCTGTGATGCAAAGCCTGTCAGAATAGATGTGCTGTGCTTGTGCCACGTGAAAGGAGAAACGTAGTTATGTGGACATTAAGGAAAATAGAAGGGAAAATCAAACATAGCAGATTTGTATAAACACATGTTTTAAGGAATAACATTGTTTTCCATAGTGTTTTAAACTAGAAACATGAAAATGAAACTTCTGATTTATACCTTTTGTAGAAAATAATGCCAATGAATATTCCAGTATATTACAGGTGTTCCTGACTAAGTATTGTAATAGTCAAATGAGAATCTTAAAGCCTTGCCTATCGACTACAATTCGAATCATGCGTGGCACGTTGTCTTACCCCCAATTTCGACTGAATGCGGCTCCGCTCCACCACGCACTCCGCAGCAAATACATAATGTTGTTTTTAATGAGACAAGTTACACAACGTCCACTCCGCCCTAATTCACAGCAGTTCTTTTTTTGCCGGACGCCAGAGTCAAACTCATAACTCTGAACAGATCAGAAAGCGGGAAACTGTACGTGCACAACAACCAGATTTAATACAACAATACAAAGTAATACAAAAAATATACCAACAAATTTTCCTTATTCAAAGATTTTGTGTTTATTTACGTTTATTTATAAATTAAATGGAATGTAAGAAGAAAAACCCTGTGAAGGGATGTTTATTTGAAAAACAAAGCAATCTCAAACTAAACTTGTTTTCTGGTCCTTCCTTTTCTGAATAAACACTTGTTTTGATCCTGCACTCGTCTTTATCACTGGCTTTTATTACTCCATCTCGTACTTCCTGCACAGGCTCTACTCAGCTGCTCGGGGCTCCGCACCACAGCGGAGTGGATCTGAAACGCATCCACTGGGCGATGGTCTGTGACAAGTCATGCAGAGGCGCGTGTAGTGTAATTAGGGGGTTACCCTTCAACAAGTACAACTTGTCAATAAGGACAACATTGTTTTTCTTTAACACAAAGCACACAGAAAGAAAAATAGACTGTATATTAACAGAAACTCAGTAGTTCGATGTAACATCAGACGCTGAACACCTCCATAGAACAAAAATGCCATGAACCTTGTTTGAAACACCTCCACAACGATTCGACTGTGAGATTGGAAATCAATCAGGCTCCTTGAATCAAATCTCCGACTATTTGGGGTCACCCCTACAGTATATTGTACAAGGGGAATGCTATTGCATTTACAAGATGAATAATCTTGGTGATGGCGCTAATTCAAGGATTGCATATGAAAAACTCTTCTATTTGATGCAAAGTATTAGTATTTTGCAGTGGCAAATTGGTTCAGTTTTATTAGAAAAATATTTTTATAAGCCACAGTTCTCCTTAATGTTGTGGGGGATAAGGGTTGGGAGTTTTTGAATACTCCAGCCTGAATGATTAAAAATGTCACTCTCAATTCAGTCTAAAGAGTGATATCAAAAAACGTAGATTTTTGGTTTGTTTCATTGTGCAAAATAAATCGATGGTTTCAGAAACAGGTGAAGACAAGACTCCTATTATTATTATTATTATTATTATTATTAGACTAATGTGTCTTTTGGGAATGTGTGCTGCAGTGTGGGCCTGATTTGCATCCCCTCACCTGCGATGTTTGTTTACTCTCCTGCATCACTCATGACTCCTTGATGTTCCCCTGATATTTGCAGTGCATACGATCTCTATTTTGGTGGCAGACTTCTGACAGTGAGAGGGTGCTCCTCCAGAGCCCCCGTGCCCCGTGCGCCCACCGGCTCTCGCTGTGCTGCGTAACCATCCTGAGCTAACCTTTCCTGGAGGCACAGGGAAGCCAGGCATGGAGCACTCTTTTGCATAATGAGTTTGTTCATCAAAGCTGTGCCGTGTGCTGGATGGGGCCGCCGGATTCACCAGCCCACCTCCATCCACACACCCCTCATAATGAACACCACTGTGTGTGTGTGTGTGTGTGTGTGTGTGTGTGTGTGTGTGTGTGTGTGTGTGTGTGTGTGTGTGTGTGTGTGTGTGTGTGTGTGTGTGTGTATCTGGGTGCTTCCTGCTGAGGGCCACAGCTGATCAGCCTCCAAACACACACACAAACGCGCACACAGTGGACCTGGGTAACGGAACCCTCGGACCTCATTTGAGGATGAAACCGTTTATGTGACCAAAGTGTCATCTATAATTAATGACCACTTGTGTGTAATTTAGAGGGATCTCACCTGTGGCCCTGTTCTCAGCTCAGTGGAAACACACAGTTTGACGAGACAAGGTTGTGCCAACCGCAGCCGAGCTGCAGTAATAATGACGGCCACAGTTTAACATTAGGGCATTGATATGGACATTAAAATCATGTCTCTTTATCAGGAACACTAACCACTATTAACTCCAAATATCTAATCAATCACAGTTCTCCACCTAAAGCCATAGGTAAAGACAGGATCAAGACGGCTGCTGTGGTTCAAACCAACTGAAAGAGTGGATACTGTGTGCACAGTAACAAAGTGGTTAGCACTCCTGCCTCACAGCAAGAAGGTCCTGGGTTCAATTCCCATCCAGGGCAGGGCCTTTCTGTGTGGAGTTTGCATGTTCTCCCTGTGTCTGTGTAGGTTTCCTCCGGGTACTCCGGTTTCCCCTACCACCAAAAACATGTACAACAGTCTCCCCCAAACACACATGGAGCCAGGACTCCCTGCAAAAGAGATTTGTAATCTCAGTGGGACTATCCTGGTTAAATAAAGGTTAAACAAAAAATAAAATAAAAATACTTAAAGCTCCACTACTGATTTTCTTTCTGCTTCTCTTTTATTCAAAAATTAAACCGGACCAATTTTTCCCCCAAAAAATACTAATACATTACACTAAACTAAAGCTTAGCATCAGCTTAGCTGTAACTTTAGCATCAGGACAATTATCAATTATCTCTGCCTCGTTAAACATTACGTGATTAAATTGAAAGTGTTTTATCTGGATTTTACGTTGCCTTTTTTTTTCTCTGTTGATATTTTTATTTTTTGAGGTGTTTCTTTAATAAAAGACATTTCCAGTGCTGAAAATACACTATTGGCGAGTTCAAGCAATTTTTCCACACTAGAAGAAAAAAATATCAGGTACATTATTATTTAACTAATTGAGGTGACTTTACATTGTTATCTGTGCTATATGGACTATCTACTTAAATTTTATAAAATTTAAAAAATATCGATTTTTTGAGGGAGACCTGGGCAAGACTAGTGACAATTAAAACATAAATCTACAAAAATTGACAAACATATATAGCCAGTTCAAGAACAACTATTACACACTAGAGTGTCAGTAGAGATTTGAATGAAGCCATTAGAAAGAGATGCTGGAGCTGCAATGAGTTCTGAATATTGTTCCATGGTGCAGCGTCGAAAAAAGCAATTCTACCAACTTCTGTGTTTATTCTGGGGACTTTAAAATGGAGCCAATGAGGTGACATGGGTATGGGGGGCGTTTATCCAAGATGGCCTTGTAGCTGAATGTTAGCCAGTGCTCTTGTCTCCTGAGGCTTAGTGAAGGCCACGAGAGCCATGGCAAACATGTAATTAATACAATCCTCGCAGGGCACTTGTCCTCTGTGATGTCATCACAAGGCTGTCAGAGTAAGCTTTTGTATCAAATCCATGCAACTCAAACAGTCCTATGACAAACGTTTTCCACCCCCTACCTGCCTATTTAATGCATAACATTTGTGCCTGGCAAACATTTTTGAAGTATTTGCATGAGGTGTAACTTGGAGTGAAACATGTGAGTGTTACAGCCTTTAGGGGGACAGCTGTAAATCGCACACAAGAACTCTATAAAGACATGCTAACAAGGAGGGAGGGGTTTTGTTATTTTATTTATAAAGCTCAGGTACTCAAATACATTCTTAAAAACAATTTGAAAATCCAAGTCCTTTTTGGTGATGTGTTGCTTGAAGTGCCAGACGATAGATAAACACCTGCAGCCTTGTAAACATTATCAAATAATTAATTAGCACCACTGCACATTGTTGAGTTAATGTCAGGCATGTTAACAGTTCATCAGAAGTTGCAAGAAGGCAAAGACCAACTCAATTTCATACAAACAACAGGATATTAAGTAAAAAACTACATGGGACAATTGTCAAGTTCCCGTCATGTCAAATGTCTTGTTCTGTCTGGTTATGGTTTAAAGAGTTTGCTTAAACATTATTGGTAAATGGCATGCATTTATATATACCTCTTTTTTCGTACCCTTCTCGGGCACCCAAAGTGCTTTTCATCATGTTACTGTTAGTTTTAATTTGGGCCCATAAACTTACAGTGCCTAATTGTAGCAGAAAGACAAACAGAGCGGCTGTTTGAGTGGATTCAAAAAGGAATGTGTTCCATCTGAAGGCGCCGTCTGAACTGTCACAGAAACTGATTATTTTATTATTTTGACTTGAAAAGGCTCATTTTGTTGTGATTTCCATTTTATGAAGCAGACTCATCATCAGTCAGATTCAGTCACCATGGAAACTTATAAAGAAAGTTTAGCCTGGTCCGGAGCAGGTTTGAGGTTAAACAGTTTAGTTTAGTTTAGTTAACTGAAAAAAAATATTTTTTTAATGATGGTTTGACATTTCTCACAATTGTTCACCTCTTATTCTAAACTTCTACCCCCTCTGCTTCCTCAAACTGAGTCGAAAGGCATTGTATGTCCTCGCATGGCTCTGTTTTTTCTGTGTGTTAAAGGAATGTTTGAGGCAGTTTTTACTGTGGCTTGATTAAATCAGTGTTTGACTACAATGGGCTGCCAAAGCAAAGCGTTATTATAGCTAACTAACCCCAGTCAGACTTCATAAGTTGCAATAGGACTCTTTAGCCCCAACTCCGTTTTTTTTGGGGCTGTATGCAAGCTTTTAATAGCAACTTTTAATACCCCCAATATTTGCGCCTTGGCTTTGTTGCATCTGTACACTGCATTACACCCACTAGCACACATACAGACACAGTAGCACCTGCAGTTTACTGCCAGATGCCAGTTGTGTGGTACAGTCTGTGCAATACTCAAAATACCATTGTGAGAAGAAGTAACACTTTGATGTAAACAACAAAAGGCACACGGTGTTTGTAGCCCAGATAAGAAGAAATCACTCTGTACATTAACACTCACATGAGAAGCTGTTTGTGTGATGCCAAGGTTTAGCAAAATAAAGTTAGTTATGTTGAAAGCATAGATTTAAAAAAAATATTTGTTATCCGCAAATTGGTCCCCTATTCACCAATATTGTTATTATTACATCCGGGCTTTTCGGCTTTTACTCCATAGTAAAACAATAGTTTTTAGATAGCATAAACGGACGTAATAATCAAAAATCCCCCCATGATCAAACATGATTTTTACACTTGTCGCTTTTGGAACCTGCCCTCCGGTATATCGCTGTATTTCGCTGTATTTTCGAAAAGTGTTGAGCTGTCCACAAAACTGCATCTCTTATTGCATCACATGAAACTTTGAGGTAATTTAAATCACAAATATTTTCAGCCTCCGGATTTATCAACAGCCAGTTGTGCGTACCCTGGGATTGGCGTGGTACAGACAGTTTCATAAATCTCACATGCACTCCAGCATACAGCCTTGTACTGCCCTAACATACAGAATAATCCAGACCATGGTCCATCTTTATTTAATGAAAAATGCTGAATGTTCACTCATTATGTCTATTTTTTGCACAAAGTTATCCAGAATGACAGGGTTATAAATGTGTCTTTCACAGACGCTTCTGATGTTCACTCAAACACAAGCCGTGTGTCACTAGTGTCTGTTGTGCAGAGCGAGTGTGTTTCTTTTTAGTTGTTGTTGCTAGATTTCTTAAAATAAGGCAATGCACGACGGAACATTCAATTACCTGAAGGGAACAGTGTATCAATGTTGAACACTGGACCAGTGTAAGACTATACATACGTATCAGTTGTGACTGTGAGGAGGGCAGGGTGCTCTCACAAGATTTTATTATTTTATTAATTTGTAAGAGCAGTGTTGGGGTATGTAAGTAAGAGAAACCAAAGTTCTAAATACCTGATGTTGTGTGACATCTTCAACAGTGGGTAAGGTGAAGTTTTAGTTGAGCAAATGTTTCTTTAGTTGACTATAGCTCTACTTTGCTAAAGTCTGGACTTTTATATACTGTAAAGTAGAAGTGGAGTTTTGATAATACTGTGATTGTTCTTATCCCTTTATCATTTTGCGTTTGTGAAATGCAAATGAAAGAAATACATTGTTGTAGCAACTTGCTGCATCTGTGAAGACAATACAATGTGGCTCATTTCTCAAACTGCCAGCCATGGAGAGAGCGCTTAAGGCGGTGTCATGTTAAACAAAACAGAGCATTGATGCAATGCACAAAGACTTGGTTATGTCAATGGGATATTTATCACCTCTGATCAAGAAGGAATTAGTGTGAAAATAAGGTCGTAGATCATGGTGGGTTAGATGAAGTGTCAGAGGCTAATAAAAATCAATGCCCTGCCTTACATTAAGTGTGTCCAGTGGAAAGAGCACAGAAAAGTGCTGTGGCCCGAGGGACTGATGCTCCACTCAAGCCTCTGGTCTTTGGTCTTTAATATTGTGCCCGGAACGGCCCAGTGGACATGAGATATTACTCAGACTGAGCGTCCAGGTTTACTTCACCTCGCAGAGCCTTTTATTTGATGTTTTTCTAAGATGTTGTGGTTGAGCCACATTATTTGTGTGGCTAGTCTTTCGCAGTTGTGTTTCAGGATTTGTTTGTGCAAATAGCCAACTTGATAATGGTGCTGGAAACCTGAGCTGCTGTTTTCGTTTGGCAAGCCAGCTGCTATTAGAACAGCTGATCTCAGATGCACACCACTAAAGTTATTATTGCAGTACACTTTGCATTGATACACTGCTGGTAGAATAACACTGAAAGCCTCAGGGCTGCTTGATTTGTTAACCTCTTGTTCATAGGGCTCATTTCATTTACAAAGGGCTTTGCAATGTCTCGTACATTTGGACACTGCATGGAGTATACCATATGCAATGTATGGCAACTGTTAAGACAACTCTGCACTCACTGGATTTAAAGAAATGACCTCAGTGGCATTATGTACTGACATGTACTATCTCATCTTGTTTTTTACTGATGCCTAAACTGTCATATGGTGTATGTCTGTGATTGTAATATTGTAGCAGTACAATCCTAAAATGTATTTGTGGGAGTTTTTATTTTACAGCAAAATCTAGGGTTGCTCAAACCTCCACAGTCCACCTGTAGTTCTTAACACTACAACTGTAACACTTTGTTTTGTCCTTTCCAGGTTTATCAAAGACAAAATAATATCCATCTTGACTGAATATATTTTTTCTGTGAGGAGATGCTGTGCCCCCCTCCCTTGTCCTGCTGAATTAGGTAAAGGTACAGCTCCACAGAGTATGTTTATGAGATAGTCTTGACTTGATCATCTGTTCGATACATGCATTGAGTAGTTCCTAATTTCCCCGCTGTGCACGTGTCGGGCGTAAACACATCTAGGCTCCTGTCGCAGATTAGCAACTCAGGCAAAACTGCGCGGTTTAGTAGATCTGGCTCTAAATAGTGAGGCACAGCTTTTTTAAATTGAAAATTCTGAAACCTTGGAATACACCTGACTCAATCAATGCTTTTTTCTACTCTTCATTGCAGCAGTATATGGCTGTACCTCCAGCTTCACAACACAACAAAGAAGGATTCATTCTGTTCTTTATTCTACTTCATAGCAAATCAATTTTTGAGTGGTTTAAGACGCAATTTATTTATTATATTTAAATAACACACAGAAAACAACATGTGGCACTTGTGTATATTACATAATAATCAACTTGGATGTAAAGTTCTTTGTGTAGACAGTCCTCTTCAGTGTAGGGCTCAGACTCATTGATGATTAGATAAAATTGTGTACTGAGGCACTCAACAAGGTAACTGGTAAAAAGTCTTTATCAACACATGGCTATTTTAATAAAATAACAATGTGTTTGGGCTCGCAGACCTTCTTCAGGGCAAACTCAGGATGGCTGCTCAGAGTCATCTTTGTAAACCTGTCGGCAGGGATCACATGTTTAAAGTGGGCTTGGTCATAGCTCACCTGGTTTGTCAGGTTTTGCTAAAGTCAGAAGTAGCACAATAGAATAATACAGTAATAATAGAATTAGGCAAGTATAAAAATAGTACAATAATTTTAAATACATACTATGCTTACATTATATACTGTAACAAAAATACTAAACAAAAAGAGAAAAGTTTGATTCCCCATTGAGACCTGAAAATTGCATTGCTGTTAGGGTCTAAATCCAAAAAGATTTTCTTTGGAGGAGTTTTCTAAGTCTATAATGAGTCTTTAATATGTTCTACTCCACACATTGTTGGTGTACCATGGTTAGCATCTTTATAGTGCAGAGCCATGGGATAAAGAGGATTCCCTGTTCTTGTTTGTGCTCTGTGCTCGTCTGGTTTTCAATTTGTGTTTTGTTCTGCCTATATAAAAACGCATGTGCATTCAATTCTAAATATCACATAGACAGTGTAACAATTAATAAAAGACCAGATATAGCATATTTAAAAAAGTTTGTACGCTGTATATTTGTACCGTAGGTACAATTGCTACATTTAAGCAGCTGATATGGGTGTTAAACCATGTTTTTTTGTTTTAGAGGGGGGGGGGCTTTTCTGAAACTTATGGTGGGTGTCTCTGGAGGAACATCTCCGTGTTCTATCACTTCTTAAAATGCTCCAGTTCTGCTTGATTATATGTTTTATTCTGTTTGCTGGCTGTACTCTGTTAGAGCGGTCGTCCTGCAACCGGAAGGTAGGCGGTTCGATTCCCGCTCTTCCCACAGTTCATACTGTCGTTGTGTCCTTGGGCAAGACACTTGCCTCCAGTGGTGTCCCAGCAGTAACACTGGTGAATGGAAGCTTCTTGTAAGTCACTTTGGATAAAAGCGTCTGCTAAATGACTAAATGTAAATGTAAAACCGACAATTAACAGAAATGGCTGCTTTGCGTTCACTTTTACTGCACGCACCATAAAGGCTTCTTACTTGAGTGGACTTCCAATTAATCGTACGATGGGACGCCACCGGGGAAGAGGCTCCTCACTATCAGTCTGTCAGAGAGGGCCGGTGTTTAGCAGCAGTTGGCAGATAACAAACGACAATCCCATCTAAGCAATGGGGTGCTCCTAATTACCTAATGAACAAGGACACGAGGTGATTTGTTGCCATGGTGAGCTTGTTAGGTTAAGTGGAGAGAATTGACAGGACAGTCAGACCTGCCTTCTACTGCATGTGTTTGAGCTGATATGCATTTAAAGAGTACCTTGTAAAAACACAAAAAACTGAAAAAAAAGACTTGTGCTCTGTATCAGCGCTACAATATGTAACCTCACTGACTGCCTTTAGTGTTTAGTAACAATAACAGTAAGTGAATTAGCTCTTGTTGGTCACAGTTTAATGCAAAGCAGGGTTTGACTTTATTAAAGAAACATCAGCAGAAGATCACATGATGATGGCTGGCTGAAGGAAGTTCAGTCATTCATTCATTCATTTTCTACCACTTAGTCCCGTTAGGTGTTGTGGGTGACTGGAGCCTATCCCAGCAGCTTTGGGTACATCCTGAACAGTGGCCAGTTAGTCACAGGGCTAACATTTGGAGACAGTTACATACAACCATTCACTCTCACATTCATTCACTAGGGACACTTTAGAGTCGCCAATTAACCTGTACATGCATGTCTTTGGACGGTGGGAGGAAGCTGGAGTACCCGGAGAGAACCCACGGTAACACGTGGAGGACATGCAGACTCCTCACAGAAAGACCGGAGTCAAATATTCTCGGCCGGGTTTTGAACTCACGACCTTCTTGCTGTGAGGCAAGTGAGGCCACTCTGCCACGTGCACCCCCTTGTTAAAACTCTGGCTTTCACCCGCTTTTAATGACATTATACCTGCCTTCCTGCCCACTTAATAATATTTGTTGTTAACCTTTTGATTTGGGAACTAGTTACACTGTTGAGGACAGCTTCTGGAGGACCAAGGATGTCTAAACAGATGAAAATGAACGCTCAAAGGTGTCTGTTAATGCCTCGAGCTGCTCTGATCCGGGAGGTAACTCAAATAATGGAGGAGAATTTCTTTAAGTTTGCTGAGACTTTAGACAATTAACTCCACACATGAAAGTCCCTCGACTCTACGTCAGGACTTTTTGTTAGTGGTTCGAGAAAACTGACGGACCTTCAACTGTGTGTGCAGCGCTCTGGTTGAAATAAGTAACCGCTTCAATACGCGCTTCTCCGCTCTGATCTGAAGTTTACAAACACGCTGAATTGAAAGTTGTGAAAGCTGTGATTTGGCAGGATTTACTGTATATTACATGGACATGACTGAAACAGACTGTGGGACAAGGATAAATATGGAAGATTTGTTCCATGTCAGGTTTGTTTATCTTGGCATTTAGATTACCTCCTGTTTAACCAGATGTTTGGGGCTAGTTTTGCACCCCTAGACAATTTGGGGAAAAAAGGACCTAAGTTAATGGTTAAGATAAATGTGCTTCCTAGAATTTTATACCCCTTTCAAATGGTTTGTTTCTTTGTTTTTGGTCCCTTTTACTTATTTTTTTTTTTTTGGTTCCTTAAGCTGTATTTGTTTGTTCTGTTTTTTATGTTCTGTTCATGTGTTCTTGTTGTTGTTGTTGTTTGCTTTTTTTCTCTTTCCTTGTTTAAAAAAATGTGAAGAAACCTTAAAGACCTGCAGCGGGCGGGGGAACGTGAGGGATTCACGTGTGCTCGGGTGGGACTAGGCAGCACCGGGTCTCGGGTTTTTCCCACAGTTAGTAGCGACACAGCTAAGAGCAGCAGAGCATGGAAGAGAGTGGAAGGACCTATAATATCTGTCCTACAGCCAGGACGACACTGGTCAAATTGTAAAAGCTGTAAAAACAACAAGTAAGCCTGTAGCCCAATAATGAACAAACACCATAACTTTTAGGCTATTCCTATAAACTCCTTTTTCTGCTTCGGCTCCTCTCCAGACGAGGAAGGAGAAAACTGTTTGATTTGAGATTGCTTTGTTGTTCACATCGCCATCACCTGATGCTTTTTTTCTCTCTACAATGAATGAGTAGCTACTTGGGTGTGTTTCTGTAAATGTTAGTGCATTGGAAAACCCCATTTGTTTGGCAGAAGCCTAAAAATGTCCGCTTTGTAGAACTCGTTCAGGCTTCATTTTAAAATCTTTTACTCTTTTACCCACCACCCGACGGGAGGGCAAGTCGAGGTTGGCTTTGGTCGGGAGTCCGGCGGGAACGGGAAGTGAGGTTTCGGGAGTGGGAAGGACCGGGATTGAAAAGTCAGTCCTGTGCAGGTCTCTACTTCAAATCATCAGAGCAGTTACAAGTTTCTGTAACTACGGGACTGTGCCCTGTCGATGTGATGCTAACGTTAGCAAGACATTTTTCACAAACTTTCCAACAAGAAAATGGATTAGTTCATGAAAAAGATTAAGATTAAAAGAACACAGAACAGGACTGTCGTAATTAAAAATCTTTATTTTTGTCAGAATTAGTTACACTTTGCACCACTCTCTAAGCCGTGGTGCCGGTGAACACACTGCAGTTTGTAAAATGATCTCCTTCATCTCTTGTGAACACACAAAACAAGGGCCAAGGGGTGAGTGCTAGAGGGCAGAATTGGGATTGGGATGAGATTCAATTGCTATGGCAGTTTACAACTCAAAGCAGTTGGACAAAGGAGCCTTTGGCTGCATTCATTGTTCTAAATGAATGTGTATTCAAACATAAGCACAGCAAAATCAAACAGTAGAAAGTAATGCACAAACAAGCATTATTTGTTTGTGCATTATTGTGGGGAGCTGTGGGCAATATAAGAATTCTGGGCCAGCCAGCCACACAGTGCACCTGTCAGCAGCTCACTGTGTCTTAGGTGCACTCACATGGGAGATGCTCTGCAGGATCTCCTGGCATTGTTCTTCCATGACACCCGTTTGGAGATTGTACACATGCAGTCCCTTTAGCTAAAGGGATTAGGTCACTGACATGTACAAAAGGGGCTTATTTCTACAGTAGAAAATTGTATATGAGGTGAAATAACAGGATTGTCTTGTTTTGAGATGATTCAGGTGCTATGTCTTTCTACTGCTGATGCAAATGAGCAGTGCTGCCTTAAACCCAAACGCCACAGATCCAGGTGGACTGCACTAAGTGACCGTGAGGTTTATGGATATGTACTTTTTTAATGTAGGACAGGTTACTTTTGTGAACAATGAAGATTAGTGTACTTGATGAATACATAAACCTGTATTTATATGTAACTACAGACACTGACAGTATAGAAAGTGCCCTGAGGCAAGGGAAATCTTTACTTTATTGTGCTACTGCACTTGACACACATTGTACATGTCTCTACATAGTTCTACTCCGAGAACTTTCCATACAGCACCTGTCTAAACCTCCACACGCCCTGTTTAATGACAGCCACCAGTTTTGAATATGTATTTTGAAATGGCCGCCTTCATTTGTTTATTTGCAAACTTCCTCAGCTCTGTACTGATGCTGTATCCAGAAGGCTGTTCCATAAAAACATAAGAGTTGCGGCTTAGCCTGTTCAATAAAGACCACTCTGGGCTCACACAGCCAGACTAACATTAAAGTCGAGCGTTGATTCAATTGAGCCTCAAACAAAAACTACGGAACTACAGAACATCCCTTTAACAAATGGACTAAACAAAGACGAGCAAGAAAATTGACAGAAACATTCTGCATTTGACTTCAGAGCTGCAGCTTTAGAGTGAACGAGAGAACTGAGACAAGTATCTCTCACTGAATTAAACGTGTTTCCCATCGGGATCAGTCCAGATATTTTCTGTCGCCCTGTTCTTACTTGCAAGAACCATTCAGCAGGGCTAAAGTGCAAAAATGAAACAAGAAGTTCAAGGGGTGGAGGGGGGGTGGAGGGGTGGGGAGAATGTCAAACACCATCAGTTGTTATATTGGGGGTTGTGGCTCGTAACTTTTGGGGATAAATATTTGTTTTCTGGTTCTAGTGGTTAGTAAAGTTAATTAATCTGATCAAACATAAGAGACAGATCTAAAATGAGTGCTTTGACACATTTGTGTTCTTCAGGTTCTGTTTTCTAAATGTTTGGGCTATGTCTGAGCTTAAACCGGCTCTGGGCTCTAAGTCTTCTGCCAAAGTTTCCAGTGACTGAGCGTGACTCAGGATGAGCCTGTTTTAACAGCAATGACAACAAAAGGAGCCAGACTTATTCAAAAAAGCCTAGCCTTTTTTTCTGGACATAAACTCACTTGGTTGTTAAAAAAAAAAGGAGTTAACAAAATTCCTTCAGATGTCTGTGGCGTCCTGTCGAGGAGAGGTTTCAGTGTTTACAGATGCTGGGCTTATGTTCACCCCCGTTCCTTTCTTATTGACCATGTTGCACATTATAAATCAAGCACGACTTGGGCTACCTTGCAAGTACCCTAATGAAAGCTCATTTATAAAGTGGCTAAATGGTCCTGACAAAAGTCCTAATGAGGAAATCAATAATTCAGTGATTGTTACTCTGCTTATACTAATACGTGGCTGTTGTAGAGCTTTGATTCCACCTAGGCCATTATTTACCACTCTCACTTCTGCGCGTCAGCACTCCTCTGGCTTTCTCTGGGCTCGGACCTATGAGATAAATGGCCTGTTACTGTCTGTTGTTTCTTGGTAAGATCAAAAGCTTTCTGCAACGCTTGCTTTAGTTTTGATTTAGCATGAAATCTGAAATAGTTGCAATACAGCAATTTTGTAAAGTACAAGAGTAATGGACTCAAATCAGCTCAAACATAAATTACTGACACATTTTTGATAAACTATAAGGAAGTCTTGGATAAATAAACGTCACTATATGAAAACTTAACTGAAAAGGACTCACATTAATTTAACAAAAACTTTGGCAACACTTCTAATCAAAACACTGCTAATCCTTAGTTAAGTGTTATTTCAGTGTTATTTTAAAGCAGTTTACATTGATAGTAAAATAAAATAATACACCTTATGGCCATTAAGCTCTCGGAAGCCTGTCAAGTTCTTCCACACCAAACTCGCTCATCCATGTCTTTATGGCCCTTGCTTTTTGCACTGGTGCGCAGTCATGTTGGAACAGGAAGGAGCCATCTCCAAACTGTTCCCACAAAGTTGTGAGCATGAAATTGTCCAAAATGTCTTGGTATGCTGAAGCAATAACAGTTTCTTTCACTAAAACTAAAAACGTAAAACAACCCCACACCATAATCCCCTCTTCACCAAACTTTACACTTGGCACAATGCAGTCAGACAAGTATCATTCTCCTGGTAACCGCCAAACCCAGACATGTCCATCAGTTCTTCTTCATGTGTTTAATTGGCCGTAACTTCCTATATTTTGTCTGAAAGTCTGAACTAACATCAAACACACTACACATTACAAACAAAACGGACCTTGGTTTAGTTTGGTTCAGACAGATATTCCCTCTTTTTGCCGGACCAAAGAAACAGCTGTTTGGTACAAAGCATGTTTTGCTGGAGCTTTCACACCTGAAGATTTGGTTAGAACCAAACAGGACAGTCTGAAAGTCCGGCCTTTAAGGTGCAGGTGTGAAAGCCCTTAAGTCATGTGGACTTAATGGAGTCAGAATAGTTCAGGAATGCACAAAGCAGATACAAAGTTACCGTTTTCTAGCTTGTGATGCTAAAAGAATTCCACAACACCAGTCACAATAGAGATATTACTAACAACATGCCACACCCACTTCTCCAGAGGACTTGTGGAGGAGTACAGAGTACCTTATTTATGACGCTCACCTGGAGATTCTACTAAGCCTGTGCAGGGTGTTCTCTAATAAAAATAAATGTGTTCATACATGATGTCATAGATAAAGTCAGAATAAAGTATGTACAGGGCTTGTGTTACGACCTGGCTCTTACAGCTGTAACAAAAAGTGAGACCTCGTCACAAAAGTTCAATGTCATTTCTTAAAGTAACTAAGTCTGTAATGTGGGCATCAGTTGTGTGGCTGTAAGGGTGAGTGAGTGTGTGTGAGAATGATGTGTTGTGCAGTGTTTTTGAGTGCGCGGGCGGCAGCAGGCCACACAGCCGAGAGGAACAGAGAGGCGGAGAGAGCGATGCAGGTGGAACAGGCAACTTTTATCTGGGACGGGATTCACCGGGCTCCGGTGTCTCCCATCAATCCTCGGACGGCTCCACCTCCAAAACAACATACTGTATGATAAATAATCACGATCATGTATGAAAGTATACTTCTGTACAACCAGGGTCACTTGGTAACTGTGAGTTGGAGTGAACTAAACAAGTGCATTGTGTACATTTTTTACTTGTAAAAGTATATAGTTTTAAAACTATAAGTGTTATGACATCTAAATAACAGTCTTTGCATTTCTCTGTTTTGGAAAAATAGACATGTATATCAATTTATAGCTATTTTATAGCCATTACTTTCTCTTCCTCTGTCTAGACCAGACAAACTGAGCAATTATGAAAAAGAAGCACACTCATTTTCTAATTGAGCCCTCGTTGTTGCTGAATGCCAAATTGAAAAAAGTCCAGAAACTAAACAGGCCATCTTTAACTGCTGCTAGAGGCATGCTGCAAATTTAATGCTGAAGCTTATTTGTTTTAATGTTTTTTTTTTATATTCTCAATCACCAGGTCTACATAGCTTCACCTATTGAGAACCAAGCTTTAAAGTTGTTTATAATAGCTCCATTAGTCACTCAGTCACTTCTCATTATCTGATTAAACACCTCACTCACTGAGTTGTAAATGGAGTTTTCCAACAATAAATGGTCATGAACATCGTCACAAAGTAAGTCTCATTACTGTAAAAGGAGGAGTGAGGGACTGTTCTTAGCACTATTCTTAGCTTAAAACAAATGTGGAGTCTCTGATTGACGGGGTGTAAATAAGAAAAGCACAATATATTACTGGATAATTACTCAAATGATGAAACAGCACCACAACTGGAAACACTTTCCATAGATGATGAGGTGGTTTCATTAACACATGCTCTTAAACAAAAGGCACCATCTAAAAATACACCTGTAAAACAACACATACTGTAGTAATACAAATGATTACATTGATTATTATGTTTCAATGTATACAGTCGGTTTTATTCTATATTTTGTAATTTTAGGATGATTTAATAATTTAAAACTTACATAACTTTTTTCCCCATCTTCTTCAATCTTTTACCTTTTGTGTATAAAATGTTTGTGGTTTAAATAGCCTGTCCTTGCTAGCATGTTTGGAAGTTGGTTTTGGAGTGTCTAACTTTGGCCCTTCTTGCTGTGAGGCGACAGTGCTAACCATTGTGCACTGTTGTCAGGCTGTGGAGCTGTCGGCAGCTTTTTCCCGACTGCCATAAGACTGTACAATCAATCAGTGTGTGGAAGATGTAGCCTGAATCAATTAATTTACTTTGTAATTTATTTGAAGTGTCCTAATAACTGATAACAATAAAAGGACCTGACTCTGAAGGAGCTGCCTGCCAAGGAAGGATCCTAGCTGGATTGAGAAACACACCATGGATGTATTATTTGAATTGGATAAGATACTGCTCTGTGTGCCACGTTGCCATTTGCCACAGGACTACTCTCCTTAAACCAGTAAAAGGCACAGGAGAGAATTGAACTCTTGCGTTGCTTTGTGTAGGGTGCTGCATGTGCAAAGTGCTTTGTCCAGCTCTAGTCCCACTTATGTAGCTGTAAACATGCAACAGTAGTATGAGTAGAAACCAAATTATCCATAATTATTAGTCTGAGAAATTCCAATTAGTGCAACTCCAGTCATACCCAGACATTTTAGGTTTCAGTCAGTAAGGTAATAATTCTAATTTAAGTAAACAGTCACTTAAAAATAAACTTTGTTGACTGTCCAAATACAATAATTTAAACTATATGGGACACAGAATGTTAGACTGACTTGTGCCTCCATTTACAACAGAAAGGTAAGTGCGTATGCTTTACCTCATGCAGGGTCCTCAACCACACTATATGCTAACATGTTTGATAGCGTTAATTAGGAGGCTATAATGAAGCGCAGTGGTGTGGCCAGATGGTGACTCGCCCCCCCCAGAGAGGTCATTGATCATCAGTCTGAGCCATGGGACAGTGTGCTGTGGGGAGTCAGGGGAACTGCACCCTGTCCTCAGCTAATTGAGGGGCAGCAAGATTACCCTCTCCCACCGCTCACTGGGCCTTAATGTTAGGCAGCGAGACCCCCGACCACCCCAAGGCCCCCCCTGTGCCTTCTTAACTGCCTGTGGACTTTACCTAATGCTTTAGACTGTTCGTAAGGCATCACTAAAAATTGTAGGTATTTTGGTGAGCAGTGACAAAGCTCGGTTTAGATTTTAAGGTTAATTTTGTGATTTTGATTCTAGACGCCTACTTAGTAAAAAAAATAGTAAATAAACTATTGATGTAAATGACTGATAATCCTGTGATTAGACAGACACAGACTTGACTGCAGTTCTTACCGGATATAACAACAAATACTGTATATGGTCCAGTAACTAAAAGCACCAAAAAATAAATAAATTAAAACAGAATGATGAGGAAAAGGCTTAACCACAGACATGTGGTTTCACCATTTAGATTCGATTAGCTTGACAGATGGGAAATTCTGGTAAAAAATGTTGTTAAAATCCTGGATATTCAATTTTCCAATGACTTTCTTGTCTATTATGGAACAGTCAGGGTAAAAGTAGTGTGTGATCATGTACTGTACTAATAACTCATAATGAACAAGATCATGTGCTGCGTACAACACACCACTTTCATGGAGTCCAACTTTAGAGGTTCACCTTTCCGTCTGCATCAAAGATGTTAAAGAGAGTGTTTGCCTGTGTTGTTTATATGCCCCGCATTGAGGAGACCTGAAAGAGACAATAGGAGAGAAGATGCTCTAAGGTTCAGAGTTTGATGTGGGCTAAACTCTCTTCTCAGTCCCTTTGCTCTTTCTGTTGTCTGTCTTTACAGAACAAAGAACAAGCTGTGGTACTTTGAGTTCGGCACTTCCGAGACCTTTTCAGCCACGTGTAAGAAGCTCCATGACTTTGTGGAGATTGAGGTAAGTGAACACAATGTCTTCTTATTGCTCAGAAGACAGATAACTTGGGCTGGACTATATTTTCTGATATATAGTTCAACTAAATTCAAATTAATGAAGAAAAGAGGCTCTGGATTCAGACAGTGATATGGGTATTGTGTTTGTTGGAATTGGCATAAATATACATTTGCAGACCCGATAGACAGCACTTGACAGTATTTATAATAAAGTATAAATAATTCTACCACAAAATAATAACACATTACACCAAACCAGAGTTGACAGCTTCCCTTTAACCTTAATAATTGTCAATAAAGGCATAAATATCTTGCTCTACTGCACAAAGAGTCAGAGGCAAGGCTGTACTATGTTACTTATGTCCGCGCTGCAAAGAGTTGACATGCGCCCGGAAGGCTTCTCATGTAAAATCATTGGAGCTCCAAACTAAAGAGGATGCTATTTTCAACGTGATTTCTCCTGTGCCTCATGTTTTGATCATGTTCACATATACCTCGACTAAACCAGCTGCGATGTGTTAAAACGTTCCAACCACTGTAAATACGCATGGTTCTGGTTCTCCACAACGCTCCACACCGGGACACAGCACGCTGTTTATCTGGAAATGTGTGTATACTGCGCAGACAGTGCAACCTCTGAGCCCTTTGGTGAGGGATGTAACTTGGCTTTGAAAATCCTTTATCATTTTCTTTAGTTTAATCAGCTGAGTTGGACACTGCCTTTGAAAAGAAAATGTACAGTACCTGAGCAGAAATGACAGTGTTGCAGTTGTCTTAGCTGAGTTTCCTGAATTACCCCTTTTGTTTGAATAATATCATTTTAAATGATTAATTAAAGAGTCTTTTTGAACCTGGGGACGCAAATCCCAATTAATCTCAATTTATCAATAGTCGTTCACAATCTTAGCCATTTTTCTTTGAGGCACCCTCACCATTCTGTTTATTACTGCAGTGCAACTAGAATTTGGTCTCTCTATGGTCTGTTTGTGATACTGTAGCTATTGAATGGTTGTGACCTAGACCATACATTAAACATAAGTTCCAGATCTTGTCCTGTTTTTATGCAGCCCTAGTGCGTCTTAGTTGTTGAAACAGTCCTCATGAAACAGGCTCATTAGGTCATTTGATGTAATGTTAATGTAGTATCTAAATTACGGTGTCTGTATTTATTACTATTCAAGTGCACCTGGGGAACCCCTGTTCCATAACACAGATTTGTGTCGGTCTCTCAGACAAAGTGTTGATGTGTGATGACAGTGTGTTCTGCCGTACTCCCACCTCTCTCCACTGCTCGGTTCAACACGCAAGTAATTAGCCTACATGACCCCGCTGTGTGTGATATTGAGTGATAATGAAGATGGCGTCCATACAATTCATCTTTGCCCTGGTTAAATCCGCGCAGGGCTCTTTATTAATGAGGAGCTAGTGACGAGAGCAGGTATGGGGTGAGGATCACACAGGCTGCCTTTGGATGTGGTGTTACTGTTACACAATACTCAATATAGCATTGGTTTGACACAGGCAGACTCTGAATCATAACCACTGTAATTTCATTGATAAGAACACAGCAGTTTTAAATAGTAGGATTTGTTGTTAAAGTGATGTTTTTTTACCTCATACATACACTGTATGCTAGTTGGAAATGGCAGTGTATTCAAGAAAGCCTTTATGCTTCTTTCCATGAGCTCTCCTCCAACCTTGTTCCATGTTTAAAATGTTTTTTTCATTTTAAACATGGAACAAGGCTGAAGGAGAGTTCTTGCCTCAAGAATCTTGGGGTCTTGTTAATGAGTGAGGCAAGGATGAAATGGGAAACTGCCTCAGCACAGGCAGCAGTGATGTGGTCTACTGTATGCACCTATACCTATGTATCTGTTGTGGTTAAGAGGGAGTTTAGCCACAATGTAAACCTCCCAATTTATTAGCTGATCTATATTCCAACTCTCACCTAGTCTCCTCTACTCTGAGCTCCTCCCGAGTGACTGAGCTCCTCACCTTATCTCTAAGGGAGCGCCCAGCCACCCTGTGAGCACAGAGTAGGCCCTCCTCCGGTGGGACATTCCCGGAACACCTCCCCAGGAAGTAATCCAGGAGCCTCAGCTGGCTCCTCTCCATGTGGAGGAGCAGCGGCTCTAGTCTAAACTCCTCCTGAGTGACCGAGCTCCTCACCCTATCTCTAAGGGAGCGCCCACCACCATGCGGAGGAAACTAATCTCGGCCACCTGTATCCGGGATCTTGTCCTTTTGGTCATGGCCCAAAGCTCATGACCATAGGGGAGAGTAGGAACGTAGATTGACCGGTAAATCGAGAGCTTTGCCTTACAGCTCAGCTCCTTCTTCACCATGACAGACCGGTACATCGACTGCATCACTGCAGAAGCTGCACCGATCCGTCTGTCAATCTCACGCTCCCTCCTTCCCTCACTCGTGAACAAGACCCCAAGATACTTGAACTCCTCCACTTGAGGCAGGAGCTCTCCACCAACCTGAAGGGGGCAAGCCACCCTTTTCTGACTGAGAACCATGACCCTGGACTTGGAGGTGCTGATTCTCATCCCAGCTGCTTCACACTCGGCTGCAAACCGTCCCAGTGCACACTGAAGGTCCTGGTTTGATAAAGCCAACATGAGAACATCATCTGCAAAAAACAGACGAGATCATGTAGTTGTTAGTGCTGTTTAGCAACGTAGCCTACCTTATTTTCTGCTGGAGCTGAAACACTTTGGAGTCTCTTCATTAAGACTGAAGTCTGTCCACACTCAGACTTTGCTAACTTTCTTTCTGTCCAACACATGTCTTTACTCTGTCTCTGAGTTTTTTAATCATTATTACAGATTATTATTACTATTGTACAGATTAAACTGTAAATATAGTTGCATCTCCACAGTTGGTCTGAGTTAAACTCACGCACCGCGGTCTCCGTCGAATCACAACCAATCAGACTCGAGCGGCAGATCTGAGGTCAGTTTGGTGCTGTGTGAGGGACAGAGGAGGAAGAACAGAGACAGAGGCAGCAACACAAACCAAACAAGCGATTATAAAGAATTGACAGGTTTGATGAGGTTTGACTCAGAGGGAAACACGTTTATTAGATAATTTATAACATAATAATGATTTTCTTCTAACAAATTTAAACTGTTAAACTTTTTGGACTGCAGTATGTAAAAGTTGTCATTGTAAACCCAAACCTGTGCATAACCATAACTTTTGTTTCTACACACTTTTTCTTTTCATGTTTCATCAAGTGTGATGGTGTTACTCTGGACCTGAGCAGCATCTCTTTAGAAGGCATTGCCATTCTCAACATTCCCAGCATGCACGGCGGCTCCAACCTGTGGGGCGAGAGCAAGAAAAGGAGAGGCCACCGCAAAGGAGCAAAGAAGGGCCAGGACAAGAGAACGCCGGTGCTCGACCCCAAGGAGCTCATGTTCGCTGTCCAAGGTGTGTACCACTTTGTAGTAATCTGAGTGGCCAGTTACACACAACTATTAGGGAACTATTTTATATATATATATATATATATATATACTGTGTGTGTATATATATATATATATATATATATATATACTGTATATACAGTATATATATATACTGTATATACAGTATAAAAAAAAAAAACTTTGTCCTTCACCCTCCGCGGGTGGTCTCTCATCCTTGAGCTCGGGTCCTCTACCAGAGGCCTGGGAGAACGCCGTGCTCGACCCCAAGGAGCTCACCGAGATGTTCGCTGTCCAAGGTGTGTAGCCACTTTGTAGTAATCTGAGTGGCCAGTTACACACAACTATTAGGAACTATTTTATATATATATATATATTATATATGCCTTCCTCTGCTGTGTCCATACCACAATGTCTGGTTGTATATATGCCATTACTTCTGTCAGTCTGAATCTGGAAGTCCCACAGATCTTTGTCTCTACCCTTTGCTGGTGGTCTCTCCCTTTGAGCTCGGGTTTCCAGTCCATACTCATTACAGATGTTCCTGTACACTATGCCAGCCACTTGGTTATGGCGCCCATGTATGCTTTCCTGCCAGCATCTTACACCCTGCAGTTAAGTGTTGGATTGTCTCAGGGGCCTGTTTGCACAGCCTACACCTTGGGTCTTGTCTGGTGTGGTAGATTTGGGCCTCTATTGCTCTGGTGCTCAAGGCCTGCTCCTGTGCATCACCTTTGGAGGTGTTTCCCGCTTGACCTCGGGGTTTCCAGTCCATCTCCGTGCAGATGTTCCTGTACACTATGCCAGCCACTTGGTTATGGCGTCCATGTATGCTTTCCTGCCAGCATCTTACATTCACTGCAGTTAAGTGTTGATTGTCTCAGGGCCTGTTTTCACAGCCTACACCTTGGGTCTTGTCTGGTGTGTAGATTTGGGCCTCTATTGCTCTGGTGCTCAAGGCCTGCTCCTGTGCAGCCATGATGAGTGCCTCTGTGCTGTCCTTCAGTCCGGCCTTGTTCTGCCATTGGTAGGATTTCTTGATATCAGCCACTTCAGTTATGTTCGGTGGTACATCCATGTAGGGGTTTGTAACCATCCTCAATGATGGTCCTTCTCCTCCAGCTCCTCTTCCTCTGTTCCACCATTGCCTGAGACACTTCACTGAGCACGTCATCTGTTGGTGGTGTGGATCAGTGAGTCGATGTCCCGCTCACTCTTAGCGTATAGCTTGATGTCATCCATGTAGAGGAGGTGACTGATGGTGGCCCCATTCCTGAGTCGGTATCCATAGCCAGTCTTGTCGATTTTTGGCTGAGGGGTTCAGGCCTATGCAGAACAGCAGTGGGGATAGAGCATCTCCTTGGTATATGCCACATTTGATGGATACTTGTGCAAGTGGCTTGCCATTGGCCTCAAGGGTGGTTTTCCACAGCCTCATTGAATTTGCAATGAAGTCTCTTAGAGTCCTGTTGATGTTGTACATCTCCAAGCATTCAGTGATCCATGTGTGTGGCATTGAGTCATATGCTTTCTTGTAATCAATCCAGGCAGTGCACAGGTTGGTGTGTCGGGTTCTGCAGTCTTGGGTGACTGTTCTGTCAACCAGGAGTTGGTGTTTAGCTCCTCTGGTTTCTTTGCCGATGCCCTTCTGTGCTTTGCTCATGTATTGATCCATGTGCCCTCTTATCTTAGCCGCAATGATGCCTGACATGAGCTTCTATGTTGTGGAGAGACAGGTTATTGGCCGATAGTTGGATGGGACTGTACCCTTTGTGGGATCCTTCAGGATCAGGATTGTACGCCCTTCGGTAAGCCATTCAGGGTGCGTCCCATCCCTTAGCAGCTGGTTCATTTGTGCTGCAAGGCGCTCGTGGAGTGCAGTGAGCTTCTTTAGCCAGTAGGTGTGGATCCTGTCAGGGCCCGGTGCTGTCCAGTTTTTCATACCTGAGAGTCTTTCTTGGATGTCTGCCGCTGTGATGGTAACTGGATTCTGTTCAGGGAGGTTGCTGTGGTCCTCTCTCAGAGCCACCAGCCACTGTGCATCGCTGTTGTGTGATGCCTCCTCTCCCATATACTTTTCCAGTATTGTTCAGTTTCCAGCCTTGGAGGGTCTGCTCTGCTGTTATTACCCTGCCATTGAGCGTACACTTTTGCAGGTTGAGTAACAGCCGGTTTATTCTTCTGGCTTCTCTCTCGTGTACCTCGTTAGGCGGCTGGCCAAGGCTTGGAGCCTTTGTTTTGCAGTTTCAAGTGCTTCAGGTATGGGCATCTGGTTGTACCTCTTGGGTACCTGTTTTCTCATTGCACCTTTCTTGGCCTCTGTCAGTTGGCTTACTTCTCACGTGTCTGCTTGATCTTAGCCTCCAGCCTTTGTTTCCATGGTGGGTACTGTTTCTCATGGCTCCCATGGTTGCTCTTATAGCCAAGCATCTCGAGGATCACTGCTGCCGAGGTGTATAGCAGCTCATTGGTTTCAGTGATGGATGTGGTAGGGATCGCACTCAATGCTGCATTCACATCTTCTAGGAGACTTTCTGATGGTACTTCACTTAGCCGTTGTAATTGGCGTCGGGGTTGCCTTGCATTCATTCTCGCCATGATCTTGTCTTTCAGGTCAGTCGCTGCCTCGTTCAGCGTTATTTCAATTGTTGGGGCTTCATACCCAATCTCCGGTTGGGGAGCACCTGTTGGCTCCCCTCTGACCTTGCGTCCTGGCTCCCCCTTGCCGTAGCATTTTTTATATATATATATATATATATATATATATATACTGTATATACAGTATATATATATATATATACTGTATATACAGTATATTCATTCATTCATTCATTCATTTTCTACCGCTTTGTCCCGTTAGGGGTCGCGGGTGACTGGAGCCTATCCCAGCAGCTTTGGGCCTGAGGCGGGGTACACCCTGGACAGTGGCCAGTTAGTCGCAGGGCTAAATATATATATACAGTATATATATATATATATATATATATATATATATACTGTATATACAGTATATATATAGGTTGTTTTGATATTAAATATGGATTTTACATCAGTTTGAAAGCCCTGCATTAAACAGCTGTAACTCATTTACAGTACACTGAACATGTGTGACATCGTAGAGTGCCCTTGTTCGTACCAAACGGATCAGACACTAACTTTGGATGAAACTTTTTCTCTGTTCATAAATATTTTACTGACGACAAGGTGAATCACAGGCTGCAGCTTTTGTTTGCAGAGTGGAGGCAGAGCATGTCAGTGTTTGGACCTGTCAGCGCTGGATTAATGCTGAGGGCAGGCTCTAGTGGGCAGCCACAGTTAATCGGAGCGGACTGGGGGACTGCTGGGTCTACCCCTGAATCCATTTACGTCAAAAGGAAGCCCATCAATGAGAACAAGTGAATGAACAAAGCATAAAGACTACGCTGCTCAAAAGAGGACAGTCTTTTTTTAACTACTCTAAAGTTTAGGAATACAGTATACAGTGTATAATGAACATTGATGAGACCTAGGTGGCCTGCCATGGTCTAAGTAGCCTTGCCTTAGTCTTTAAATTAGCCAAAAAGAGACTATAAAGATGGAACGTGTTTTGCCATGGGTAAATTACTTAATTATGCTAAGAATCTGCTGTATTAACCTGGCCTGTTTCAGATACATGAGCTACCTAACTGCTCTGTGAATAGCTCAGTCCAGACTCTGCTGTTGTCTCTGCTCCTGGGTTAGAACTCCAGCGAGAGAATAATAAATGTGAGAAAACAACAGACAAACAAACACACAAAGACATGATAAGTTTGTGGAATTTGTTGTAACTCCCCAGGAAACTAACGCTTGTCTTTTTCTTTTCCCATGTTGCATGAGCAAAGAACAGGGGACACAATAAAAAAAGACAGGGTTAGGGTTATGCACGGATGAAGGTTAAGCAAAACATTAACAAAGTTGCTAAAGTTACTTTCTTCACAACAGTTAGCAACCTTTTGCCTGTACAACTAAAAACTGAAGCCATGATTTAGTGATACAAAGCTTGTTTAAAAGGAGACAGCGGCTGAACAGTAATCAAGTGTAGAACATAAAGTGCAACCATGTCCATGAACACAGTGAAACACACGTTCTTTGAATGACTCTAACACCCTTGAGTTGAAAATTGCAATTTAGGAGACAACATTATTTTTGAATATAATTGTTTTTGTGCTATGGGTTTCATCTTTCCTTTTTCCATTGCAAAGCTATTTACATTTGATTATTTTTTCCATTCTTTGCATTTTTTTTTAAGGTTTTCAGGCTCTTTAGTAAGATATTTTTGTGATGACTGGGGGTCATCAATCTGTCCCATCAAAATCCTAACTTCCCTTGTATCCCATTAAGTTAAGCGAGCGAACCACTATTAACCACTTGGCATGGCTTCTATTGTAACATAATATACACAGCACATTTTGGTTTTGGTCTTAAAAACAATTAGCATGTGCGCTCTGTTTTCTGTGGCGCTGGTGTGCAGCAGTGCAGTGTGGATGTTACAGTCAGTGTTCAGTCAGCAACATGACAGTGAGGATCTGCAGACATGGCTGCCGCTCCCCGATGAGACATCACACACAACAAAACATCTCTGTGAAGCTCCTTCTGAAGCCTGGGGTTGTAACCTGATCTCATTCAACACCTCTTTGGAATACCCAGTAGCTCTTGACAGAATTGTGCTTTTGAATCTCAGATATTGTTGAAAATGTTTGATTTAACAGACCCTTGTTTCGAATTCCTCATAGGATTCATATTTCTAATAGTTTCAGATGTTCTCTAGTTCACTACAACAGCATTTAACTGCGTTTGGATCAAACAAATGTGACATGTGAATTGTTTATTTGTTCTTGTATCAGGGACTAGGGCCCAATAGATCATTTAAAATCTGAAAGAACAAAAGAGACCACAGATAAGAAAACAGTTTCAACTCATTTTGAACATGGTGTCATTTAAACATTCACTGGACTAGGCCGGCCCACACACTTCAAATTCAATTCAATTCAAAGTGTTTATTGTCATGTGTACAGACAGAAAGCATGTTTCCCTGTACAATGAAATTCTTACTTTGCCGTCCACAGTAAAAAGTCACACAAGTAAGTCACACAAGTAAGTTAAAAATAAAAATAAGATAAGTATAAGTAATAAAAGAGCAGCAAATATATAAAAATAAAAATAAAAATAAAAAATAATATAAAAAATATAAAAAAATATAAAAAATATAACAGGGCAAAAGAGTAAAGTAGTAAAGTGATAAAGTGATAAAGTGAGGTAGTGCAGTAGGTAAACAATTGTTCATGTAATGTTGTGATTGTGATTGTAGACTCCTATCTGCTGTTTAGGAGTCTTATGGCAGAGGGAAAGAAAGAGTTCTTCATTCTGGAAGTCCTGCATTTCACACTTCTGAACCTCCGTCCTGAGGGTAGAAGTGTGAACAGACCATGTTGGGGGTGGGAGGGGTCTTTGAGGATGGAAGCAGCTCTTCTGTGGACTCTGCGATGGTAGATGCTCTGCAGAGAGGGCAGTGGAGTCCTGGTGATCTTCTGCGCAGTCTTCACCACTCTCTGCAGGCGTTTGCGGTCCATGACAGAAGTGCTGCCGTACCACACAGTGATGCAGCTGGTCAGGACACTCTCAATGGTGCAGCTGTAGAAGTTGCTGAGGATCTTGGGCGACATGCCAAACTTCCTCAGCCTCCTCAGAAAATACAGCCGCTGTTGAGCCTTCTTGACCAGCTGCGTGATGTGAGGTGTCCAAGTGAGGTCCTCATTGATGTGGACACCCAAGTATTTGAAGTTGCTCACCCTCTCCACTTCAAGCTCCTTTGAAGTGATGGAATGACTTTGCAGTGGTATAATGTCGTAGAAACCTAAGAGTTATTTTAAAATAACTTTGCTCTTAGTTTTACTTCTGTGTTCACGTTCAAGTTGCAAGACTGAGGCTAACCATTCTGGTTGGTGTTGCGAGCTGGTATGCTCTTATGCAGCAAATATTAATCAGGGGCAACATGCAAAATGTAACATTTGGAGTAATAAAGAATCACCTGAGGCTGTAAAATAGGCCACACCAAACTCTTACTCAGTACATTTACATGCAAGTATAGATTTTTGATTTATTGCCTTAGTCCCATTATAATCAGAGTTTTTAAACTGCTGTAAACAGGTTTATTGTCAGATTACTGCTGTATGTTTACGGCTTACTTCAGTTAAGGTTTGCCACAGTGCACTGAGCATGCTCCTGAGTTGGCCATAGACAGAGTAAAAGGTTTCTTTTGGCTGCACCTTTCAGGGGTCACAACAGCAAAACTTTGATGTTTAGTTTGGCCTGTGTTCTTCCTGACACAACTCTCTGTATTTACCCGGTCTTAGGACCGGCATACACCGGCTCCACAGGGGAATTGAACCCCAATCTCCCGCACCAAAAGTAAGGGCATCCACTTCACCAACAGGAACAGTCACAGAGGAACACATAAAAACAGATGAGAAAAACATGAAGACTAGTGTTTATAATGACACTCATTTCTTAGATCAGGAGGCAGCTGTTGGTTGTTTTGCTCTGTCGTGTAAAAAGCTAGTCTACCGTAGCTTGTGAAGTTGTATTCATGTGTTTTCCAGAAGGTGGAGATGCCAAATAAGAAACTCATTTTTTATGCTTTTTTGTGTTCATGTGTTTTTTACTTTGTAAAATCCTTTACAGTGTTACCATTGATATTTATATATGAATCAACCAAATTAGCTATGTTTATTGGCATTTAACACTACAAACGAGTCAGGTGTAATGTTGTCTTTTTCTCTCCTTCTAACAAAGGCTGAATACTGTTAAACTCAAAGACAACATGAATGCAGCATTAGTCTAAGAGGAGGCTGGGGACATAGTTTCATTCTCTCTTGTGAATGAAATCAAGCACGTGGGAGCGGGCTGTGACATGTGCGTAACTACTGCAATCAAATAAAGCTGTTCATGTGCTAAAAAAATATTATTCAACATATCCAAACAGTGAAAAGTAAACTAAAAACAACAAAGTATGAGGCTTCCATGCTCTGTGCACTCCGTTTGCAGCAGCAGCCGTACAATAAAAACAACCATTTAAATAAAATAGGATAAGTAAGTAAATGTTTATAAGGATAAGTAAGTAAATGTGTGGGCAGTAGCTCAGTGGGTAGAGCGGCCGTCTTTCAACCGGAAGGTAGGGGGTTCGATTCCCGCTCTCCCCACAGTTCATACTGTCGTTGTGTCCTTGGGCAAGACACTTAACCCACCTTGCCTCCAGTGACTGTAACACTGGTAATGTAATGTAAGTCGCTTTGGATAAAAGCGTCTGCTAAATGAATAAATGTAAATGTAAATGTAAATGTTATTTATATAGCACCTTTCACAGATATAAATCACAACGTGCTTTACAAAGTGCAACAATTTTAATAAAAGAACAATAAAACTATTATAAATTAAAATTAAAACCACAAAATAGTAAAAACATAAAAGCACAATCAACTAAAAGCTTGTTTAAATAAAAGTGTCTTCAGCTGCTTTTTAGAAGAATCAACAGAAGCGTCCACTCGCAGTGACAGGGGCAGGGCGTTCCAGAGTCTGGGGGCGACTGCTTGGAAAGACCGGTCTCCTGAGTTTTAAAGCGGGTTTTGGTGACCGTTAGAAGGTTTTGACCTAAAAGTCGAGACTAAAATTTTAAAATCAATTCTGAATTTGACTGGAAGCCAATGTAATGAGGATAAAACCGGTGAAATGTGAGCCCTTCTGTTGGTTCCAGTTAAAAGCCTGGCTGCAGCATTTTCCAACATTTGTAGCCGACTCAGATAACAATGCTTACGGTAATGAATGAATATTTTTTATCATTTTACTGCTATACATACTCCTATATACAGTTTATATACAAGCCACTCATTAAACTGTATTATAATGTATAATCTGAGTGATGTTGCTCATTAGACTTGGGCAATGTCGATACTGATATCTAATTACATTGAGATCTAAGTTTTAATGTTGCCCAACCTGTTTGTACATTCAAATATGCAATAAGTTCCCACATAATGGCATTTGTATTTTTAATACTGACCAAAATGCCAGATATCCTTAAAATGTGCCATTACAGCAGTAGAAAAATGCTCAGATGCTGTGGTTGGGTTTCCCCATTGATTGCACGTGACTGGAATAACGCCTTTAACAGAGAAGGGTTCATGTGGGAGAAGGAAGTTAATCAATTCAAAGCACATCCTGGTCCTAGTGAACACTCCATTAATCCCTGACTAAAAATCAATCAGTTTGGTGTTAGTGGAGAAGAAGAGCGCCAGTGTCAGGACCACAGAAGACACTTAGTGTGAGTAGAGTCTGAGTGCATCTGTAAAAGATTTTGTGGATTTACCCAGCCTCTCCATCTTTAAAATTCAGGTATGAGGCAGGTTCTGGGTGGCGTACTGGAAGTACCGCCTGGACTTTGAGAGGCAATCATTCATCGTCTATTCCCTTTTGGGGTAACAGGGGAGGCCATCCCAGGAGCTTTGGGTTAAGGTTCATTGCAGGGCTAACACTTACGTACACCGACAGACAACCATTCACTCTCACTTTCATTCAATAGGGCAGGGGTAGAGAAAACTGTCCCAGTCGTGGGCCAGGATTAACTCCATATTATTATTATTATAGTAGATATAGTAGTTGTAGTAGTATTCAAACAAAACAATTCATGCTTTTTACTTTGGCTTTTGGTACTGTTTAAGAGAGACATCATTTTCTTGATTTGTCAAATTTTATATTTCTGAAATGTTTATTAATTTTATTTCAAATGTGTGCAGCACCGTGGTCAACTTATGTTGTTTTAATGTGCTTTAGAAATAAAGTTTGATTGATTGATGTGATTTGGGGCCCAGCAGGTAATTTAAGCTTTGTACTTTTGACTTGTAAAATACTTTTAAATTGTTTTTAAAATCACTATTATAAGTTTAACATTACATACTATAATATTTACAGTATATTGTATTTTTTATTTTTATTTTGTGTTGGTGGGGGCCCAAAAATGGATGTAGTCCCGGGGCCCCCTCCTTCATTGTTTTGGCCCTGCATGACGCTAACAGTCTCATTATCTCCACAAACATGGTTTTCCACAAACACACTCCGTGTCTCACCTTTTTAAGAAGCCTTTTTCTTTGCAGTCCACTTTTTATTTGGCATATTTTTAAAGAAAGACCTTAAATGTCTCTGTGTAATCTCATTGTGCATTTATTCACTCGCAGTTTGCTGAGCCACTCTGTGTCAGGTGCTGAACAGCCAGTTGTGGCAATGCATTATTGGACTTGCAGTCTGAGTGGCGCGCTACATATATATTGGTGGTCCAATTAATAATAGTAATCACCTAATGTGCCAGAAATAATTGCTTTGAGTTTGACAGTCTGCACTAGAAGCATTTTAGGTTGACCATTTGACCTACACATGCATGTCTTTTGGACAGTGGGAAGAAGCCAGCATACCTGGAGAGAACTCATTGTAAAAACAGGAAGGACATGCAGACTCCTCAAAGAACCCACAACCTTCGTGCTGTGAGGCTCGAGCACTACCCACTCTACGATCATGCAACCCCTAATATTAAGGGCTACCAGTTTTTGTTGTTTTACTTTACCCTTTAGCCAAACCATTAGGGTTTGCGCAGTGCTTCCCAAATCTTCTTTGTAGCCTGCACAGAAGCATCCCTAGTGTGTATGGGAAAATGGTAAAAACTAAAATTGACATTGGATTGGGATTGGATGGATATGAACGCACTGCTGATTGCACTCCAAATTTAAGTAAATCATCTGTTAAAGTAGCCACTGCCTCAGCGCAATTGCAAAAAAAAAAAAAAAGTCTGTCTTTGGTAAAGTTTTGTGTTTCAATGGGGTGAATGGAAGTGCTTTGAGTGCTTAGGCAACCCAAGTCCCTTGTTTAAAACAGTCAAGATTGTGTGCGGGACTGCCGAGTTTGTTTGCCTCTGCTCTTCAATCAGTTTTAAATAATCAAGACAACATTACGTGTTTAAAACCTCAACAGCATACAGCGGTAAGAGTATTCCTTTTTAAAGAAGAGGTTTTTGCACGCCATGTTTGTTCACTTTTTCATAGATTTTCACCTAGCTAACGTCATGTTTATTGCAATTCTGATTGGTTTGCCCCGCCTTGAGGAAAACGAGCTGGCATTGAGCTTTTCCAGACTCCTTGCTGATACAACGAGGAGTCCTGCATGGATAGGATGTCACCTATGAACAAACCCAATGAGTTCATGTTCAAGAAAATAAATTTCATAAATTTATACTTTTTTTTAAAGCAAGAATGTGCACTCAAAAATGATTTATCAAACTAAAACTCATTTACAAACACAGTACTGTAAACATATGAATCTTTGAACCTCCGAGAAATGCACATACTGTCAACTAAAGCCACCACTCGTGTTTGTCGGGTGAACGCTTGTCCTTGCTGAAGGTGAGCGGCTAACGTGTTGGATCAAGAGAACAGCGTATTTGGAGGTAAACACTGGAGTGCATTAGCCAGAGGGGCACGGCCCAGCGCCACTTTCACATCAAACTGTTGCCAGCCTCTGTGGATGTGTGTGTATGGTGTACGTGTGTGTGTTTGCAGTGGGGGTGGATTGATGGGTGGGTTGAGCGTGGCTCGGGGATAGAAGAAGAAAAAAACTCCTGACCTTTCGGGAGCTGTTAAATCGTCCCACTGGTGACGCCAGGAGACAAGCCCCTCAGGTGGAAGGGAATGGCTGCACAGTGAATTATTTAGAATGAGACCAAAGCTTTGCAGGAGTGAGGGGAGGGGGGCAAATGTGGGTGAGGGGCAAAGGTGGGTAAAGAAACCAAACAACAAGTACTGTTACAGTAAAAAAAAAAAGTAGGAGTTAAGGAGAAGTAAAGGTTGATCTTCTTCTAGTTATGTAACAGAAATGAAATGATTCAGAGCTTAACTGGAATTTAGGGGTCAGTGATACAGACTCAACCATATATCACAAAATATCAGTATATTAGTATATTTGTATTTGCAATAACAATATACATAACTGTATTGGGTTTACAAGTTTTTGGATCAAGCTGATGCACCATTTGTTTGAGCTTTCATTAAAACTAAGGCCATTTTTGCCCTGCACCTCTCCTCTGTCTTTGCTACATACATTTGTAGTAAGCCAAGCCTTCACAGTTGGTTTAAATCTGTTTCTGAGACACTTGGGGCCTGCAGTTAAGATGGACTTTTCTTTTTGAATCCGCTGAAGCAGTGTGTGTGCTGTGTGTGTCTCGGAGCAGTGAGAGAACAAGATGCTCCACAGTTCTCCTCCATCAGTGTTTAATGACTTGTTGCTGTATGACTGGGGACAATGTTGTTGAAAAAATTACATGATTTGTTTTTTACTGAAAAAATCATACCGTTATTATTATCAGAATATGTAATTGCAAAGCTCTCTAATGTACTAAGTACTTATATTCACTTTATTTACTAAACATACTATATAAGGTACAGTTTTAACAAACGTAATGTTTCATTTGACTATTGTTATACTTCGTGCCCGTATCTCTTTATTTAAAAAGGTTATGTAAGTAATTGCTAAGTTTGATGTTTGGGACAGATGCACCTTGACAAACTCCTGGGTGCTGTGATTGGAGGACTGAGGTAGTGCTCCCCCTCTGCTCTGCTCCTCTCTATCTGAATCTTATTCCAGCTCTCACCCTGTCGCTTCTCATGTGTCAGCCGGGCCCGACCCGACAGCTCGCCGTTTGACAGTGACACCGCTCTGAATCCTGCAGTGTGACTGACACATTGTTATCTGTGTTCTGAACCACGACACTGTGCAGGTGAACCCCCACAGGACACTGGACAAACCACTCTTCTCTGTCGTCTTCATCAAAAACACTGAAAACTAGGTGAGTGCGAAATTGAGACGTTACTCAAAGAATCCATGCCTACAAGCCCCAAGTTCCTTCCATTTAATCGTTGATAGTTAAGAGTGCCTTTAGAACAAAAAGGGCCACATTTCCAAAGTCTCAAGCGTAAGGCGACTGGCATAAAGCACATTCAATTTTAGGGCGTGTCCAAAAAACAGACATGGAGCAAAAAAAAAGACCTACTCATCAGTGGCTTGTGCCAGTGAATGCTCCATTACAGATTATTTAATGTCTAATTTTACTGTGAACACAAAAAAGTGAGTGACGGGTGAGATAACACAAGATCAGCAGAATGAATTTATGAGAAAACTTACCACACACATGCTCGCAAAGCTGTCTGTAAAAAGGTGTAGACCATGGTGAAGAAAAATTACATATAAACGTCAGCCCATTCTTTCTAATAAGGACACAAGGCTCATGTGTAAAAAAAAAATCAACAGTGTCATTTCACAATTCCAGTGCCCTCATTTGCACAAAAAAAACTCAATCATACTGCACAAATGGTTCACCTACGCCTAGCACTAGCAGTTCATCAATCCTTCCTTCTGTAATGACAATAAATATAACAATGGTTAGCAACTTCTTGTGGCTCCTCGTTAGAACAGTGGTAAGCACCCCCAGCCTGTCATGTGGGAGACCAGCGCATGATTTCCCAACGGGGAGTCAAAACTCTAGCCACAAGGGGTTGGGGTCACAAGCCAGTGTACCTTTGTGCCAGTCCTAACACCACAATAATGGAATGGGTTGTAGAAGAAAACATAAGTGCTCATAAGTACCCTGGCAGGATTTTATTGGCCATATTTCAGAGAATATGAATTGATAACACAAAAACGTTTCATTTACTCATAGTTAGTGGTTGGGTAAAGCAATTAATTAATTTAAAAAACTTTCTGTTGTCATTATGATTTAAAAAGAGTAAACACAATTGTTTGACAATAAATGGCTTCACCCAACCACTAACTATGAGTGAAAGAAAGGTTTTTGTATTATTATTATTATTACATCAATTTTAGGACGCAAAGACGCTTTACATATCAATTATTCATTCACTCCACAGTCACACACTGGTGGTAATAAGCTACGTCTATAACCACAGCTGCCCTGGGGCAGACTGACAGAGACGTGGCAGCCATTCCGCGCCTACGGACTCTCCGACCATCACCAAGTACATTCACTCTTACACATTCATGCGTTATCATTCATATTCTCTGAGAACAATCACAAATTCTGCCAGCGTATGAGTCAACTGTATGTCAGAATAAACATAATTGGCTAAAAGGAGTTTGTTGTATGTTTAGCAGCTTCTTACTTTGTAAACTTCACTTTGTTCCTGTGTATCCACTTGGACACTTACATCTGTCCAGCTCACAAAAACAGTCCACCATCAGAACAGTAACTCCACACTCCTCCATCACGAGTTCTTCACGCGATAGAAACAGGGGGATGTAGGTGCTGGCTTTAAACAAACCGTTCAGGACACACTGAAGGCTCCTGAGGAAAGAGCTGATTTCTGTTCATTACAAACATTTTATTTAAAATCCATGTTGGGTCTGTTTCCATGACTTTAAATACATCATAATTACACGCCCCAGTGCTTTGAAGTTCTCCCAAAGCAAATGTGAAAGACATCTAATTTTAGACAAGAATGCCCAAAGGTGGCCAGTGACACCCTGCATCACTTTCATCAGGGGAAAGATCAGGCCCAAAGTGGGTCTTGTGATGTGGAGTGTGTGGTCAGAAAGCGCTGATTCTCCATCTATTATTGTCGTTCCTTGGAAAAACAGTTATTAAAAAATGTATTTAAGCACAACCCATTTTTATTTTTTTCAATGAGCCATTTGTAAATATCTTAATAAAATAACAGCAATTTACAATAAAGGGGAGAGTTTCCAACACACCATCAAAACTCCATTACAGCATATTACCTTAATAAACATTGTTTTGGATTGTAATTCATCATGTATTTATTTATTTTTTATTATTATTTTATTATATTTAACAAAAAAATAGCTGGTTGCAATAAATATTGAAGGGGTTCGCTGGGAAATCGGAGAAAAATAATTTATAAATTTATAAAGCTAACATGTTTGCAGCAATAGTTCTTTATCAGGGCTCTAAACTGGTCAGGTAATATTACATTCAACAAATAAAACAGATCAAATTGGATGGAAAGAGTTCCTTTCTGCAGTTGTTGATCATGTGTTAGACCGTGTGTCCTGTTGATACTCCAATGTGCAGTACTGAGAGTATACTCATATTTGATGTGTTCTTGTGTTGTTTTCTTTGCTATGTTATTGTTGCGTGGTTCTGTTGCGTATTTTCTTTTTCCATATATGGTCTTACTGTTGTCACATTACATATGTCACCACCTTCAGTTGAAAAAGAAGGAAAATGCTGTACCCATCTGATAAATATGTTGACTGACTGTCATAAACAGATGTTTATTGTACACCGGCCCTCTGTCATGTACATTGGCCTAGTGTCATGGTTGCTCCTACTCTAAGCATGTTGTATATCCTCAGGCCACTGGGATTCCCGTCTGTTTCAGCTGTGCTTGTTGCTGTCCATCATACGTGTCAGCTCCAGCCTCTGTGATCCGCTGACATTACCCTGAGAAGTTCCACCTCTGAGCTCAGTGTCACGGGGTCAACTTGTTGTGTATGTACAAACAGTGCTCCAGCGCGACCCTGGAAAGCACTTCACTCACAGGCGGCCACTCAGATCGGTCCAGACCGCTGTCCATCACCATGGTGACAGGTGGACACCACAGCTGGCAGCAGCAACAACACCTCCCGACCACAGCAACACCAGGAAAGCAGCCCCTGACAGCCCCTGAGCAGTGACGGAAAACGAAGTCGCTAGCACGCGCTGTGCCTAAAAATGGCTCTTACTTTCAATTAGTGTCTGTACACTCCCAACAGAGAGGCAGCAGCTTCTTAATTTGTGAAGGGACGAGTCGATGGAGAGTCGGAGGAGAGCAGGCCTCGCAAACAGATGGGCCCTGCGTGACACTGGGCTTCCAGCAGAGGCAAAATCAATGCTCATAAATGCAAAACACAAGAGAAATTAATAATTATATTATTACAAGATTGCTTTGCGTTGCTGTGCAATCTAATTAATAGCTGTGTTGTTTGTGGCTTGTTGGCCATGTTTACTTTTTTCTTGTTTCCTTGTGACTGGGAAAGGTTTCAGAAACAGAAAGGAAACTGTCGTCAAGCAGATCTAACATATTCTTTTATTACACTCACCTTTGTGGTTGTCTGCTTATGACTATAATTTATGAGACAATACTTTTTCTACAACAAAATCTGAATGAACCAATATTAGTGGTCTTAAGCATATAAGCTTTTCTAAAAATGTCTTATAATTGTGTCTAATATTACAGTATAACTGCTTCATTTTCTTGGCCCTACTCTGAATTAACAACACAATGTTTTGTTGTTTTGTTTCAGATGTGTCTGACCAGCTGCTGGAGGTGGTGGGGCTGGAGGGGGCCATGGAGATGGGACAGATCTACACAGGACTGAAGAGTGCAGGGAGACGCCTGGCACAGTGCTCCTCCGTCACCATCAGGTCTGCACCCACCTGCGTTCACTGGGCTCTATTTGTCTGAAAAGAGTTGTTAAGACGTCTGAGAACAGTTTAGAGATGGAGCCTGTAATTGATTGATCATGTAAACTGATTCTTCTTGTGTGTTTGTGACAGAACCTCGAAGTCCCTCCCAATGCAGATCGATGGAGAGCCATGGATGCAGACTCCCTGTACTGTAAGTAAGAACACACTCGACTCACAGTTCCACTTGTGAGTGTGTACAGCTTCAGTGCCATCTGTTCTGATCCATAAAAGCCTCTACCATGCATTTGACCAGTTCAGACTTTGCATTTCACAATATTCTGTGCAATGCTATAGATACCACATGGGTCTGGGTGTCACAGTTTTCTCTAATTGTCAATAGTAATATTAGTGCATACTAATGTTGCATTCAGTTGGACCTGGTATTTAACACCATTCAGCCTTTATTAAAAATATAAAAGCTAATATAGCATTAAATGCTAATAAGCTCGTCCAATTTACACGTTTAATTAATTTACCTATAAATATTAACGGTAACACAATTTTTTTACAAAATGAAAGCAAAACACGTTTCTAAATATCTGCCTTCATGTATCATAAACTACGGTAGACAAAAGTTCTCTCTTTGTTCACAACATGAGAGACCAACACAAGCATCAAACAAGATAGCCAGTGACCCAAATATGTGTCTGGTCTAAAATTGACAATGTATAGCTCGTTTACATGCTGTATAAAAGTTATAATTTGCCTTTATGATAGCACAATTTATTTCATGCCATTGGCTCTCCTTACATTCAGAAGTCTTTGCACCTGGTCCAAATTATTTATAAATCCTACTCCTCTGTTTACGTTGATTATGTTTCGTTGTAATTAAAACACTGCAGATAAAGTGGCACCATAATTTCCATATAGATCACAGAGGCACCAGCTCAAAATCTAGAGCAGAACAACACAAGTGCCCCGCAAGTGCTCTTGTTGTGCTGCGCTGCCACAACGCCACCAAGCAAACTTAGCATCTAACAATCGGTAATTGTGCTGCAGTGATTTGCACGGCGACTTATTCATACAGTATGTCAGATATGAATGAGAGACAGACAGCCTTGCTTATGAGAACATCACAGCTCAAATAGGATGTTATCCCACTAATTATTAACAAGTATGCAAATGCACCTCGGGTTCCCCTGTGCCAATAACATATTTAACGCCAAGTCTTTATTTACATTTAGAGGCTAAGTACAACATGTGTCACTGTGATTACTGGGTCTGAAATCAACAAAAGAAATTTCAGACGGAATTACTCAAATGCAAAGCAAACCAAACACAACCTCCTTCTCATTTTCCAAAGAAAGAGAACAATTGTTTGTGTTTGTTTTGTTTCAGATCTTACTTTTGGGACAGATGTCTTGTCTACTACGTCGACAGTGTAAATTATAAATCATATGAGAAACGTTTGGCTCCATGGTGGCCCATAAAACAAACTGGTAATCTTCACTCAGTCAAAGTCCACGTCTGAGAAATGACAGCTTTGCTTTGAAGTGAGTGGAACAGGGTCTGTTTAATGCAGATGGGAGCATTTCCTCTCTCCATTACTGCGTCAACGGCAGAATGAACTATGTGCTTATTATGTCAGGCCAAATGTTTGTTATTTGTTATATCAAGCACCAACAGAATTAATATCATAGTTAGGAAACACATAATTTGACTTGAAGAAGCACTTGATTTTTTTGCTGCCGATTTATGTATCAGTGGGGATATCAAAGTGTAGAATCATTAAAACGCCTATTCATTCATATTCTACCGCTTTGTCCCGTTAGGGGTCCCGGGTGACTGGAGCCTATTCCAGCAGCTTTGGGCCTGAGGCGGGTTCACCCTGGACAATATCCACTTAGTCGCAGGGCTAACATTTAGAGACAGACAATGATAGACAACTATTCACTCTCACATTCATTCACTAGGGACACTTTAGATTTGCCAATAAACCTATGCAAGTCTTTGGACGGTGGGAGGAAGCCGGAGTACCCGGAGAGAACCCACAGTAACACGTGGAGGACATGCAGACTCACAGAAAGACCGGAGTCGGCCGGGTTTTGAACCATAGATTGTAAATAAACATGGATATAATCCGCCCATTGGTCCCCTATTCACCAATATTGTAAAACAATAGTTTTTAAATAGCAAAACACCTATATGAATGATTATTATAATTCATTATCATCCATTGGCAGTGAAAATGTCTTTTAACAGAGAATTACTGTAGCTTTAAAAAGAAAAAAATCCACAGAGAGGCAACGCAAAATGCAGATGTCAATTCAATTACTTAAAGTAGGCAAGGCAATTTTATTTATATAGCACAATTTAGTAACATTAAAGAAACATAAGAAAAATAGAAAAGATTTTAAAAGAAGAGAGTAGATAAAAAAACATTTTATGTTGTAATGTAGGCGGAGCTAAAGAGGAAGGTTTTTAACCTCCCCTTGTACATTGTTAAAGAGGCTGTTCCAGATTTTTGCTGCATGAAACTTAAACGCTGCTTCACCTTGTTTAGTTCTAACTCTGGGCACGAGCAGAAGGTCTGTCCCAGATGTTCTCAGAGTCCGAGGAGGTTCATAAGCAACTAGCATGTCAGAGATATATTCTGGTGCTAAACCATTAAGAGACTTGTAAACCAGCAGTGCTGTTTTAAAGTCTATTCTCTGAGCAACAGGAAGCCATTGCAGAGATTTTTAAACTGGCGTAATGTGGTTGTACTTTTGGTGAGAACCCGAGCAGCCGCGTTCTGAATAAGTTGCAGCTGTCTTAACCCTCGTTTTGAGAGACCAGTGAGCAGGCCGTTACAGTAATCTAAGCTGCTGGAGATAAAAGCATGGATAAGTCTCTTTAAGTCTGGTTGAGATATCATCCCTTTGACTGTAGAAATGTTTATTGAGGCGGTGATAATGGTGCACTCATGTTGTCCTTGGAAACTTGCAGATTATCTGAGTTAGGAAGTTGTTCTTCCAACTTGCTGTCTTCTTCTTCAAATCAAAAACTAATAAATTATAGTTTTTTATTTAAAATTAAAGTGATTACAATGGAAATGTTTAATGTTCAAGTTTTTTTATTGTATGGCCATTACATTTTTCCTCTCGCAAACCCCCTGTGTAGCTTGCGCACTAAAAAAATACCTTTTTTATATGGTCTAAATAAACCTATATTAATAAAAAACTAGTGCTATCACTACTGTGCTATCATATTATCAAGTTATTAACGTGCAAAAAAGTTGGTATTAAATATTTTAACTTGATGACCAATAAAATATCTTCATCATATATATTCCTCCACCATATTAATGATGCAAATGACATCAACACAGAATGTAATGCAACTCTGACTTACCCGAGTTCCCGAGCTGTTGTTCTGAATTTAGCAGGTGTTCCTGTTAGTGATGGGTCGGCTCTTTTAAGTTAACATTGGAAGCCAGCTCCTGTCCGTGAGTTTTATTTTATATATTTTTATTTATTTTACGGAGGGAGGGGAGCCAATACAAAAATGAGTGACAGTAGGAAAAGAACAATTGGATGCATTTTAATTACTCTGAAAACACAAAGACAGAATGCAGAATTTACAAGATTATGGCCAATTTATTAATATTTATATTTTTTATTTACAAATTATTAAGTCAAAACATCATTAAATTTGACTGAATTATAAAAGGTATAAGTGGTAAAAGTGGAGAGCCGTTTGGGAGCTGAGTTAAATGATCTGGCTTACTAAAAAGAGCTAAAATTCACATCACTAGTTCTAAATACTTTTTAACTCAAAAAATGTTTTCCTGAGTTCTTGAGGAAAAACTAGGAGTGCTTTCCTTTGGCTTTGATAAAAAAAAAAAAAGAAAAAAATAGCAAACATATAAAGCTTGCTACTATTAGCCTAATTAATAATCAATAATAATTCAAATAGATGTTTATGTAGATAGTTAATGCTATCTAAAAACTATTGAGGACCAATGGGCCGGAACACATCTATGTTTATATACAATCAAGTGTATACAGTGCACTAACACTAAACAATAAATCAGTTGCACTCACTACCTTGACATGTAATCGTCCTGTCGTGCCCAGGGTCACTGTCCCAAGCACTGCCTGAAAATACTGTATTTCTACCAAACATAATTACTAGCTAACGCTAACTACATTTCCTGCCATTCTCACTGTAACGCCTACGTACACTAGGCTACTGTACGTGCTCTGTTATTGGCCAAAATCCAGGCCTCTAATTTCATTTAGCCCTAATAGTGCTGATACCCAGGGGGCGGGTCTTAAATATATTTGTATTTCTTAAATTATACTACAGTATAAAGCTGAACAGGGTTGTGCTGTGCATTTATTGGGATAAAAAAAATTGCCCATTTTCCCTTTTTTTTGTGGTTTAAAGGGTTATTTTAAAACAAAAAAAATGAAACACCTTGTTCTAACTTATATTTAACAATCTAAATATATATATCATAAACTCAAAACTTAATAATAATAATAACAATTAAATTAGATTTTATTGAAAATGGCAGGGAGGGCTTAGCCTACCTAGCCCATTAATAAAGTCGCCCCCTGCACAAAGGCATACTTCTTCCAACCATAATCAATTACCCTAATGCCTAAACCCAAAAAATATACAGTATACTTGTTATTGATAATTGGCGTTATGTCTTTTAAATTATGACCTGAAATAATATTGTGACATTGTTAGACATGTACTTTTTAACCCAATTTTACATTCACATGATTTGATTAAACAACTGGCAGCCCAAACAGTTAGCACATTTGAATCGTTTATTTAGATAGACCTGACCATATGTGTGACCTCATTTTTGTCCTTATTCCCAGATTGAGATTGTCCACAAGAACCAGGCCCCCATGTTGATGGGACCACCACAAAGCCGCAGTTTTTTCTCCTCCATCATCAGACGGCCATGCAGGGAGAGCAAGGACTGACAGGAACACGGGTCGACTCGTAGAAGCCTGTCTGGAACTTCGGCAGAACCGCTGCTACACATCAACCTCCAAGAATAGGTGTGGCATGACCCAACAGTAGCCAACTGAGGGTTGCTGTGTGAGGGACGTCCCAGAGGAGAGACACCAGAACATAGGACATGCTGTGACTATGTTGAGGCTTTAATCCAGTGTTGTTTACCTGCTAAAACGCTATTCCTGGACTACTTTTTAAAGTCTAACTCTGCGTGTGATTTGTGCCACATGGTATAAACCCACAGCTGAATGTTATTTATTTATTACTATTTATTATGTTTTATCTTCTGCTGCTATTGATGTTTTTGAGCATTTTTGCATTTGCTGCCGCATGATGGACAGTTGAGGCCTCAGGAGTCACAGTCCCCACATGTATTTAGTCTGAAGTCCTTTTGCTCAGCGTTTCTTTGACACCTCTCAAAGTCGTAAATATATTTTGTTCTCAGATTTTTAAATGGCTCCTGTGAGTCCTCCGTGTCATGTTTTGAGTGCCGTCCTGTCAGTGCAGTGAGTGAGACATTCTAAAAACAGACGCATGGCCCCTCTGTGTTAGACGTTGCACGAAACGCTTCCAGACAGTTGCAAACGGTGGTGAGCGTACTTTGTGTTGCATGACTGACAGAGATCTGTTGTGGTGGAAATTGATCATTTGAACGCGCTTCTGTCTGTAATACATCCACAGAGCAGCTCGGTGGAATCATATCATACTTTATTTATGAGATGGAGGAGATTTTATTGGATTTTGCATGTTTTGGAAACGGTTCAAAAGATAGCGCTAAAGAACTAAAGCCCAGTCTTTATCAAGTTGTACGGATCAGATTACATTTTCATTGTCCTATAGGGTCCTTATATGGGCATACTTTACTGTCCTACTCTAGAGAACCCTCTCTAGAACCCTCAAGTGGAAATTATAATTACACTTTCTCAAGCAAAAATTGGAATAAAAAAAACAAAACCACAAACTAGCGAGATGATACAGGAAAGAATTAAGAAAATAAACTTATTACATTAAATACAGCAGAACTTGTGACTAGCTACATTGGCTTCCAACATTTATTTTATGTTGTGTCCTCAAGAACACTGCTTTAGCCTAATAACTAACAACTAACCGCTGCCTATCATTCCACTGTGTTGTTTCCACCTTAAGATAAAGTTGCTGAGTGAATTAAAGCTTTTATTGTCTGTTGGTGCATTAAATCCAGCAGAACTTTTGACATTAGCTACATTGGCTAGGTCGTTTAATGCTTACTTAGCACTGCTAACTAATTCATCCCTGGTTCATCCCTGGTGTGTATAGTGAGACCATGGTCCAGACCGGTGGCTGATTATTATTGAAAACGTGAAAGTGTATAATTTTTTTTATATGTCCTGCATGACTGAGAACCTCCACCCACTATAGCTAGCCTAAACAAACAAGCACAATGCTTGACCTCATTTTTGTATTTGTTCCACAAATTGAAGTCTCTATAATGTTGAAAACTTACTACCAGAAACTTTTTACTTTCTTTGATGCATCAGTTTACCTCTAGGTTCCAAAATCACAACACAGCAAAGATTACTTACACTACTCACTGCCTTTCCCTCCAAAGCCCCCACAGATGAAACACAGGCCAGACTGTGGGCTGTTGATCCAAACTAAAGTAAACCATAGCATACAGCTTGATTAAAACACGACCTAACACTGATGTGAGGAACTGTGCTGGTACAGTCGGACATTCATTTTTTGACCCCTAGGTTTATTGATTGGTTAAGACGCATGCCGCTGAGCGTTTACAGTCCACTGTGCATACAAGCATTATACATTAACCAACTAAGTCTAAATACTAAATGACTATTGGCATATACTATACTGGAATCTAGATCAATACTGAAATCAATGCCATCCAATCATCTCTGCTTAAAGACATCTAGCCCCTGTCAAATATTTGGGGTCTTGATAACTTTTTTTTCCTTATATTTTGAAAAGTTTTATTATAAAATCAGCTTTGAGGAACAGCACTTAGACAAGACCAGCGCTGTGTCTGAAATCATTTCCAAATCACAATATAGTGCACTAAAGAGTGAATACAGCATTTTGTAGTGGTGTCCGAAATATTGTCCTTATTATTGTTCCACCCTAAGAAGTGATTTAGGGGTTAAGGACTTTAACAGAGCCCATCAGTAGAGGTTCTGCAGTGGATTAAGCACAGCATATGTAAAGTGACCAATCAGAGCCCACTTGGATTGAGGGGAGGGGCCTTAAAGGGACAGACCGTAAAAACGGTTTTCATTCGGAGCCTTTTGAATTGTAAGACTAAACATAGTTCCATTTCACCTGCTGTCATTCATCTCATTAGTCTCTCTACGACAAATGAAAACCTCTTCTTTGTACAGTGTAAGACTTGCTGTGTGATCAATGTGTTTCTTACTGCACACTCCTGCATGGTTTCTGATAATTATTCAAGTCTTGACTGTTGGAGTCTTTAAAAGTGCCAAAAGCCTGTGGAGATGTGTGATGTCAGTCGATCTCTTTGCTTTGTACAGCGGCGTTTGTACAGTGAAGGTTGTATTTTTGTACACAGTATTATCATTATTATTATTTTGCTTACTGCTTCTTACTGCTAGAAATTGTTCTACCTACAGTTTATATGCCTGAGATGACTGAGAAAAGTGTTGAAGGAACAATAAATGCTTTTGTGCTTTGACTTAGGCTTCTGTGCTTTTTACCCCTTAACCTGTAAATTTTCCCAGATATATTTTATCAATGTGTTGTCATTTCCTCTTGTTCTAAATCATATAAATCACTTTAAGACAATATAGATTCTTCCATTTTGACTTCTTCCTGAGGTCTGGAGGTGCCAGTTTTGAAATGAATGGGAATAAAGTGAACAGAGGGCAACTAAGAAAGTGATAATCTTCGGCGCAGGTTATACTGCTTTACCTTAGATTAGAGGGAATATTTTCACAATATACCAACCAGCTTCTAGTGGGACATACTATCCACAGACAATACAATTGGCAAAAAATAAAACATGAATCAGCTAAAGGCAAAAGCGCTAGGTGAAAAATTAACCTGTATGTTTTTTTTACATTTGTGCAGATGAGACATGAAGCCCATAAAATCCCACAACAAAAACATTATTAAGGAGGCAAATTTTTTGGTTGGGCCTTTTGCATTTGAATATTTTGGTCATTGGGGAACTTCGAGTTGTAGCCACAAGCTAATGGTGTTACGCATTAATGTCAGATGAGCAGTTAAAAAGTGCAAATACGAGATTGTGACCTGTCGATGTAACGCTAACGTTTGCCAACAGACATTTTTCAGAAACATTTCGAGGAGAAAATGTGTCAGTACATATATGAGATCAAGAATAAAAGATTAAACAAGAATGTTGTAATTTCAAATGTTTATTTTACTGAAATTTGTTACATTATGCATGTCTTTTGCAGCCATGGAGCCAGTGAACGCAATACATGCTGGGAAATTTCTTACCCCTCGGTTTCACGTGTGGTCAATGAAAACTCCGTTTGGAGGGGTCTGGAGCCTTTCCCAACATTGACCTCCTCTAGGTGCTGTAATAGAGCAACAAAGAGTGGGCAGTGGATGTCTAAGATCTGTATGCTGCAAGACGCCCCCGCTGTCATTGGACTGTACAGCACCCGTCATTTTTTATTTGAATTGAAAATAACTGTAAAGCTGTGCAGATTCGGATGATCCTGTTCTTCCTGGATGGTGGATGAGTGGTGTTTGTTTGTCTCGGTGTCAGAGGCAGGACGGCTTCACTTGACCTGCGTTCCTGAGTGTGTAGGAGGTGGTGTTACTGTTGTTACTGACGGGGCCCTTCACTTCACATCCCCTCAACTGCCTGTGAGCCCAAGTCTGGCTGGGGCAGGATGGCACGGGCGCGACCAGGGACCTCACGGCACGTCTGTCTCCAAACCAATTCTAATGGAGCTGAGCTGTTGGTCCTGGCTCTGCCCTAATGTCATGACTAATGTAAACATCAGTTAATGTTAAACTGGAAAAGTCCCACAGGAAACAGGAAGCGGATTCTCCACACAGACACATGTCAAGTCACATCTCGTTTAGATGCAGTTTAAAACTGTCAGTAGCTAGGGTCCAGTGTATTGACCTATTTTCTTTATTATTTGCATCAAGTGGTAGAGCGCCTAACTCATGTAATCTCTTAACATATGCCCCCCTCCCGGGACAGGAAAGTTATATTAGAGGTTTGTGTCCAGCTGAGGGTACTGTGACAGTGAAATAGACATATTTCTACTGATCTCATGTTTAAGAACCATCAAAAAGATTTGAAGAATCTGTATTTTTGCGGTTCATGTCACACAGTACTTTAAAAACAAAACAGCTCCCAGAACGCCCGAGAACACAATGCTTAGTCGCACACAAATGCTTAAATACACAGCTATTGTTCATTTTAAATAGTTTTCATAATATACTAATACATGAGTACTCAATTATTATTATTAAGAACAGCCCAATATGTTCAATCCATATGTAGATATATATATATATATATATATATATATATATATATATATATATATATATATATATATATATATATATATATATATATAAATATATCCACACCATGGCCATGTTCTGATTACTAATGCTCCAACTCAGGTCTTTAGTCGGTAATCTCCCACGTTGAGATAACAAGCACTCATGCTTCTTTTTCCATGTTCCAGGATCCAGCTCAAATTAAGCCCTGTCTTGTGTAATTTGTGATGTACATACAAGCCAAACACAAAAGCCTATAGATGAGATATAAATCATACATGAAGCAAAAAGGAAATCCCTATTGGAGGAAAGCAACATTCAACACAACTAACCTCATCAGGCACACACGCAGCTCTTGGTGTCTCAGAACCTGCAAAGACAGAAAGAAACCAAAAGAAATGCATGTTGTTAGAGAGCAACTTCTTGCACTCCAGGAAAAATTATGGATGACAAAAGGTACAAACTACCCAAAAATGAAAAGGCACTTGAATTAATGGATGCACGAGGTAAAGATTTTTATTTTTGCTATATCTTTGTTGTTTGTTTGTTGTTGTTTTAATTTGTCAATATTTAATATTAAAGGTATTCCTCAAACATGTTTATTAAACAACCTAAGTTAAAATTTTGACTTTATAAGAAATTTTTGTTTTTCCATAACAGGTGGGGCAAAAATGATGTGTCTCTTATAACTCACTTATCACTGACAGTATACGCAGACATTTAACATGTAACAGGTAGGCTAGGCTATGTTTTCAGGTATTGTCCAACTGGCTCATTCTGAAGTAAGCCATCTATCTAGATAACTCTGCTAGCCCACTGTATTTTATGTGTGAATGTATCAGTTTGAGTTTGTCCATTTGCCAGGGTTTTCTAACACTATGCAACAAACTACACTAAAACTAATCTGATATGTGCATGTGTCAAAGTGAAAATTGTGTGCACATGAGTGGATGCCTCTATTTCTGCATCTATATATGCAGTATTAATGTTATTAAGTTTGTCTGTTGGGAAGCACAGTGACAGAGTGGTTAGCACGACTGAAAAGTGTGGGTTTGAGTCCATTAGGCTATAATTTTTCATTTTTTCTTTTGTGTGATGTTGTGGCCGGTGGTTGTGAGTGCTTAGTTGTTAGAAATTCTTAAAACATTGTCAATTAATTACCTTTTAGTAGTTTTACCATCTCCCAGATTTTAATAGGCCCATTTAAACTATATTTGAAACTTTTTTTTTGTTTTGGAAAGATTTCTTAACTAACCCTTTACTACTTGTGGAGCTGTTTAATTTTGTATGGCTTTGAATCTTTTTACTGACCCTCAGCAGCCATTCATAACAATGCTTGTGCAATTGCTCCGGTCCGCTTCTCCAAACTACTGTATGTTGTGTTTTGACAGATAACCTATCAAATCAATAAATAGACAGCATTTTACAAAATAGAACTAGACTATCCCTAGAAAAGCCGTTTACCAGTTGTGTGTTGCCAGTTTAGTCTGTGTGACCTGTGCTTAACTTCTAGGCCAGTGCCTTGTGCAGGTCTATGGCTCCCTGAACAAAGTATCCTTTACAACAGAGGAAGAGCTGGCACTGCGTCGAGTCCCTCTGGAAGCGCTTCAAAACACCGTCTCCATGGCCACAAAGTTGACCAGAGAGGAGTGGGTCTGTGAGGTTAGTACTGCCTGGGTAAACAAGGCCGTATGTGTGCAGGTGCTCTTTCAACTTCAAGTAGGCTACAGTAAACGTGCTACCGTTTTAAAGTAAACTCTCAGTCTGAACTCATCGAGGGGCACACGGCAGCTAAGCCTTACCATTGACAGTGCTTATCCTCTGTGAGATTGACTGCCAGCAATGTGCGCCGGTGAACGGCATTGACAGCCAATAGGAGAAGGCGCGCGGCTTATTTTCATGGGAGGCCCTGGGAGACGAAGCTGCTCCGCGAGACAACAGCAGCAGAGCGCGCGGGCAGTGGAGCAGCGGCAACGGGAACAGCTCCGCACGTGCGGCTCCACAGCGCTGGTGAGTCCGCTCGGTCTCGTTGAAGTTAGCCACACGGTGTGCAGTTAGCGCGCTACTAGCTTGAAGTGATGTTAGTCTTAATGAGTTAACAGCAGCATATGTAGCAGCTTATGTCCCTGTCAATTCTCACTCCTACAAGTATATACTGTATAGTCTACTTTGTGTAAATGAAACCCTGCAAAGTTCCATTCACGCACTCCTGTTCTCTACTGTGACCGTTTGAAGGTAACGCGACAGAGACCAGAAGACTACGCGCTGCTGTTGAAAAGAAACGGAATGCGCGGCTTTCACGACCAGCAAGTGCCTTTCTCTTACTACTCAGTGAGTCATAAGAGAGGACACACACACACACACACACACACACACACACACACACACACACACACACACACACACACACACACACACACACACACACATACACACACAACACACACACACACACACACTCACACACACACGCAGCACACACAGAACACTGCAAACACAGAACACACACACACAAACACACACACACACACACACACAAATGGATGACACACGTACACACACACACACACACACACACACACACACACACACACACACACAAACACACACACACACACACACACAGAGATACACATTACACACCCACACACACACACACACACACACACACACACACACACACAGAGATACACACACGTACACACACACACACACACACACACACAAAAACACACACACACATACACACGCACACACACAAACACACACACACACAGATACACTGTTTCACACGTACACACAAACACACACACACAATATTACACACACAAACACACACGTTTACACACAAACACACACGTACACACACAAACACTTTACACACAACACATACACACACAAACACACACGTCACACACAAACACACAAGTACACAAACACAAGTACAGACACAAACACACAAGTACACAAACACACACTACACACACAAACACACACACACAAACCACATTACAAACACACAAGTACACACACAAACACACCACAAACACAAACACACACACATACACAAACACACACATACAAACACACACATAAAAGTTTTAGTCATCTGATTTGTTTTAATTTTAGTCTTATTTTAGTCGACTAAAATTGCTTGTTATTTTAGTCAACTAAAATAAGACTAAAATCAATAACAGATTTACTAGACAATTTTTTACAATATTTTTTAAGTTTGGTATAGAAAATAAACTTAACCAAAATATATAAAACACAAATTCAACTTTATGTCAACACAACGGTGTCTTTATTTCAATTCAAAAGCTTTTATGCAGCAACAAACACTGCCATGGTAATGTAAACAATAACTAGCTGCCAATTCACCATCAATAAAAGAAAAATAAAGTTAGGTCCAGGACCTTAAAGCTTACAGCTGAGCTGAACAATAAGTGCAAACATTTTTAAAGTGCACTGAACGACATTTTCTTCTTGCTACCACAATGCTGGCAATTCAACCACAGAATAGTAACACTTATTTACCTCTATTCATTTTCAAGAAAGTACTTTGTGCTAAAGTGACTTTTGCTCTGTTACGCTTTCCCCTGGTTAGGTCACCTGTGACATTTTGTCGCTCTTTGAATGCCGTCTTCCCGGGAGCTCAGTCAAATAAGTCAGTCTCTGATTGGTTCTCTTCTTCTCATGCAGTTTCATTCTTCTTCTTCTCTAGTATTAATGGCGGGTCGCAACCAATTTTTTCGGTGCATACCGCCACCTACTGTACCGGAGTGTGTTCGCCATTTCCGTTTTGCGGATTGGTTCTTTTGTTCATTTCTCCCGTCTGCTAATTGGATTTTCGTCACAGTCTATTTTCGTCTCGTTCTTTATTCGTTGACGATAATGTCAATCAATTTAGTTATAGTTTTAGTCTCCATCAGTGACTTCCTTTTTAGTTTTCGTTTCGTTTTCGTCCGCAAAAAAATATTTGTGACGAAAATAATGAAGAAAATATTTCGTCAACGAAATTAACACTGGTACACACACACACACACACATATATATATTTTGCTGCCATTTTATCCAGTTAATACTATAATTATGCTAAAAAGACTATTATACTACTATTCAATGGTAATCTATGTGCCCATCACCTTGTTGTTAGTCTAGTACATGGTCATTGTTTTTAGTACTGCATTAATAAACAATTCCAATCCACTTTATTTATAAAGCACATTTTACAAAGTTTTCAAACTGCTGCACAGAATAAATATACTGCAACTATAACTTCAACTAACTAAGTTACTAGATAGTAAAATTATTTTATTAGCCTTTTGTTCAACTGGACTAATGTCAGATTTAACATTACACTTACAAAATTAAAAGCTGAATAGAAATAAATTCTTATTGCTTTGGGGGACTGCTAAGTGTTAATATACTAACAATAATCAATAGCTTTTCTTACAGCTCCAGTATGTGGGTAACAACTAATGCTATTCTCATATTATAAACTGTATTGGTGAGTTATTGCGCAGTACAGAAAATAGTAAAACAACTATTTTGTGAATGTTGTATGGTGACAAGTCAGAAAGTCAGAAAACAAATTTAAACCAGCGTTTCCGAGTTCTTTTTCTTGAAGTTTTTTTTTTTCAACCTAGAGAAACAAATGCTTTTCTTAACAATTTCTAGAAGTTTCTGGGCCATTGAGACTTTTCCATTTGCTTTTTCCATTGTTGAGTGCATGCAATCACTTACAACAATCACTGCTCTTGTTTCAGAAGCTGCAAGAAAAGACAGCTTTCTGCGTGAGGCCAGCAAATGACAGAAAGAGAAAATTCATTAAGTCAGACCTGGCGCTGGACACTCGAGGTAAGCAGCAGAGGGCAGAGGGAGAAGTTAATTTCACGGCTCCTAAACATTTAGCAAAATTCAATTGGTTTGTGTCCACCTGCACTGCTAACTAGAGAATCTCAATTAGAGCACAGCGGCCTGTGAAGATCCTCACGAGCCACACTCTGTGGTCAGGCACACAAATTGACTTGTTATTAGGTGCACACAAGCTCACTGAGCTCTGATGTCTGACTATATCAGGCAGCCATAATGAAGTCACTTGTTTCTGATGCTTCTCCCAGGCGTTAAATGTCTTTTTCTCTCTTTGGTTTCCCTCCAGAGCTTTTCCAGGACCTCAGTCAGCTGCAGGAGACCTGGCTGGCAGAAGGTGAGTGTTTTAAATCTTAAGCTAAAAAGGAGGAGAGATGGGTGTATGGAGGGAAAAAAGCAGCCCGGAGTTACATGCCTAAGCGCGGCAGTCCAATTAAAAGCCCGTGTGGAAGAGGCACCTTGTGTGTCATGAATACATTAGAGACTGTGAGCGAGGGGTCTTGAGGGAGACCGAGGAGGCTCTACCCAGAGAGTGTCATCACAAATTACCAGGAGAAGCTCTCCGCCGCTCACTGCCTCTTCTGCTGTTGGCAGGAGCGAACGCACCGTGCGCCAGCCGCTGCCACCTCTACCTCCTCCTCCTCCGCCAGAGCAGAGCCTACCAGCCCCCTCTCCGCTGTCTCTCTCTCTCTCCGCCTCTCCTTTCTCCACTCATCATTCACTCTCCACACCTCCCTCTCTCCCCACACACCTCTCTATCTTCTCCAGCTGTACCATCAGCCTTGTCTTTTTCAATTTTATTTCTGGGCAGCAAAAAAAAAAAAAGAATGGATCTACATTTTTTTCTTTAAAACTTTTTTAAACAAGAAACTCAACCACTCTTTTTTTTGGTAATTTACCACTTTTTTACTTTTTGATTTATTTTTTCTCTAATGGCAAGACTTGCTCTTTGTGGTCAAAGTAAGACGTGATGCTTCAGGATTTAAGTGCAAGTATTCTCTTTCCACCGTGTCTGCAGCACCGAAGTTTTGGTTAGTGCTATTCTCTTTTCATCGTATTAAAACAACGCCTGTGTTAGCTTTTAGTGCATGGTTTTAGTTACTTTTTAGGTACTCTGATCGTTTATGCCTTGTAGCTTTGTATTTCCGTAGTATAAAAGTTACTCGATATAGAATGTGATTATATTATTTCTAAGTTTAGACTTTGTCATTTTGTGTAATTCTGAAACTTTGAAAAGGAGCTGTATGATTTATAAGAGGAGTTAGGTATGGTTCTTTTAGATTTGAAATTGCAAAGAAAAAGACAATTACAATAAGGCCTGTGCTTGGAGCATATCAGGCTCTGAGCATGTACATTATTCAACAAATTTGTTGAATAATGTACATGACACTGATTAAATTCTTCATTGATTTTTAGTGTTTATTTAAGTTTGGACAGTTTAACTAAAAACAATGCAATGATAAGTTGTGGCAGATGTAGATAATGTGAATTTGCAAAAAAACACAAAAAACAAACAAAAAAACACAAAACATCCCCCAAAAAAAAGACGCGTAAAAAAATGTACTTTTACAACTTTTGTCACATAAAATCTCTAAAATCTTTTCTCCATTTCAGATAAAGCTGTATTTTAAAATTCATTCATCTCTTTGCCGTCTCAAGTGCACAATATAATAGAATCAACTTAAATACTTTTTGCTCAAATAGTTCTGTCATACGTCCTCAAAACGGTGTATGTCCCCTTTCCACAGGTGAGTAAAACCCTCAATCATTCACCTTTTACAAATCCTCACAAAACCTTTTTTTTAAACGAAAAGTCACAATACTTAAAATACAACCGCACGCGCGCGCACACACACTACTAAGCGTGGACAAAGAATAAGACAGCGTTTTGAATATTTCAGTATCCCAAAGTGAGAACAGAGACGATGGCCGTGGCTCCCGAAAGGTATTACTGTTAAAGATGACAGTTCTGCCAGTCGTGGATCAATGTGCACTTCAACGTTGTAGATTTAATGAATGACTTCCTGTCCATTAAGAGCATAAGGAATACCTCCCCCCCATTTGGGAGATTTATTAGTTCAGGTAATTGGAAGAAGAGGAGGAATTATGAGCGAGTGAATTTCCGACTCGGACTGGAGAGGTTGAAGGGTTTTGTCATTGGCGAGACTTATGAGACTTATGTGATTTAGACTCACTCAAATACCTTTTAGAATATTATATATTTGAGTATTTCTAAGAGCTCATGTTTTATCTTCTGAGCTGCAAGTGATTATAATATTTTTGAACCAGGCCTTTACAACTTGTCCTCTTCACCTCAGCTCCTTTTCCTCTACGTCTTTTATTTATTTTTTGTTGTTTTATGAATGGTGGCAGATTTCCAGCTCCACCGCTCATCACAGGAGTTTGTTGCAACGTTCGCTTGGCTCTTTTCACCAAACCCAGTCCGGTGACTCATCTATCCTGTTCTTCCTTTTGGACCCCAAGACAGTTTTTCTGCCCTATTTTGGTTCTCCATCCCTCACTTCTCTGTCCCTTAGGCTCAAGTTCTTCAATATAGGAAAAGGTGCTAACTGACTCACATGTTTTAAAAATCTGCCTAAAAGCTTCAGTTGAGAATTAATAATAGCAAAAAAAAAATAATCTGTTCACTGCTGTCTCCACCTGTTTAATATTGTTGGGAAATATGGAGCACTTTCTCTCTGTGATCAGTTAATTGTTTACTCGCTTTAATTCACACCTCCGGCGAGAAAACATGATATGAAGAGTGTCACAAATGGAATTTTTTTTGTTTTGTTGAGAGCCGGAGCACGTTAAGACATGTCCCTGATCCTGTGATAATGAGGATCCACCTCATTGAGTGTATAAATAGACGTGCTAATGACACTTAAAAATAAATAAAATCTATCCAAAATTGACCAGATTTAATTGAAGTGAGGGGCTTCATTATTTCAGCATTAGGGCCCGAACGCAGGGGCTGTTGGAGACTCAGAGGGACAGACCTGACGCGGTAGGTACAGGTGGATCCAGCAGTGGGGAGGAAGCCAATTAGATACTGTTAACAATGGGTGTTTGGCTGCTGGCAAAGAAGTGCGAGCCGCCACCGTGAAGCCATCAATGGACTGGGCCACTCAGGAAAAGTCTTAACGCACAGACTGTCAGACTGAAGCAAAATAGAATCCGCTACCCAAGCCCACGTTTAGCTAAAAAAGGACTTCACATTGCATCCCCTCAGAATGATAAGGTTCTACCAGCGTTCAGAGCAGTTTGGAGATATTGAGGTTTGATTTTTTTAGATTCTTATTTGCAGTAATGACAAATGGAGCAGGTTCCTTTCAGATTAATAATCTAAGAATGCATCCAACTTTGAAATACTTAGACAGTACAAGAATAAGAATTTGTCAATACCTAATAAATAATTTCAGAAAGAACCTTATCATTCTTAAGCAACAATGTGATAAAGTGGGGTATGTTTTACATTGTCATTTATTTTTATGTAAAAGATACTGGCTTTTTTTGTTTTACATTCAAATTAAAAAATACACTACTTGCAAGCTAATAAAATAGAATACAGTCAGACACAATTTTGAAATTACAAACAGGCGGCATGAAATACCAGACATGATTGTGAAATATAATGTCTATAAATTTTGACATCTTTATGACATAATCCTACATCAAATCTTAGTAATAAGCTGCATTAGAATAGCAAGTAAAAACAAAAAAATTAAAGCAAATAAAAACACCATATGGTCTCTAAAATACTAGATAATACATGTGTATCTAATTAATTGTATCCGTTTTTTTAATGTGTCTAATAAACATATGCTCCTAATGTGTGAGGTCTATTAAATCATATCTTTTCAATGTGTATGAAAGCATATTGTGGGTAAACCTCACTAGGGAATCCGAAGTCTCCTGTTCAACACATTTGTTCAAAGCGACAGCCGAATGACACAGTGCTGCGACAGGCTAAGCTAACATCCCCAGAGGCTGTATTTCAGTGCACTGCCGGGCCGTGGAGCGCTCTGATCAGGGCTGCCTCGTCCGTCAACTTCACCTTTGTCTTTTTTTGTGTCTCCGCTGTAGCTCAAGTTCCCGACAATGACGAGCAGTTTGTCCCAGACTTCCAGACTGAAAATTGTGAGTACCGCGCATGTGAGTACCTGTGTGTGTGAACATCTGTGAATTTTTTATATTTTTTTTCACTCATCATAACAAGAGCGTTCAGGGCACTGTGTCTCACCTTTGCTTGGTTAGATTCTGTACACAACGCACACAGGTGCATCGCTCTGGCCTCCATTCTCTCTTCTCAACGCCCTTCCAGAGATATTATTAGACCATGACTTATTTGCATGAGTCAAAATAGTGTGGGGGATGTTTTTAGGGAGAGAGCTGATATTTTTATCCAAAATGTGGCTGTTTTGAAAACTCATCTCCTCTGTGACCTTTCACTAGAAGTACTATTAGAAAACCTGAAAAGAAAATGGAAATTTAAAGAATAATAAAGTGATCTCAGAATTAATTAAAATATCCAAATACCTTGAAAGATTTGCTTTAGTTCAGAAGAAACTTGTAAGTATTGTGATAGTATCCTGTAGTAGCCTTGCTATAGTTTTTCAGAGGTTAGATCATTTTGAAATGATTACATGAGGAATAGTAAGAATATTTTCATGTTCTGGCTTTATGAACCTTGTGTAACAGTAAAACTGAGGCCATAGAAAATTATATACCCTTTGATTAGAATATGATGCGATGAGTTGTCAAAAAAATGTCCTGGAAATTTCCTGGAAAGTTCTTATTTTTATTAGTGGGAACCCACACATTTTGTTTTTGACAATAGCAGTCCGTTTTTTAAAAACTATTTAATTTTAATAGAAAAGCAAGTTCCATCTTTTTAAGAAAAGGGAGAGAAAGAGAGAAAATTTTAACTCAAATGAAATCCTATTCAGAGGGGATTAGATTAGTCCAAAATAATCTATATTGATGCATGTAATTGTCTGCCACTCAGAGCCAAAATATCCTGAACAGTCTTTCACAAAAGTGTCCAAAAAGTCCCATGTAGTACACTAAACAATCTTTTATATGGCTGGATTGATAATAGTTTTTTTTTTTATACTTTTATTCAAATATATAGTAGTGTCAATACAGAAAACATAATAATAACTTTAGAAGTTACAATATTCCACCACCTTGTCACCGGCCGTTTGTAGTATCATGTGCCTTATATGGCGACAGGTAGCTGTGGCTCACCTGGTCTCCCTGTGACGGTTTCCACACAGCGACCGGTGACTTGGCACAGCCCACTCCTGGAGGAGGAGGTGCCAAGGTGGGGGACAGAAAAGGAGTGAGTGGTAGCTCAGTGGGACCCAGAGCGAGCACATGTCTTTTCTACGAGCCAAAACGCCTATGAAACTGTGAGAAAAGACCCAAACTGCTCGTCCACCCTGTCGTTTCTACTTCCGAAATACGCTTTGACCTGTATACAAACGCTAGCAGAAGGGACGTCCTGTTTTAGGCATTATACATACATTACAATTTTAAAACTACCCAAAAAATGTCAAATAATTACTGTATTACTAGAGGATAAGACAAAGCCATTAAGCCAAAAGATTTGCCCTTTTGCTCTCTATTAACCTGACCTTTTGGCTACGGATTATTAGCTTAAAAAAACGAAAATGGAGGGCAGCACACAACAGACAAGCAGAGGTCATTGAGACTGTCCTGTTGTCCTTCAGAGGTAGCCAGGGTGGGTGGCCGCAGTGACAGGAGACTGCTGACCATCTGAATTGTCCTGTTGGCAAACCTGCTGCAGACTGGAGAGGTACTAACAGATGGCGGGAGGGGCGAGGGCACCGTGGTTGGGCGTCCCAGCCGGCACCTCTCCCATATGGGGTTCCAGCTAACCCTTCAGTAGACGGCACATAGAAAAACACACCGAGCAGAAGAAACGGTGTCGAAGACAGGTGATTAATGAATTAGGACAAAAGATTAACCTTACAAATGTGTTGTCAAAGAAACACAAAGGTAAATAATCTTAATATTCCACATAGTAGTCACGCAGAGTCTTAAAATAACCAACCATAAATCAGAAATGCCCCAAAATAAAAGGACTATAGTCTGAAATTACACTTAAACAACTCAAAAATACATATTCTTCCATAAAGTGTTAAGGCCATTGCCCAATGTTTGACACAGTAATCGGCATTTTCAAGCCACAGAAAGACACAAAGCATTCTCCCTTTATTATAAAAATTCTAGATCTACATTTAATGCTCGGTTTTGCACCACTCCCAAATATTTTTTTACAATATCAATCTGAATTTTCACAAACACACAAAGAATTCTCTCAGTTTTACATATTTACTTTTTAAGAACTACATTTAATGCAAGGTTTTGCATCATTGCCAAATGTTTACACAATATCAAGCTACATTTTCAAGCCACAGACAGAAAGACACAAAGAAGACAGAAAGAACTACATCTAATGCTAGGTTTTGCATCATTAGCTAAATTTTTAAGCCCATTCCATACCATAAATATTTTGGCAATTACAGAAAAGTCTTTAACATTCTAGACCTTCAAATCAAAGTGAATTTTCTCCAGAAACAGTAAAATAAAATGTACATATAGGCAAAAATCTCTAAATGTAGATTTAATGAATAGGTTGAGCTATTCATTTTTATTACAACCTTTTGAAACTATCCAATGTTCATGACTTCTCTTGTGGCATACACCCCACATCGACTTTGCCCTCTCCAACCAGCAGCACAAAAGCAGCATGCCAGCGGCCTCCAAGCAAGTGTCCTCGGGCTGAAGAAGGAGAAAGAGAATTTTTCTTTTGTCTTCAAACTCCAACACAGATGCTTACCATTAGCATAACTTAGCAGGGAACGAAGGAGAAGAGGAGGTGTAAAATGAGGCCACACGTTACCGGCAGATCCCAGTCTCTGTCATTTAACAGCAAAGTTGAGCACCTACAGGAGGTGAAAATGGAATGGAAGCATTTTTACCGTTGCCAAAAGACCTGCATTTTTTTATGAATGGACTGGAAAAATATCTGCCAAACGTAGGCTCTAGTTCTGCCAAAGCTCACATTTGTACCTGGTTGTATGCTGAGGCCAGGAGTTTATTTTTTGTATTAGTAAAAATAACTGTCATAGAACTAAATCCACAATGGAACTCTTTATAGAGGGATTTTTTTGTAATTGCTAGTGAAAAAAAAAAACATTTGCATTCAAAATAGACCCAGTAATTGTTTTAACTGCTCTTCTTTTAAACACCCTGCCATCTTGGATAATCAATATAAAGATAATGAGAGCAATCAAGCAGTGATGGGCATGACATTCTGGACTAAAAAGGAAGACTTGGTTTTAGTCAGAGGCAATGCCCTGGCTATTGATTTGTGTACCTTGGCACCCCACTGACAAAATCTATTGTGACATTTCCATTTCTAATTTAAGGCACTCAGCTTCAGCAGAGCTATTGTTAAAGCCCTCGCTGTGACGCTTATAGTCAAACGCACTACGTCTGTAAGAATAACTCATACCTACAAACAACATATTAATTCAAAATAAATAAAAGTAATAGGCCAGCTTCTGGTCAACCACATGTGACATTAGTAAATGCACAGGGTTTAGCTAAATAAACATGCCCTGTTTATTTTCTTTGTTAATTCACTGAATTCACCGTGATTCATAAGGCAACAGTGAAGTATTGTTTTGACAACATAAGCCTTTAACAAGGCTTTCCCGTAGGAGCGTTGTCAAAGGTTTCCCCTCAGGAAGTGTCTCTTTGACCTCTAATCGATGACCTGGAAAGGTCAGGCCCCCAGCAAGGTCCGCGAACAACCCCTGAGTTTTGTCACACCGGGCCTGTGTGGCCATCCCCCAGGGGTGCGTCTGTGCATCAGCTGGAGTGTTGGCAGATCGAACTGTGCTCGTAAGGCAGCTGTCAGTCAGGTGTAAGAAAAGTCCAACTAACATTTTTCTTTCTGGTCCCTCCTGTCACAAAAAGACACTTCTGAATATTGTGGTTAAAAAATATTTGTATATCAGATAGACCAGTTCATCATCTGTGTCTGAAAGCATGTGCTGTGTCTGATGCTCTGTGGGATAGTCTCACCGCTGCAGCTGCCGCAATGAGACGATTGCAGAACGAGGCAACTGCAGAACGAGGCAACCTGAGCCTGACTTTTTTCTAACTGACTAGTTTTTCGTCAGAAGCGCAGCCAATTGAATTAGCGTTGATCATGACTGTAGAAGATGGGATGTTAATCAGGACTGATCAGGCACTTAACAGCCTCTCAGATGCAGCCGGCTCACTGTGGGGCCATAGGTAGAGAGCGCAGGCCCCTTCAGATCAATGAACCCTGTTGTTGTCGTCTGGAGCATATTGACAGCCAGCTGAAAGACGATGAAGCCGCACCGCCGCTCTGATGATTGTCATATTTCACTAAGAGAGTGGCCGTCGGGAAAGGCCAGTGCAAATGAGATTTGAAGTGAGTTGTCTGTGAGAGTGATGGCCGAGGATGTCAAATACTGCTCAGGAAGAGCAGTTAGCTTTGGCTTGAATTTATCTGCTATGTACTCTCTTCCTCTCTTCATTAGTGATTAACGTTCATCTGTCATGAAACACAGATGTATTTACTGCTGCACTGCTCGTGTGCTTATGGAAAAGCAGCTCACAAACAGTTAAGCTCAGTTTTTTTCTTCAAGTTTATGAATAGATTTTTCAACCCTGGCTTACTTTATCAATCAAATAATGCCAAACAATCATTGAAAGTAATCAAAAAGAAATATATAAAATATACATGACAGCACTACATAGGTGCCTATGTTAAAAAGTTAAGATTGTGTGGTTTGATCATAATTTTGAGTAAGAACCACGTTTTCCTCCGCTTGTCTACTTTTAGTGGCTCTCCACGGTCTACAGCTGAAAATCAAGAGGGAGCTGCACAGCCCGTGTTTAGAGCTGAGCTCCAACTGCAACCAGGAGCGTCCCTTCAAGCTCCAGTATGGAGACAAGTGTCCATACAATGTCAGGTAACAACTTTCAAATCACTTAACCAGTCTTTTTATAAACAAAGAAATACACATTATAACATAGTGGGGAGCACATTTGTTATTGATCAAAAGTGATGTTAACCACGTTGGGATAAACATTTCAATTTAGCTGCAACATCCATTTTGTATTTTCTTAAGTACATCCAAAGGACCTCGTAATAAGTGCTGCTTTTTATCAAATGAACATTAACACTTCTGCATGTTGCATAGCTACATTTGATTTGAATTTTTTTTTCTTTGCATGCTCAATAATGACATTGAGAACCATCTGAAAATTGCTTTTATGAAAACTGAATGATTCATTTTCTCACCTGGTGATGCGCGCATTCATTATCAACGCTTAGCATGAAAACTAGTGTGAAGAACAAATCTAAAAAATGTATTTGTGTCATTATAAAGATACATATTATATATCGTTGTAGAAGAAAACTGTTGCTACTGTCAGTGTGTTATATCTTTGTTATGCATCTGCCTTGACTCCAGTGCCTATGAGTTGAAGCAGCCCGCAGGAATGAAGTCCTCCAGCCCTGTGACGCCCCCCTGTAGCACCCCCGTGTCCCCCCTCCATCATGGCTCCCCCAATCCCGAGCGAATCTACAGCCACATCCCGGCCTCGCAGCCCCTCCCTGACACCGCCTATTCCCTGGACCACAGGTACATTTCCATGGCATTTCCATCAGCTTTGTTGAACCCAGGTCACATTACAGTCAGGTCACACAACATGCACTTCTCCTTCAGATGGAGAGGTTTACCAGAGGTGTGGCAGCTTTCAAATGATAAGAGTCAAGCATTAAATCCACAACGCAGCTGCTAAACATAAGAGATTCTAAAGTATGCTTCTTGGAGGCCATAACACTGAAGTTGTGCATTTTATTAATTTCCTTTTAGATACATATAGTCCAAAAGGGTTTACGTAATTTACATTTTGTGTATGCGATTTACATTTTGTGTATGCGATTTACATTTTGTGTATGCGATTTACATTTTGTGTATGCGATTAATTGCCGTTAAGAATTTAAAGTTCTAATTTGAACTTAAAATGGTGCTAACTGATTAATCAGTAGGCTTCACAGTATGCTTGGAGAACCTCAAAATAAGCTGCCCACACAAACCATAATATCACAACGTAGAGGTTCTGTAAAAAAAAGTAGAGGAGCAACAGACATACAATACAACACACAACAACAGAGAGCAGCCAGTGGACTCAATCTTAATCATTCATCTGAAAAAACAGAGAATGTATTATGTACCATGATTTCACCTCTTTAAACAAAAATGTTATTTATAGCCCTTAAAATCACAAATATACTGTTGTAGGATAAGATGTCGTCACAGTATATTTCTAATTTTATGTTGTTAAACTTTTATTAGCCACAGTCATTTTCTAGTAATCTAACATCCTTCAAATATGTTCTCAAACAAAAGTTTTCCCTAAAGCACTAACTCAGCTGTCTGTTTGAACATGGTACAGATTTCGACGTCAGCTCTCAGAGCCGTGCCACTCGTTTCCTTCCCCTCCAGCCATGGCCCGAGACAGCCGGCCCATGTACCACAGGCAGATGTCCGAGCCAAACATCCCCTTCCCTCCTCAAGGCTTCAAGCAGGAGTACCAGGACCCCCTGTTTGAACACCCAGCTATGATGGGGGCTCCGCTGCCGCACACATACCCTCCCTCCATGATGATCAAACAGGAGCCGAGGGACTTCACCTATGATTCAGGTGAGAATATGACTGAACATTCAGGTTTTTGTCAGAAAAGGAATCTGGTAAGTGGCTGTAAATACCTTTCCTGCTCACTACCACAGCGTTATCATTTTAAGAAATGAGGGGGTGGTGTTTATTGAGTTTGCCCATTATTAGAGCAGGGGTCTGGTCGTGTCCTCACTGCTCATTTCCTGTAGTGTCCTAATAGAAGAGATCTGTTCCTAGTCAAGTCCAGAGCCCGCCCCTCCCACGCCTGTCCGCTCCCTTTAGCCGCAGAGTAAAGGGAGCTAATGATGAGCCGCCGGCCTCAGCTCAGCCCCAGGCTACGTCAAGACATGAATGAACACTTGCCGGACCACTGTCTCCATTCACAACAGAGGAGCCAGGAGAGGCAGGGCTGGAGGAGGCTGTGGGACCGGTCAGGGGGAAGGCTGATAGAGCCATTGGTGTACAGATGGACAAACACAATGTCTGTCTAGTTTGAGGTCATCATTGCACATGAGCATTGTATTAGAACTATAGACATGTATATGGTATACAGACATTATATAGATGTTGAACAGCACTGATGGTTGTTAAGGTACTATGAAATGAGCACTTTTCTGCTTTTTTTGTACAGATTGTAGTATTAGTGTTTTAGTTATTTTTAGCGTAGTTTTATTTACTTAATTTTTTATGCAATTTTTTTTCATAGTTTTGTTTCTTTTTAATGTCCTTTTTATTATTTTAAAATAAATGTTAATTATGGACTTGGACTATAGAAATTCAACAGATATTTCCTGTATTTTTATGAATATTATTGTGTAGTTACAATTTCTTTGGTAACCCATATACTATAATCTCCAGTGAAACACTTTATCGCTCCCAACCCAATATTTGAGTATCACTGATTTACTGCTTGACTAAAATTACAAGCCTCACATTAGTATGATCATGTAAAAGGTATTACAATTTGATATGCATAGTGGATGATACAGATCTATTTGCCTATGTTCCAATAACATTTGTATAATCCTAAACAGTCCTGCCTCAGCCCCACTGTAAACGTCAGATTTATTATTGACCACAGCTGAGCATGTGGACTGGACCAGGCCTGTCGCAGGACGGGAGGGGAGCTGGTAATTCCATTAGCAGCAATTTCCTCCACAAGCCCATTACTTTGATGAAGTTCAGAGAAATGTTTATGGCCCGAGTCTGTTTATTGAACATTCACTTTGTAACCTGTTTGTCCTTTTTGATCACAAGCCATGAGCAATGTCTCTTTTGTGGGAGGTACGGACATGTTCAGTAAATGGACACTCAATCGAAATACTGCTTAAATTAAGACCGGTCCACCAGACTAGAATTATAAAATAGTATGGCGGATCATTGTGAAATTAACTCTCCTGGCACATTTAGTTACTATTCTCACTGAGCATCTGTATTATGAAATAACCTCCACGATGTCAGCTTTTGTTTTCACACCAGCCACTTGTTTTATACTTGTAGTATATGGAGCTCAGAGCGTGTATTCACAGTGTGATGTATTGAGCTGGCCCGTGGCTGGGAGCGGAACGCGCCTTGTGCTCCGGGGCATATTCTTTAATCAGAGTCAGTGGTGCATTAAGTGAACAGACTCTGAATGTTCGCAGATAACTAAGAGATAGCGTTCTTAATGCTGCCTCCAGGCCTTTCACACCCACTTCTTCTTCTCCCCTGGCTTTCCAGCAGAAGTGCCTAGCTGCCACTCGGTCTACTTACGGCAAGACGGCTATTTGGCTCACGCTAACAGGACTGAAGGTACATACCGGGATATGTTTACTTGTAATGGTGTAATTTAATGTCTTTCCTAATGTAATATTCTCTGTATTGTTTTCCAGGTTGTATGTTTGACAAAGTGGCAAGACATTTCTACGACGATACATGTGTAGTGCCAGAAAAGGTTGAAGGTTAGTCCAGAAGAGAAGATTGTCAGAGTAACAAAAAGAAAATATGTGGCTTATTGCTGTTGAATATGGCAATGACAATATGAGACATTTGTTTTCCACTTGGGCTAAGCAGACATTTTGAATGGTATGTAATGTACAAGGACAAAAAAAAAAGATCATTTGCAACAATGATGGCAACAGACTGACTACACGTGAGCTATCAGTGAGTGTGTAGAAAACATAGTGAGTGCCAGAGTGAGTTTAAAAGTACAGCTTGTATGATTTGGCATAGGTTTTATATAACATATAAGTTGTTCAAGGTGTACCTGTCTAAAATATTTTAAAATATTACAATGAATAAATATATAAATAAAAATGTGTCTCTGAACTTATGAGACTTTCCAGAATAAATAAATAAATAAATAATCTCCACTCGCAGATGTTACTAACTTTATTATTTGCTATAAAGCTTTATTGGTCGATAAAAAATTAAAACTGGATCAAAATACAAATACAAACACAAGACGCATTCCCATATATATACAGTTGTGCTCATAAGTGTACAAAGTCTGTCAGAATTTGTGATTTTTGGTTTGGTTTCAACAGAATCCTTCATTTTGAACACTGCTGATGAATTTATTTTGAATTCAAGCTGTTTTTGCAGTGCATGGATAAAGTGCAAACTGATATTGTGAAAATGACCATATGTTTTGGACCCCCAGCGTTCTCTAAAAGTCACAACAAAACAAACGATAGTATAAAGCTTACTACTTGTCGTGCTGAATACCATCTAACTAAATTTGAGATGGAAAACATGGACAACTTAAATATTGTTCCTACACAGACAATAAAACCGTGAATGAAAATTGACACCAAATCATGCACTTTCAAACTTCCACTTATTGATATTGCCCTTTTTCTAGTGAGGTTAGTAGATCCACAGTGCTTCGTTAATTGTTACCATTTTCCTCATTTGCTCTGGCTCATTTCTTGAAAGCATTGTTTAAGACATTGCACAAATACAGACTCCCAACAGTTTAGCGTTACTTATTGTTTTTGACAAATGTGATTGTGTTGTGGCAAGTTTTTCAAAAAGGTGAGTACAATTCTCTACAGATCGGTAAAAAAATGACTAAACCTAAAATCAGATTCTCAGTGAAATTGTCAAAGTCCTCCCAATCTATTACCACAGTTTTTTAATTTAAAAACTGACTGAGATTTGATAAACAACTGCACTGTGACAAATGTACTTTTAGTTCAGAGAAAAGATAAACTGTTTTTAAAAAATGTGCCTGTAAGTAATTGAGGAAAAAAATGTATGTTCAATACCCACTCACTGACAGCACACACATACGTAGTTGTATTGAATTAGCTATTTTCTTAATGGCCTCACAAACAGTAAAAGGGTTTTATAGAACATAGTTTTTTTAATGTATGCATGTATTTTGCAGGTGACATAAAGCAGGAGTCGGGTCTTTACCGCGAGGGTCCGTCATACCAGCGCAGAGGCTCCCTGCAGCTCTGGCAGTTCCTTGTGGCTCTGCTGGACGACCCATCCAACTCCCACTTCATTGCCTGGACCGGACGTGGCATGGAGTTTAAACTCATCGAGCCCGAGGAGGTGAGTCACAATCAAACAAACTACCACATTCACGTTAACAGCATTTCCGGACCTGTTTAGCCACAAATAGCGTAATAGTAATGTGTCAAAATTGATTAAATATTTTGTTTTAAATTGTATGGCTGAAAAAAAAAAGATTGTAGTTCTAGACATAAAAGGCAGAGTGAGGTACAATATATTTAAATGTAGTCAATTATTGTACAGTGATGTAAATACTCAGATATCAGTTATTATTACTGATAATGAAATGGCACACACATATTCACAGTTCAGCATTCCTGCCACATGTTAATTATCACTATTATTTTTAGCTGTTATTTTTATCATCATGTTGCTGTTATGAAGTCATTCATTAGGGAGTAAATTCTGCTAACTTTATTCAATATCTGCATTTAAAAAATGTCAATTTCTATGAGCCACTGAATAAAAGAGGAGAGATTGCAGGTTGCAGGAAAATAGATGCCATAAGTAGACAATGAATATTTACTATTTACTTAATTTAATGTAAGCCCGGGCCATACCACAGCAGCAGCACCATTTCAATAAACAATGCGGAATACTAGGCTTTTAATTAGTGCTGCCCCATATTAGTAAACCATGTGGTATCTCACATAATGTTTTATATGTGACAATATAGTATATCAACCTTTCCAAAAGATTTTGTAGAAAATCATACAGTACAAGGTTCTTGATTATTCATTTAATTCAGTTAAATGAATTGATTCAGACTTTATTGTCCACAGACTGACAGATTGTACAGTCTTATATCAGTCAGGAAGAAGTAGTTCTTGTGTTGTTCTGTCCTGCAGCTCACTGATCTCAGCTGTCAACTGGCTGATCACTGTTGTTCAAAAGCCCAATGCAGGCGATGGGCCATGATGTTCAGTATAGCATCTGTCCTGTCTGTTGCTTCAACCAGAGTCTCCAAACTAATCCCTGATACGATGAAGAGGGTGTTGGGTCTGTAAACTGTAGCTGATGATGTCACAGGCAGTATCTGGTGATCTGGTTTCATACTTGTGGCAGCTTGAGTAATTTCTTAATATTATATATATATATATATATATATATATATATATATATATATATATTTGAATTGCTAGGGCAACAGTCCTAGTTTTTAATCACTTTAAATCGATGAGAGTATATGAGTGCCTTGTTCAGAAAGACAAAACAATGTGACCATAGAATATTGAAGATACAAGATTAACCACAAATTAAACAAATAGTAATTGAAGGTATATAGTATATTTATTTTGCCTAAAGAGCTTTAAAGTGCATGGCAGACACCAGACTGTCCAATAACAGAGGGCATGAGCCAGCCCCATAGTGGGACTGTCGAGCTAACTGCTGACTACACAAGACATTTAAAATATGTACAATGGTGTTGGTTGGGCCTTTAGAAATGTAAACAGTGGTAGTGCGTGGGACATCGCACAGGCATTGGGGATGAAGAGTGGCTGTAGATAGCACTCTGCTTGGCAGCAGACCATTCCTGACGCCGCGTAGAGGCAAGGCCAGCTGCAGCAAACAGGAGGCCCCCATTCACGCCATCAGGAGAGCCAATGCACCGGCTCGGGATGCTGCAGCGGGCAGGTGTAGAGTGTCAGGGGCTATCAGGACAAAGACAAACAGGCCTTGCGGTGATGTATGCTACTGGTAATAAAGCCAGTCAGAAACTGAGCTGAGGGAGACTGTGAATCCTGGGCTCTCGCCGCGGGGCTGTGGGCTCGGACTGGAGGCTGGTGGTGGGTGGTCTGTGAGACAGGTGCTGGAACATCTGCTGCCTCCTCCGCTGGGTGTGTGACAAGCTCCTAATGAACATATTCCCGGTCAGGCTGGACGCACTCTAATTACTCTTATTAGATAAATATGGATTCTCATTTAGCTGCCACAACATACATAAGGTGTTTGATGCGAATGAGTTTTGACATCGCATTCTGTTGATATTTAATCACCACCGTTTGCTGTTGTTTTGTGTTTGCTGAAGGTGGCGCGTCGCTGGGGAATACAGAAGAACCGGCCAGCTATGAATTATGACAAGCTCAGCCGATCACTGCGCTACTACTACGAGAAGGGAATCATGCAAAAGGTGAAAACACAAGCTTAGAATGCTAGTATAAATTAAATCTAAAAAATAAAAAAGGAGGCGTTAATCAAATCCACAAATGAAGAGTAAGGTATCTCTAATTTAGTAATACATTTTACATTTACATTTAGCCATTTAGCAGACGCTTTTATCATATATTATATTTTACATTTATATTTTACATTTTTAGTTGATGCTTTCATTCAAAGCGATTTACATTAAGGTTCCATTCACCAGTTTACAGCTGGAACACCACTGGAAGCAAGGGAGGTTAAGTGTCTTGCCCAAGGACACAACAACAGTATGAACTGTGGGGAGAGCAGAAATCAAACCGCCTACCTTCCGGGTGAAGGATGACCGCTTGTGTTTTCTGTTGACATGTGACATGATTTATACATGTTTTCTCATGAAAAAGTTGTATATGTTCAGTCAGGTCCATAAATATTGGGACATCGACACAATTCTAATCTTTTTGGCTCTATACACCACCACAATGGATTTGATATGAAACAAACCTGATGTGCTTTAACTGCAGACTTTTAGCTTTAATTTGAGTGTATTTACATCCAAATCAGGTGAACGATGTAGGAATTACAACAGTTTGTATTTGTGCCTCCCACTTTTTAAGGGACCAAAAGTAATGGGACAGATTAACAATCATAAATCAAACTTTACCTTTATAATACTTGGTTGCGAATCCTTTGCAGTCAATTACAGTCGCATGGAACTCATAAACATCACCAGACGCTGGGTTTCATTCCTGGTGCTGCTCTGCCAGGCCTCTACTGCAACTGTCTTCAGTTCCTGCTTGTTCTTGGGGCATTTTCCCTTCAGTCTTGTCTTCAGAAAGTGAAATGCATGCTCATTCAGATTCAGGTCAGGTGATTGACTTGGCCATTGCACAACATTCCACTTCTTTCCCTTAAAAAACTCTTTCGCAGTATGCTTCTGGTCATTGTCCATCTGCACTGTGAAGCGCCGTCCAATGAGTTCTGAAGCATTTGGCTGAATATGAGCAGATAATATTGCCCGGAACACTTCAGAATTCATCCTGCTCCTTTTGTCAGCAGTCACATCATCAAAAAATACAAGAGAACCAGTTCCATTGGCAGCCATACATGCCCCCGCCATGACACTACCACCACATGCTTCACTGATGATGCTTTGGATCATGAGCAGTTCCTTTCCTTCTCCAGACTCTTCTCTTCCCATCACTCTGGGACAAGTTGATCTTGGTCTCATCGGTCCATAGGATGTTGTTCCAGAACTGTGAAGGCTTTTTTAGATGTTGTTTGTCAAACTCTAATCTGGCCTTCCTGTTTTTGAGGCTCACCAATGGTTTACATCTTGTAGTGAACCCTCTGTATTCACTCTGGTGAAGTCTTCTCTTGAGTGTTGACTTTGACACACATACACCTACCTCCTGGAGAGTCTTCTTGATCTGGACAACTGTTGTGAAGGGTGTTTTCTTCACCAGGGAAAGAATTCTTCGGTCATCCACCACAGTTGTTTTCCGTGGTCTTCTGGGTCTTTTGGTGTTGCTGAGCTCACCGGTGCATTCTTTCTTTTTAAGGATGTTCCAAACAGTTGATTTGGCCACACCTAAAGTTTTTGCTCTCTCTCTGATGGGTTTGTTTTGTTTTTTCAGCCTAATGATGGCTTGCTTCACTGATAGTGACAGCTCTTTGGATCTCATATTGAGAGTTGACAGCAACAGTTTCAAAATGCAAATAGCACACTTGAAATTAACTCCTGGCCATGGAACAGCTGAGCAGCCAATTGTCCCATTACTTTTGGTCCCTTAAAAAGTGGGAGGCACATATACAAACTGTTTTAATTCCTACATTTCACCTGATTTAGATGTAAATACACTCAAATTAAGGCTAAAAGTCTGCAGTTAAAGCACATCTTGTTCGTTTCATTTCAAATCCATTGTGGTGGTGTATAGAGCCAAAAAAATTTGAATTGTGTCGATGTCCCAATATTTATGGACCTGACTGTAGTTATGTTCACCCTACAGAAAAAATCTGATTTTTTTTAGATTTGTTTGTTGACCAATGTTGTTCACATTACTGGCACAAAATCAGATTCAGAATCTGAAATAGATCCTCGCTTTTGATCAAAATAACATTAATTGAGGCATTCCTGCAATGAAAATAGAGTTTTCAAAGGTCAAAGATGTGTCTGTTTTGCCTTTTCCCTTTGCTTCAGTCAAATTGAAATCCTTTCGATAAAATGTTTTTTAGATTCAAAAGCTGATCATGACAGTTTATTACTAAAAATTGTAAATATGTCTGCCCCCAAAATGACGTCCTGAAGTATTACACAGATTTTCAATATCGGACTCAAGCCCAGACCAGAATGCCATTGGTTTTATGGACATGGGAAAAGTGCTCAAATTCTGGACTCAAGTAAAAATACTGTTAGTTTAAAGATATGTTATGCAAGTAGAAGCAAAAGTAGACAAAACAAAATAAAAAAAATAAACTTAATTTGTACAGTACAACTTTACTACACTGTACAAATCTATGACCTCAGCACCTCTTGCTTAAAAGGCTTAAGTCTGGACAGAGTTGTTCACACAAGAACTTAAATATTAAAATATGTCTTGTTTACAGTGGTCTAATTTCTATTTTCCCATTGCAATGCTTACTCACATATTGGTACCACTAACCTTTTTTTAAATAGCTTCAATGGACAGTTGAAAATTTGCATGTGTGCTATAACACTCAAACAATGCATTTGGCTTGGGCCAATGGACAGTGTGTTGTCCATACTAAATAAAAAAATAAATAAAAAAAAGCTTACCATTAGGTCAAGTATGTTGTAGAAAAGTACATTTACTTCAAGTAAAGTATCTAATTACTTTTTACCTTTGACTTTTTAAATGTAAAACCACAGACTAAATACAAAATGTTAGTGTAGGGAAAAGGGCAAAATAAGAGACGAGATGAAATTGTTGGCCTTAAAGAGAAGCGAAAGAAGTGAAGTCATATTGATTCCAATTGGCCTATTTACTGATCTGAAAAAAATAGGACTGATTTTGGTCAAAGAGGAAACAAGTGCTACTAATTTGTAAACTTTAACTTAGACTTCTTCATTGAGCATCAGTCTTTACAAAGATTGATCAAGCATGTACGATGTTATTTCTGAATGTGTAAATTTAATCTCTAAGAAAATCTGCATGTGTCACACAGGTGGCCGGTGAGAGATATGTGTACAAGTTTGTGTGCGACCCCGAGGCCTTGTTCTCTATGGCGTTCCCCGACAATCAGCGGCCGGTGCTGAAGACGGACATGGAGCGGCAGATCAACGAGGAGGACACGGTGCCGCTGTCGCACTTTGACGAAAATATGACCTACGTCCAGGAGGGGTCCTACTGCCCGCCCCACCCATACAGCGAGGGCTACGTCTATTAACGCACACTGACCCTTCGTCTCTGTCTAACTCCGCTCTAGTCTGTCTGAAGTCAGGCCGCGCAGCAGGAGGACAGTGCACTTTACGGACAAGACCCTGCCACTGGGGCAAGCTCTTCACTTTACGTTTGTACATTTATGTGTCTTCTCTTGTTTTCGATCTTATTTGGAGCATGTGGTGCCCGCTGAGGCAGGACTCACTGAAACACAAGGCCACCCACTGAACTTATCCCGTGACTTTGATTTCCTGTCATCATCATCACAGGAAATGTGCAACAATCACATGGTCACTTTCATTTGTTTCCAAACTGCCATCATTCCATCCTTATGTAAGTGAATCCTGGTTCCTTTGGAGAAGTCACATAATTATAAACACAGAAGATTATTGTGATAAAAAAAAAATGTAAATGGATTGCAAATAAGAATGGCACTGTATTTCCCTGTTTGCAGTGAATAAAGTGGACATTGTGTGAGACCTGGATGCAAGGTGTGTTGTTGCCAACAAGTGTAAGTCTACATTATGCAGTAGTCCTAGACGTGAGGAGCGAAAACCAACCAGGAATGCATGCAGCTGATTGTATCACTGAGAGGGGCAAGTTTACATGTTTATGGATATTTTCAACATATTTCTGTCCATATAACATACAATACTACAAACTCCAGTCCACACCTCATACCACAGAGAAACATTACATTTGTTTAAACAGAAAATTAGGACATTAATTGTCAAGTATGCATCATCTAAAAATAAGTAAATAAGTTGTAAACTGTTAATTTTGTGAATGTGGCCCAACGCTGCTTCTGTTCACACATCTGGTCTAAGCAAGTCACAGTTCATAATAATGTGTCCTAAACGGCTTCTTTTGGTAAACAAAGCAACAATGGACACAGGCATTTTAGTTTACAAAAATATCCATATACATGTAGATTTTGTGTCAGTTTCATACTCCAGTGGAAGACTTCTCACCAGGGCCTTGCATTATATTTCATTGCTCCATCAACTGTCCAATAAAAATGCACAAAAACAAATTACAAACCTGGCTAAAGACTTCTCCCGTTATACACTTAGACATTGTAATCTGTTTCTGCTCATTCTCCCCACTGTGGTTTTAAAAGATGGCACACAATTATGAAATTTAAAAAACTGCACCAACAGAAATGGGCTTTCTGCATTGTGTGTGAATGGCCTGGATAATCAATAAAGCTCTAGGCCACTGTAAAATAAGACATCCAACAGCAGTCATACATTGGGAAAAGACAAAAAAAGAATCATGTCATTGGCTTGCAGTAAATAAGTCTCCATCAGCCCCTTTCAGTTTTGTCCCGGTGAACATAACATGTATATTTTGCTTTAAACTTAATTTTCATTGAAAGTTTTGCTTTTTGGTCGAGCGTATACAAATGAAGAGTTCTATAATGTGAGGAAAAATCCATGTTATAAAAATAGTGTTCCAATGTATAATCAGGTAAATGCACATTTTGTTGCTGCTTCAAACTGTTAAGTGTATTTTCTAGCATCAAAAAAGAGAAGAAAAAGAAGGGCAGCTGCGTTCTGCTTCTATGGACTCTTCCTTTTGGGTCGGACCCTTTTTTGTTTTGTTTGATTGAAGCATTAAAAGAATCTGGTATGTCTCAGTTTTGTTCTTGAGATTTTTATGTCTGGGATGGGGTTGGCAATAGCAAAAGCTGTGTTCTGATAATCACAAAGCACTTTTCCCATTTGTTAAAAATATGTATAGCTATATAATAATCTTAACTAGAAAAAAGTTGCAGTGTATTCTATTGGTAATGTACATGTAGTCTAGTCACTGTCAAGTCTACAGTGAGCAAAACATTATATGATGTAAACATGTGATATACAGGGCTGTCATTTTTACAAATTACTGCAGGACAACATGTTTTGTCATTTTAAGAATAGCCTAGAAAATGTTTACAAAAAAAAAACTTAAATTATAGCAAATATCAAGCCCCACCATTAAAAATATAAAAGAAATTCCACACAGAAAAAAAAAAAAGAGGTAGTGTAGTGTAGTATTTTTTTTCTCAGAGTTTTAATTTTTAGATTATTTTTAGTTTTAGATTTTTCCATCTTTTCTTGGCGTCTTTATGCACATTAATAGAAATTTTTACCTGGGGTGCCCAAACTTTCGATCCCCACTGTATATATATAAATATATATATATATATATATATATATATATATATATATATAAACTTTGTCTTTCACCCTCCGCGGGTGGTCTCATCCTTCGAGCTCGGGTCCTCGGGTCCTCTACCAGAGGCCTGGGAGCTTGAGGGTTCTGTGCAGTATCTTTTCTGTTCCTAGTACTGCACTTTTCTGGACCGAGATGTCTGGTGTTTTTCCAGGGATCTGCTGTAGCCACTCCTCCAATTCGGAGGTCACTCAAGGCTAATAAGTTCTCAAGTTTCCAGAAACAACTTGACATCGCACAGCGTTAGCAGAGCTGAGCAGCATAAAATTGCTAATATGCTAAATATAGCTAATGTACTTATGACGGCAGACATGGCAAACATATATTGCTAACATCCAAGACTGTTGTGGATCTATTGTGAATAAAACCACAAGGTAGACAGAGGCCTGTTTTACTGTGCTGGACAGTACAATGGGACCGCTTTTTTTTTTACTAAAAGCCTCCAATGGAAGGGTGTTAAAAACATAGATTGTAAAAATAAAAAGCATGTGTGCTATAACACTTAAACCATGCATCTGGTTTGGTCCAATGTATTTTTGTTGTTCATAATAAATAAATAAATAAAAATAATACAAATAAATTATAAATAAAAAACACTGACAAGTTTTCATTTAATTTAGAATAGGCACTAGTAAGTGTGCTAACCAGCTGTTAAAATAAGGCTAACATTGCTAATCACTGATGCTAATGATGCATTTGTCCTACCTGATGAAGTAAACAGTAGGAATTCTTCTTTGTGACATATTATTTTTATTTATTCACTTCTTTCAGTGTGTAATATTTCACCTTGACAATTTTGACAGTAAAACAAATAATCAAAGGGATTTACATACAGTTGCACTTAAAGACCGGAGAACGCCAACTGTAATTTGGTCTCTTTCTAGTTTGGACTGAAAAAAGCCAACCACACAGCATTTAACCAAAATGACACCTGAAGAAAAAAATCAATGGCTAATTTAAGACCGCACTTTTTCAGGGAGGTGAATGGAGGACTGGCAGTAATGAAAAAGGTAGCTAGCCTTAAAGTTATCATTTCCTTGTGTAAAGTGTCACTATTGCTAAAAATCAATGACTAATTTAAAGAAGCGTTGTTTAATTGCTTCCACTGATGGGATAAAAAATGAAAACGGATGTGTACGTAATGAAAAAACACCACTTGCCTTAATTTGTCAGAGCAGGTTACAAGCCGAGCATATTGCGGTTTCCACTCGTAGATTCTCATTGATTGTCTGTTGAGCAAGCAATGGTCCTTAACTTTAAACACCTGAGTGCCTCCCTGAGGAGATTTAACAACACCTAATCTGACATATATAAACCTGGAAAAGCACTGGCACTGTTTAATTGTGATGTATGGCGTCTTTATTAAGTTTAACTAGAAAATGTTTACAATCAGTAAAAAACAACTTTTCTGAGTTGGATCTACTTAAATGTGCTTGTACAAGAGAAAAATAGCAAAAATAGAGAACTTTTAAAAATATAAAAACAAATCTTTAAATATTTTTGAACATAATATATTAACATGGGTTAACATACAGTTTCATTTCTCATACATTTTTACATTATCATGCTAAAGAAGAAAAAAATACATAACATTTAACATAACTGTATATTTTTTGTGTCTTTTTCTATTCTATACAAAAAATGTGTCTACTCCTTGTCATTTGGAATTTGAATTCCAGAAGAGCAGAGCAAATGAACACATACACAGAACAAAATGCTTCTGGACCAACACAAAAAAACAAGCAACCAATTAAAGAAACAAAACATGGCATATAGCAGTTATGCAGTTTAGATAAACTCAAAATCATATGATATGTTAGTGGTCTGGTAGGATTCCTTTGAATTGAGTTTTGAATGTTCCAGGCATTCCAGACCCATGGGTCTTTTCTGAATGGGTCTGGTTAGCCAGGCTAAGTTGCCAGGACTGAGTGGCAACAAACAACAAAGCGAATGCACCTCTCACGGCTAATCTAGCATGCTAAAGTCCTTGGCTGCTTGTGATGGGAAACACAGGACAAGATAGCCTCTTAACACTAAATCCATATCTGCCCAAATTCACTTATTCACAGCCCTAGTTTAGGTGTAAAGGTGTTAAATATTCAATCAGATTCCAAACAAAATCGGATTAGAAAAAAATATTTAGGATTGCAAAATAGCAAATAGAAAATATATCTTCTCTCCCCATTCACCATTGGTCTATTTTTGCTACAGGTGGACTTTTTTTCATAAAATCCAGAACAGAATCTCATTAGAAGAATAATTTTTCCTACAGTATATGAAATAAATTAGCCATGCTGAGCTGCTTCAAATGACTAACCTGTAATGCTAAAGTCTTCAGCTGTTTGTAGTGGGCAAGACATATACACTATTCAGTTGGGCTTATAAGTTGAATCACAATTACAAATCAAAATACCGAATTTGTGATTTTGTTTGGCCATTTTTCAGAGAAAATGTATGATAACACAAAAACTTTTCTTTTACTTAAAATTTGTGGTTGGGTGACCCCATTTATTGTAAAACAACTAAGTTTAGTCTTTGCATTAGAAACTACCAAAATGACCCTGATCAAAAGTTGGTGATTTTGGCCTGATAACATGCACGAGTTCACACAAACAGGTTTGAGTGGCTACTAAAGGTAACCATTGTGAATCATGGGAAAAGAATTGTCAAAAGATCTGCGAGAAAAGGTAATTGAACTGTATAAAACAGGAAAGGCACATAAAAAGATATCCAATATATTGACAATGCCAATCAGCAGTGTTCAAACTCTAAATAAGAAGTGGAAAATAAAAAGGTCAGGTAGACCAACAAAAATCTCAGCCAGGAAAATTGTTCGGGATGCAAAAAAAAAAACACACAAATAGCTTCAGCTGAAATACAAGACTCTATGAAAAAAAAAGTGGTGTGGCTGTTTCAAGATGCACAATGAGGAGGGCACTTGAAGGAAAATAGGCTGCATGGTTGAGAAAGCCATTACTACGCAAATGCAACAAAGCATCCCGCTTACAATACAACAGCACAGAGTCAAGCCTCAAGTCATTTGGGGTGATGATACCAAAATGTAACTTTTTGGCCACAACCATAAACGTTACATTTGGAGAGGATTTAACAAGGTCTATGACAAAACGCACACCATTCCTGCTGTGAAACATGGAGGTAGATTGCTGATGTTTTAGGGATGTGTGAGCTACAAAGGCACAAGAAAGTTGGTCAAAATTGATGGCAAGTTGAAGGCAGCTAGTTATCAGAAAATACTGGAGGAACATTTGCACTCATCAGCCCAGAAGCTGCGCATGGGACGTACTTGGAAGTTCCAACATGACAACGACACACGCACAAGGCCAAGTCGACCTGTCTTTGGATACAGCAGCATAAAGTGAAGGTTCTGGACTGACCATCTCAGTCTCCTGACCTCAATATCATTGTGCCACTCTGGGGAGATCTCAAATCTGCAGTTGTTGCAAGAAATCCCAAGAATTTACAGGAACTGGAGGCGAAGAAGAATGGCAACTTTACCATCTGAGAAAATAAAGAGCCTCATCCACAAAAGACTTCAAGCTGTCATTGATGTTAAAGGTGGCAATACACGGTATTGAGAACTGGGGTATGTAAACTTTTAATCATATTGAGTAGGTTCTGTTGTCATTATGATTTAAAAAGAGTAAACACAGTCGTTTGATAATTAATGGCTTCACCCAACCACTAACTACTGTATAAGTGATAAAAAATGTTTTGTGTTATTATTCATATTCTCTGAAAAATGGCATAAAAATCACAAATTCACAACCGTATGGAGGCTAGACAAAATTTACCTAGAGACCTGGTTTAAACGCATTAGGTACATTGTCATTGTATAAAATCAGTTTATTGCGACAGGCTGCCTGTGGTTTGACCTTTGCCGTTCAAATTAACTTCACGGTTACAGACCGGACACAAATGACTGTGGTTTAGTCAAAGTCTCATTATAGAAATCTAATGCAAACATCTCGGTGCTTTAAATATGTGATGAGTTGACAGGCCTCGGTGCTCTGCTCGACGCCCTGAGGTCACTGGCAGGATTAGACGTCTTGCACCTCTTCCAGGACTTGTCCAGATCTCCATGCAAATCCTGACTCAGAGCTTTAGTGCCTCACCATTTATGGACATATGCTTTACATCCTGTGGCAGCGGCCCAGGGCTCCCCGCCTGCACTACCGGTTAATGTTGGGAGTATGTGAGCGGCGAGTGGTGGTCCTCCCCCACTGCAGCACACAGATGGCCCCTGCTCCTTGAGTCATCACAGAGCCATTAGCCGAGACCTGGTCCTTGCGTTTTGTGGCCGATCACCGTGGCCACTGTTTGCTCAAGCGCTTAACTCTTCCTCGGGATTTTGTGACTCTCTGTTTGCTCAGGTTAAATGGCTTGTGTGGCTGGTCCCGGGCACTGATTGGCTGCGGTGCTGCGATATTTGATGAGCAAAATGACACGAGCAGCGGCGGCTGCAGTAAATGTGTTTGGCTGTCTGAAACAAGTTGGCTTTTAATACGCTCTGTTTACACACCCACAAGCTCTAAGTGTGTTTCTATCTGTGTTGCCGGGGTCTATCAGCGGGCCGAGCAGCGAGCATAAATCATTCAGGCCTAATTCACGGGAACAACACAAGAGGAAAACGCAGGGAAATTATCAAGCCGCCATAATGGAGGCCCCCATTACAGCGGCTTGTCCACTTGAAGACTGTTTAGAAATGTTTTTACAATCTAGAAGGGAGCCCATTGTTGAGGACAAGCAGCACTCAGCACTGCATCTGCCAAAATCACTTAGGGAGCTTTATTTTCTACAAGGAACATTAGCAATTTCTTTAGAAGTTATTCCCAAAACCCAAAGTGAATGTTATACTTTGTCTTTGAAAGTTAGGCAACAAAACATGATTTGCTGCAGGACACATTCAGGTGATAATTGTCTCAACAGTGAAGGATCAAAGGTCTCTAGAAGCTGCTGTTCTTCTGACAATAGCAAAAGTGGTGTAATCAGATAGTTCTGAAAGCAGACGTCAACACTATTGCGTAGTAGAAAAACAGATATTACGATGTGAAGTTTTATTCAGAGAACAATAACATTATTAAACCCTGGTGAACCAACAGGAATTAACATTTAAACTGGTTTAAATCATGGGTTAGCTTTCAAGTTAACTTCCATTGCACCAAGATTTACCTTGCAACAAAATGCAACATTTAATTAAAGTGTGAGCTATATTTTATCTTAAAGCAACACTAGAGGAGGTTTAACTTTTGAATTCAGCAAAATAATATATTATTATAGTTTCATAATAATACTGGAACTATCTTGAGTCAGTGATTGATCAAACCTTTTAACAAAAGGAGGAATGCAGCTCCACTGCAGCTGTGACTGTGAGGGACCTGACCACTGACAGCAGTAGGCAGTAGTAGACTGTCAAAAGATCTACAGGGTGAATGATCTTGAAGGTCCTGATTCAGACTGGATACATAGTAACATAAACTTCTACATGACAGTGTATGAATTGGCTTAAAGAGGACGGCTCACCTTCAGCAGACGCCTGACGCTGCTGCGGTTCTCTGAAGTCTGTCTTCTTATTCTGAAGTAAGTATGAAACCAGGCATTATGGAGCCTTAGCTCGTGAATGAGCCTAAAGATTTCCCATCATTTTTTTTAAGACCAGGTGAATCCAGAATTGTTTTAAAGTTTTGGAGATAATGATGAGCTTCAATTTTTTTTTTTTGTTTTGTTTTTTTGTTTATCTGTAATGCATTCTTACTAAGGTGAGAATTTGGACAGTTGGACATGGCAACCATGAAGTACAAACCCAATTCCAAAAAAGTTGGAACACTGTACAAATTGTGAATATAAAACAGAATGCAATGATGTGGAAGTTTACAATTTCAATATTTTATTCACAATACAACATAGATGATATCATTTTTGAAACTGAGAAAATGTATAATTTTAAGGGAAAAATCAGTTGATTTTAAATTTCATGGCATCAACACATTTCAAAAAAGTTGGGACAAGGCCCTGTTTACCACTGTGTGGCATCCCCTCTTCTTTTTATAACAGTCTGCAAACGTCTGGGACTGAGGAGACAAGCTGCTCAAGTTTAGGAATGTTGTCTAATACAGGCTTCTAGTTGCACAACTGTCTTAGGTCTTCTTTGTCACATCTTCCTCTTTATCTTTATGATGCTCCAAATGTTTTCTATGGGTAAAAGATCTGGGCTTTTCAGAACCGGATCCTTCTTCTACGATGCCATGATGTTGTAATTGATGCAGTATGCGGTCTGGCATTGTCATGTTGGACAATACGAGGTCTTACCTGTTGTTCTAGAACTTGGATATATCTTTCAGCTTTGATGGTGCCTTTCCAGATGTGTAAGCTGCCCATGTCACACACACTCATGCAACCCCATACCATCAGAGATGGTACTGTCACTCTGAGAGGCTCTTTTTATTCCCAAGCATGTTGCCAATTGACCTGATAAGTTGCAAATTGGTCCTCCTTATTGGTTCCTTATGTGTACATTTAACTTTTCCGGCCTCTTATTGCTACCTGTCCCAACTTTTTTGGAATGTGTAGCTCTCATGAAATCCATAATGACATTTCAAAATGTCTCATTTTCAACATTTGATATGTTATCTATGTTGTATTCTGAATAAAATATTGAAATTTGAAATTTCCAAATTATTGCATTCTGTTTTTATTCACAATTTGTACAGAGTCCCAACTTTTTTGGAATCGGGTTTGTAAATCTGGGTCATTGGTAAGGAGTTAGGACGTTTCCTAGGCAGTTTAAAGTATTCTGGACTGTTGGGAAAGACTCCTTCTGAGCCATGGAAGATATGAGGTCAGTAATATGATAAGTGCTGAGACCATCACAAACCTACAGCATCATCAAATCTGTCTAAGATGTCACTTGATAAAAGTTCTGTCAGTCTTGTTTTTTTTATAAGAAAATATACAAGAAGAGCTTTTGTGGGACATGTTAAAACATAAATAATTTGGCAGTGCTGTTTGGCATCAAACAATGTAGCTAATGGTCATACCATGGCTAAAATGGCTAACCTATGACGATGTGAAAGACAAAGCACTGATTTTGCATCTGATCAAATTCACTTAGCAAGCCCTTTTTTTAAGACCATTACCAATTAGAAGTTATCCCCAAAATACAAAGTGAGCGTTTTACTTTGTTTTCAAAGCCCACTGCGCTGCGGGACACATGCAGGTCATAATTGTTTTACCACTGAAGGATCAAAGGTCTGTAGAAGCTGCTGACTGCTCCGCTGCTTTCATTGAGCCCCGGCCATGCCACCGGTGTTCACTCATTACACATGCCTCGCCTCCATCAGATGAAACACAAAGGCCGGTCCTCTCCAAAAAGCCTGTGACAGTAATAAATAGGCAGAGTGATCCGGGTTTAGAAAGCTGTGAAATTGGATATTGAGATGCTCTCTTTAGCTGCGGGTCCGGAGTAGCTTCAGACTAGACTGTGGGAATGGGCTAATCCTATCATGGAGAATGTAAGACGGACTAATCATCTAATTGTGCCTGCGGGGCCTTCGTCTGTGGAACTGATGCAATGCTCTCGCTCAACAGGGATCTATCACGTCTCATTTCACAGACACTCCTGATATCTCTTTAGTTTATTACAATGCTCACATACTACTGCATGATACTAGTGTAATGTACATGCACTCATTCAAAATGTTTTGATGTATATTATTAACAATACAAAAAAAGATTGGTGAAGACTGAAAGACGGTTGACATAATGGTGTTCCTGTGGTAATCATTCCTACCTCAGAGCCATGGAGTTAAATCCATGGATGTATTATTAGAGCAGGATTTTGAATAAAGAATGAGATTCATTGTTTTTGTTGATTTTGCCCTAAAATGTTGTTGTTTCTGTGCTACCCTGTCCCATAGAGAAGATTGACCATGGTGCTCATGCATGTGGTCCTGTGTTTTACCCAACATCATGTTCTGTCAGTTCTGACCAATGGGAGAGTTAAGATTTATTTCAATTTGGTATTATAGCGGCTAAGTCCAAACCTAAAGCTGCTGAGATGTGTGACCCTGGTCACAATGGCTGATGCTCTACTACAGGTCTATTTTTACTGTATCTTTGGCTCTTACATTTATCACTTTTGACACTATGCAGCATCGGACAGTTCTTTATGCACCATGGTTACTTTAAACAGACTGAATAAGCTCATTCAATCAGTACCACCAACTATGAAGGCCAGACTAATACTTTGACATGATCAGGACAATGCCATGGTTGATAGCCTCTGAATTATAAAATTAACAATTTAACATTTAAATGTTTGATGTGGTTTATCTCTAATGTAAACAGTGCACTTCCTGGTCATGGGGCGGCTGTGTAATGGAGGCAAATGGGACAAATTATACTTCTGACAGGTGACACGAGGCTGGTCTCTAATTGGTTTCTCCAAATTACGCCATGGGGCACACAGAGCTGTGTCCCTAGCCAATCAGAAAATGTTTTTTTTACACCTGGCAACAGTGCAAAGACCGATCTTTTTTTGTGTTCATTGAAGTCTGAAGTCACTGATAGTTTGTTGAAAATCTCAGAATGCTAACAGGAGATTCTCCCTGGGGCATGGACACTGTTCACTGTGGTGGTTTGGTGACCCTACGGTGAGTGAGACTAGACAGTGTAGATGTAGATGTAGTGCTTAAAGGGCAGCTGGATGACAGGAGAGAAAGAGCCTTATTTAAACTGGACAGCTGAGTAGAGATTGGCTGATGGATGAAGAAGACTGGTTCAGAATGAAGGACAGAGGTAACAGGAGCCAGCCCACTTCTTTTTGCTCTCACTGGTACCGCCACAAACTCCCCATCTTCAGGTGATAAATGCTGGGGTAAAGATACCTGTGTATATATTGAGAAAAGGGGAAACAGATGAGTCCAGAATCTTGTCACATGACTTAAATAGCAAGTGAGGAGTCTGCAGAGCCTGGAAAAGTATACTTATGTAGTCAGAGTAAGATCGATATAACGAGGGTAAATTTAGACCCCCTCACATTTATAATACCTAATTCCCTTTAAATGGGCTTAAGAGGACGACTGGAAATAGGCTTGGATAATTCATTATTTTCAGCAGCGTTCTTCGACTTTGGCTTTCCTTTCTATGGGCATATTAAATATGTGCTGTGAATGTGTGTCATATCTACTAAATAATGCACCTGGAACGATACACCTCCATTTTGCCCAGAACCACATAAATGAGACATTCAGGGGCCGTTTTAATAGAATGCAGCTCAAAATGTTTTAGTAATGTTTGTGGGGTGTTTCTCTTGAGTTATTATGAAAAGTGAGCAGTAATGGGAGCCAAGATATAAGAGTTTTAAAGCCTAGACAGGGAATGTAAATTTGTTTTTAGTTAATAGACACAGTATTGGTGCAATTTGTTGCGACTGAAACAAAGATTTAAATTTTACTTGAAGTGAAAGTAGGGTGGACGTGGCAGAGTGCCTCACAGCAAGAAGGTCATGAGTTCAAATCTAAAGTGTCCCCAGTGAATGAATGTGAGAGTGAATGGTTGTCACTGTCTGTCTCTAAATTTAATTTGACACATTTCAATCCAGATATGATATTTGTAAGAAAAAGAAAGTGTAACACATTATTCCAACATTAATAATCACTATTACATTATAAATATTGTTATAAATGTTTTAATCTAAAAAATAAACTCATGCATAATTAAACATTTCAATTATATTTTAGTGTCTATTAACAGTTTTGTATGTAATTGTTGATTACACATCTATTAATGCTTAACTACTGTTTTATTGTGTGAGTTATTATAAAGTGTTACCAAAGAAAGTTATAAAATACTTTCTTTCATTGAGCCACCAAATAGTCCACTATGTAACTCTGAGTGTGACAGTGCACACTACCATCTCATCAAAACCACTCAAACTGAACTTGTGCATAACAAATATAACATGAGATTATTATTGTTATTGAATATAATATGAAGGCCTAACTAATATTTTGATATCCTAAATGTTTATCATGGTTGTTTTTTGTACACCTGCCCATTGTAGCTCACTACATGGTTTTCTGTTGCTATCCCTGTCTCAGATTCCACTCAAGCCCAAAAGCAGCCTAGGGACTTCTCCTGCTTCTCTTTTATTAAAAACATTTAACTGGACTGATTATTCCTATACTTTTAACTGGACTGATTATTCCTATACTTTTAACTGGACTGATTATTCCTATACTTTTAACTGGACTGATTATTCCTATACTAACACAAACTGAAGTGTATCTTTGTGTTAGCTTTGCGTTAGCTTAGCTGCGACTTAAGTGTAGCTTATTTTAAATATTATATATTTTTTGAGCTGTTTTGCTGCTAAAATATATTTTCAGTGCTGTAAATACACTTTCTCAGCATTTCCGTTCCTGGGTAACTTATAAAATTCTTTATATTAAACAGTAGATGGCGTCAGAAAGCCTGCTTTTTATTTATATATTTTACCATTGATTGCTTTTACAATAAACTATTTGGGGTTTAAACCATTTTCCCCGACAAAAAAATTAGGTAGGTTTTATATGTTTAGCCGCGCCTGAACAAACTCATAATTCCAGTGGTGACGTTAGGTAAGCTAACGTCTAGTTGAGCTAGTTGTTACTTGTTACTAGAGGCTGAAGTTTGAGAAAATGTATTTCTTTTCAACTGAAATGATGGTTCTTTTTAGGTCAAACATGCACCTATCTTGTAATAGAAATAAATATCAAACACCACAGGCTGCCAAATGAATGAATTTATGGCATTGTATATATATTTGTAAATGTGATTCTGAAAGAGTAATCGGTCAAAAACTAACCCTCCTTTAATTTCTCATTACCAGCCATTTTCCATGCCATTGCAGTTTATTTGTGGTGAGAACGCAAGTCGGCCTTGATCCTGACAACTGCATAAAAAGCACCTAAGCAAAATGCATGGTATATAATTCTGCAGAAATATGAGTATTAACTATATATTCAGATCCCGGGTCACATTTCTGAGATGAAAATGCACTCAAGCACTTCATCACCCAAAAAGTCTTTAAAACCTTGAATACACAACATTAAGATAAAAGTGGTTTGTGTGACCTGTGCGTATTAAACATGATGTAAGTTCTATTTACACAATACATCACTCAACAAATATCTCCAGAAGAGACTACAGAAATATCATGTTGTTTGGACTTGTGTTAATCATCGCTCATATACAGTCAGCTCATACAAACTAACATAAACATACAGTGGGAGTTCACAGTTGCTAAAATAAAAAAAAGACACCAGAAAAAAACACACCAGAAAAATAAACCCCGCGGTAAACAGTCTTATTTAGGACTCCATTTGAAAACATATGTCTGAAATAGGCACGGCAAAGATATCTCTGGCTATCACCGAAGCTGCAAAAACACTCGGTACAAACGCAGCCTTCTTTTAGTGCACCACACCAGAAACAAAAGGCGTAGTGTGATAGCACCAGTGGCACTCTTCCAGGACGCCTGCACAAGCCGCACAACGACAGCCTGAGCAAACACACTCTGCCTCGGGAGCTGACGCCGCAGACACAAAGGCTCCAGAGATGACCATTGCAGGACGGGTCGCTGGTGTGAAAGGAGCTTTGGACCCCCGGCGTCTCATTTTGGCAAAGGAGGGCAGGGCGGGCGAGTGCTGAGCAGGACAATATGTTTATTCAAATGCCTCTTAGCCAATATTTACTAGGCGACAAGCTGGCATGTGATAGGAGCTGAGTGTAGCCAACAGGTCGAGCAGACAGGGTTTCAACATGGACAAACATCAGGTCAATAGGGTAGGACAAAATAAATAAGCTCCCAAATTGAAAGTAACATAGCCAATACTACACACATGTTCAGTTGTATGTATAGATAATAGTGCTTCTCATACACTGAAAAGACCTTGGGCTAACCTACCCCACCAAAATTTAATTAAAACTATAAAACACTGCATTTTGTGATGGTAAATTACATCCGTATGTGAGAGTCTGCTGCATTGACCTGGGCCTGTGTCTGTTATTTGAGTTTCCTAACTGCTCTGTGAATAGCTGAGTAAAGGAAACGTTATGAGTGGGAATGACTTCTTTTCCGCCAACTGAGTGACACTTGAACACTTTGCTGGAGAAAGGCTAGATAAGTTTGCAGAATTTGTAATAACCTACATTTGGACTTAATGGTATTTGTCATGCCTTTGGTTCTGCAGTCCGTTGACTGGATGACAGATAATCCTCACTTGAGCAAAAAAAGCAGAAGGAAAAACATTAGGCAGAAATGTTCTTTATTTTGCATGTAAATAAAGCATGTCAATAGAGGGTCATGAAAAGAAAACATGCACATAGATATATGTGCAGTTATTGGCGCAGCTGTCTGACTTTCATTTTCAAAAAGGTGGGAGTACACAGTTTTTGGTTTAGGTCTGGTTTGGTTCTTTAAACCATGTTAAGTTTTGGTTTAGAGTTAGGGTGCGTTCACACTTGCCGGGTTTGGTGCGGTTCAAATGGACTCTGGTGCGGTTGTTCTGTTAGTGCGGTTCACTTGGATAAGTGTGAATGCTCCAGGCGACCCTCATTGCGCACCAAACATACCTCTTCAAAACAGAGCTCAAACTCATAAATTGGTGATGAAAGTATTACCTAACATTTAGATTTACCGAAGTCGGAAGAGAACCAAAAACAAACCAAAAATAAATTGTCCAACTAAATAAATGAGAAGAGGTCAAAGGTAAAGCACTGAGAAGCTAAAATGCTATAGTAACATGCCTTATTAGCATTTGGGCTAAAAGCCTCATCTAGTGTGTTCCTAAAAAAAATGCATGTTCTTTAGTTTGGTCGGCAGTTTAAAGCTGTGAATGCTCTGCGAACCAGGGCTTTAACTAAATGGATAATTTACTGTTTTGGTGCAAACTAATGAAGCGGACTACAAGTGTGAACACACCCTCAGTTTAGACCTTGTTTTAACCTGGTTGAGTCCTGATTGGACCTGGGTAGTGCTGTTTTCTTTCTAAGTGGTATTTTATGTGCATTTAACTTGTAAGAAAGGGGAGCACCTTGCTGGCTCACCTGGTAGAATGCTTCCATGAGGAGACTCGAGTTGTTTGCCCGATGTCACTTCCCTCTCTCTTGTCTGTCTACTATCCTGTCAAATAAAGGCCCAAAAATATCCTATAAAAAAACCACTTACGCAGCCACTTTTAACCTTAAACAGTACATCACATCCGTCACATCAGGACTCAAACGTCAATTTTGTCAAATCTTTTGGGATAAAAACCCTGGACAAATAAAAAACAACTTTTTTATATTTTACCAAAACAAGGAAAAAAAATCTGCTCTGTACTTTTTAACTGTGTAGTGTAATTTAAAGCAAGACACATTAGATCTGTAAATCCGGGAAAATACAGAAATATAGTCATCAAAATGTTTAAGACTGGCTTGATAGTTGCAAAAAAAAAAAGAAAATTATTTTTCAAATTGCACAATTATTGCTTTTCATTCTGGCCCAATTTGAAAGGCCAGTGCGGGGCAGAAAGATGAGGTGCAGACACGGCAGTAATTGTAGATGCTGTAAATAACTGGGAGCAGGGTAATAGCAGAGTCCTGTGTGTATCACAGCATTCGGCTTCATGTACGAGAGTCGAGCACAAGGGAGAGAAAGATGGGGGCCCGTTAAGGTTGTTTTCTTTTTTTTTTCTTTCAGCTTTTAAAACAGATGGTTCCTTATGTGGCGAGCGGAAGTGTCTGTTAACTCACTTGGCTCGGAGATCGGTGGCTGTCGGCCAATGACAACAACGGGATCGGGGAGTGTGAGCAACAGTGCAGTTTGCTTTTTCTTCAGATGCTCCGCGAACAGAAGGACGGCAGCCTGCAGATACTGTTGCGCAGCCGCTCCAGCCTGACAGCACCGCGGCACACGGCCTCGATAACGCCAGCACCCATTGCACCTCACAGTAGCACCCACTCTGCTTTAACGAGGCCAGACAGGGGCCACAAGTTCAACTAATATAGATCAGAGGTTCTCTAACTCTCATTCAAGTACCAATCTGGTCAGACATTCACATTTTGTATTATTTAAATATCTTAAACATTAATAAAGTTTAGTTCAGAATTTAGTCCTGGTTGATCCCTCTGCTTAATCTTTGTTTGAGGCATTTAAATGTAGCACAGTTGGTAATATATTTGGGACCTTTCAGGATGGAGTTTCTTCCCATTCTTGGGTGGGTTTCCTCTGGGTACTCTGGTTTCCCCCACCAACATCAAAAAACATGCCATGCGCCCCCTGGTGTGGCTGTCGATTAGGAGTTTAATAAAGGGATAATAAAAAAAAAGAAATAGCCACTTGATGGGAGTTTTAATCAAGTAGATAACAGCGAATAATAAATCAAAGTCGTGAAGGAGTATAAGTGGCCTCGGTTGGGTCGTAGTCTAATGGGACAACACTTTTTTATGAGGTTGAGAACCACTGATTAGGACCACGCATTAGCAACTTGAGGCTCTAAAGTGCATATATCTTTTTTGCCCTGCTCTGGTGACTCCCTGGGACATCTGAAACAAACAAGGTTTATTTATTTATTTTTTTTATAAAACATGCTATTGAGCCACTAAATACTCTCCGTGATATAACAATAACTTGAAATAACAACAAAACTTGAGAGGCACAATAAATATGTCCACAAGCAGTTTATTTTAATTCACACGCGTAAATATTAACTCGTTGTACCTGATTTTGATAGCTACGCTTGAGAAAATAACTCACACTCATGGGTTTGCGCATGCGCTCTCTCGCTGTCCTCGATGTGAAATTGTGCTTGTGTAAGAACAGACCTACTCGCTCGTGAAGGAACTTTTGGCAGAGGCCCTCCTCACGAGCAGAATAAGCACGCAAACCTTTCCTCACACTCATGAGCGAGTAGAGCACGTGTGCTATTTTCTCGCGGGTAGCTTTCAAAGTAAGTTAATATTTACTTGGGATCATATTTATTGCGCTTCTCAAGTTTTTTCATTATTTTGACGCCATACTGGGTTCTTTCTGATTAATATTACATATACTGTATTATTGGCAACAAACGTGTCCAAGGAGAACCGTATCTGATCAGACTATATCAATCCTAAGCGGAGGGAGAGAGATGGATGTTAGCACAAACCTTTACAAACATTAACTGAGAAATAGAATAGGCTCTGAGACTGGTGTCAGATGGACTAGAATATGTTAGTTAGAACATGTTAGTATGTTGGTTGGTGGGCATGTACTTGTTATATATAAAAAAATTAAAAAATATGGCTCTTAAATAGCTCCAGAAGGTTGAAAACCCCGATATAGACCATTGTCTTCTATGCTTACAACTATCCTGATAAGTTGTTCCGGTTCTGTCTCTCCACCTGAAAATGCTCCTACAGAAGAGCTAAAGAAAGTGTCTGTGGAGTCAAAAGTGTGGACATCTTAAATGGATAGATATATGTGTGAAGGTTCAAATGTGTACATTTCCACTGTTAAAAAAATCCTACTGGCAAAGTTAATGTGAAAGAAGTAGTTGATAATGTCTTACCGTCACACTCCTATTCCGCCATTCCCCACCTCCACAACAACATGCCTGCTTTTATTTTATTAAAAAATGTGAAACCAAACCAATTTCTGTCTGCAAACTACTAATACATTACATCAAACTGAAGTTTAGTGCTTAGCTTAAACCTGAAGCTCTGTGTTCTAGCATTTGTTTTCATTTGGTTTAACAGACCCTTGTATCAAAGTTATAGGAATAATCTGTGAAAAACAAGAACTTAAGACCTCATCTAGTTTTTTTAAGATGACAATGTTCAGTCTGTGCTGGAGAGCTTGGCTGCATCAGTCTGATACAGAATTCTGCAAGAAATTTATGGTCAGCTCTAAACTTCAGTTAAGATTAAAAAAAAGTATTTTGTGGTGTGGAATTGATTAAGTTTAACTTTTTTTTACAGCAGGCAGTTTTCTATGTTGTTGCAGGGGGTTGGTATGTGGGGGACACAGTGGCTCAGTGGTAGAGCGGTTGTCCTTCAACCGGAAGGAAGGCGGATCGATTCCCACTCTCCCCACAGTTCATACTGTCGTTGTGTCCTTGGGCAAGGCACTTAACCCACCAGTGGTGTTCCAGCTGCAACACTGGTCAATAGTCGCTTTAAATAAAAGTGTCAGCTAAAATGACTAAATGTAAATGGTATATGGTGGAATAATAACCGGTTTCAAAGTGCCATAATAATTACGGTACTGAAAATCACACCAAGATTGTGGCAGACCATAAATGTGACATGAGCTGATTTGATGTCCAATTTACTAGGGGATTAAACCCTTTTTAAGTTGTGTCTACAATACAGTGATGTGGTCATACAGTGATTTTCTTCCACAAGGTTATCATAGCCTCAGAAGCTCCTCCAGTCACAGGTCTTTATGCCGGTCCCTAGAACGCATAAATGGAGAGGGTTGCATGAAGGCACTTTTTTATCTTACAGTCAGAAATATGTCAATGGGTGCATCTTATTCCTCTAAATTTGCATCCTCGATGCCTCGATTCCCCGGAAGTTAGTCTCCGCGTGGCTTCTTAAGTGCCGTCCCAAAGCTCTTAAAGGTGCACCGAAGAGGGGAGCTGAAGGAGGCATGAGCGAGGACACACTCTGCAGTGTGACCACTCAGAAGGTTGTCTTTCTGTGAGGAGCCTGCATGTCCTCCACGTGTTACTGTGGGTTCTCTCCGGGTACTCCAGCTTCCTCCCATCGTCCAAACACATGCATGTATAGATCATTTGGCAACTCTATAGTGTCCCTAGTGAATGAATGTGAGTAAGAGGACCCCCTCGAAAACAAGATGATTCAACTCAAGGGATTAATTCTCAAAAAATGTGAATAAATAAATAAATAAATAAAGTCAAACTCACAGCAGAAAAGAAAACCCCGCCCATTGCACGCGCTTTTGGAGACGCTCAACAAACGTCTCTCAAGTTTTGTTTATGGCACTTTAGCAGAGACAGAGAAGTTGCACATGTCGTCAAAAATGGATGTTGGTGCAGGTTTAAGTTCTAAGTTTAAGTTTATTTTGGTCAGCAAATAATAAAGTTAATATCAACATATACTGTATATAAGGTTCTCAGTCATCCAGGTCATCTTGAAGAAAAGGTAAACGCAAAAGCAGCTGGACTCAGTTTTCAAGGTGAAGACGTTTCGTCTCTAATTCTAAAAGACTTTATCAATTCTGAGTTCAACTGGTAAGAGAGCTGAGCTTATATTTCTAGAGGGAGGAGTTTCCTCTGAAACCAAACCTGATGGACCAGGCTGTTCTGGTCTCATAGTCGTTAGTTATAAAAGGACAGTGTGACTCCTGATGTGAGAGTTGTTAAAGCTCAGGAGAGTCTTTAGTAACACTGTTCCATTCAGGTGTTGTTGTTGTTCTAGAGTCAAACTCTTGATTTAGGTTTCAAAACACTAGGTAACTATGGCTTAATGGTTGTTTTATATGTTTTTCCCCATTTTTTAGCGCAGTATGACATTTATGGTACTATTAAAGAATTGTATATGAGATGTAGGGTCTTAGAACTCAAAATACTGTATATTGTACTTTTTGCAGGATTCCAAATGACTTGTACATTTTGGTTTCAATGGGAGCTACATGAGATTGCTAGTGCAATTTATGGTCAATGATTACTCCCAAAAATGTATTTCCATGGACCTGTTCCAACTGAACATTGTCTATAGTTATTTAGTTTAGCTGATCTTTTTTATTACTAAATATTAAGTTTAATTAGAATTTATTTAAGTCAAACTATCTCTTCGAAGATTTTAGTTCTAAGTCAAACCATCTCTTCAAAGATTTTAGTTCTGTTCACTCTGAGACAAGAAGCTTAAAGTGAAGATGATTAGTCACTTTACAAATATCATTAAAATACAATAAAAATATTTTGGACCCAATACTGATCCTTGTGGTATGCCAAGTGCTATCTTTTTTAGCTCTGCTTTATGATTTGTATTCATTATGATTTGTGACACTCCTGAGGAGTCCCATTGTGCTAAATTCATCTCTCCTCCTTCTCTCCTCTCCTCTCTCCTCTCTGTGGCTCCTCTGTGGGCGGGACTAAGATGAGAGGAGGGGAGTGAAGGAATTGAGTGTGCACATTTAGAGAAATGTACCCCATGTATTTCCAATATTTATACACAATTTACTTTGCTTCCCTTTTCAAACTCTTTAACTTTCCACATCCATCCAGCTTCTTCAGCTTATCCGGAGCCAGGCCGGATTAGGGGTCAGGGGTCACAAAACATTGATGGAAACACATAAAAAAATGCACATGTGTAACATCCATTAGTCAGACAATATAATACGTCATTGGTTGTTTAATTCTAACCCTAACTTCATGTGCTGTGTAAAACATGGCTGACTTTGTTAAATGCTTAAAAGTGTGTGTGTAACATCACAAAGTGAAGCTCTTTGTGGCTCTTCCGCATCTCGTCTGACAGCCACAATAATGAAATTACTCATGCACTCTATATGTCTTCACACCACGAGGTCTGAGGCGTAATCAGCCTATAGGAAATCGGTCTAATTAAGCAGATGATTAATCAGTATGCTAATGAAACCATATTGATACAGTTCCACCTTCGGAGCGAGGGATGAAATTAGAGCAGGGGACAGTCGCTGTGCCGAGGAGACGCCTCAAAACGGCAGCCAATATGTTTCTCCACTTGGAGGAACAACACCACAAGATGTCCCATATGGCATCAGCGTCGCGCTGCATCTGGCTTAGCGCAGACGTATACAGTTACCAACTTACATTTCCAGTTGCATTCGCACCTCACAGAGCTGCGCAAAGTGAAAATTAAAGACAGAAGGCTTGTACGACGGTATTAATTAGACAGAGGCCAAGTGAAGTCACACTCTTCGTGGCAAACACACTCCAAGCCTCAATTACTGGCAGTGAACAAAGCAATTAAAAGGTCTGTCCTATGGAGGTACTTGGGCCCCGTCTGCGCTGAACCCCCCAGGGGCCGCGGCCACAGGTAGGTAATTACTATTGATCAGCTGGCATTAGACCATGTCAAACAACGTTGTTATTTTAGCCAGGACTCTATTTCACATGTCCACTTCAGCGGGGGACGCCCAGAGTCACAGGACAAGGGCGCTCCAGCTCAGTGCAGCCAATGACAGATTAGAATCAGAGTGGAAGGAGTTTTCATTCATATTTGTATAGGTTGTTGAGTTAAGCCTCTGCTGAATTTCAGACATAAGTATATTAACTATATTGGTGAAAACGGTAGTGAAATGTGTGGCTATTTCACACAACCATGGATGAAATATGGTGCAACCTCCGCTGGCATCAGTACGACCAGTATGTATTCTTAAAAAATAGAAAGTGGTCAGAAAACTCACTAAACGATATCTCATTTGAGGTAATATTGCCTTAATACCTTTGATGCCACCTCTCAGTGTCACTCTTACTCCTTGTGAAATGCTTCCTGTATTAGACAGAGCTGACTCGACACTAAGAACCTACTGACTCTTCTAACGACGTGCCAGTTCCTTGTTGGTGTAAACTGGATCATCCGTATCAACATCAATATGTCTGGATATTAATTGAAATTTTAATAACTACTTTGACCACAGATTGCCAGATTCAGATAGTGTTGTAGTACTCCAGACCGGTCTTGAGACCAGTCTTAAGACCATTTTTTAAAGGTCTTGGACTTGTCTTGGTCTTGTACTTGTCTCGGATGTCAAGACATTTATATTTAGTCATTTAGCAGACGCCCCAAACAAAAAAACCAGTGCCACAATGATATATTTGTCTGTTCTTGGGGTTGAATAAAAACCTCAGTCATTTTATATTCCCTCACCAAACACTAATTTCCTTAGTCCAAGACTGGACTTAGGTTTGTTTCTATTACAGTGTATTGTACACTGGTTCTGGTCTTGAATGGGTCTTGACCTGGTCTTGACCTAAAATGGTCTTGACTCGTTCTTGACCTAACATAGTCTTGGTCTTGACTCATTACTCTCTGGTATTTATGCTTGACAACACTTACTGTAACTATTGAAATAGGTTTATTTTCTCATTGAATTACAAACTCGATTCCCAAAAAGTTGGGACACAGTACAAATTGTGAATAAATACAGAATGCAATAATTTGGAAGTTTCTAATTTTAATATTTTATTCAAAATACAACATAGATGACATATGAAATTTTAAAGTTTAAAGTGAGACATTTTAAATGTCATGCCAGATATTGGCTCATTATGGATTTCATTAGAGCTACACATTCCAAAAAAGTTGGAACAAGTAGCAATAAGAGCCCAGAAAAGTTAAATGTACATATAAGGAACAGCTGGAGGAGCAATTTGCAACTTATTAGGTCAATTGGGAACATGCTTGGGAATAAAAAGAGCCTCTCAGAGTGACAGTGTCTCTCAGAAGTCAAGATGGGCATTTCCCCAATACTGCAGCAAAAATAGTGGAGCAATATCAGAAAGGAGTTTCTCAGAGAAAAATTGTAAAGAGTTTGAAGTTATTATCATCTACAGTGCATAATATCATCCAAAGGTTCAGAGAATCTGGAACAATCCGTTCCATCCGTAGGTCAAAAAGGAAGCCTAAACATGATCCAGAAGAACAGATGTTTTCTCTGGAGCCAAGGCTCATTTAAAATGGACTGTGGCAAAGTGGAAAACTGTTCTGTGGTCAGACAAATCAAAATTTGAAGTTCTTTTTAGAAAACTTGGACACCATGTCATCCGGACTAAAGAGGACGAGGACAACCCATGTTGTTATGAGCGCTCAGTTCAGAAGCCTGCATCTCTGATGGTATGGGGTTGCATGAGTGTGTGTGGCATGAGCTGCTTACACATCTGGAAAGGCACCATCAATGCAATGTATAAAATATTGAAATTTGAAACTTCCACATTATTGCATTCTGTTTTTATTCACAATTTGTACAGTGTCCCAACTTTTTTGTAATCAAGTTTGTTATTAACAATACTTAATTTTGATATTTTCATGTATGGGAACATTTTTGATGTAAGTGGTCAAAGTGACCCCCATCCACTCCAGTAATTACTTTGAACAGAGGCTGTTCCACTGTGTTACATTTACATTTAGTCATTCAGCAGATGCTTTTATCCAAAGCGACTTACATTCACCAGTGTTACATTTACGGATGACGCTTTCATTTAAAGCGACTTACATTAAGGTTCCATTCACCAGTGTCACAGCTGGAACACCACTGTAGGCAAGGTGGGTTAAGTGTCTTGCCCAAGGACACAACGACAGTATGAACTGTGGAGAGAGCGGGAATTGAACCGCCTACCTTCCGGTTGAAGGGCGTTCTCTCTACCACTGAGCCAAAAAACAGAACACATCTCAAGTTAATTATGAAAGAAGGGCTTTGTTGATTTTGTTGTTCAGTATAGCATCTGTCCTGTTGTGTGTCTGTTGCTCCACTACCTCAACTAGTTTCTAAACTAACACCTATAGCTCTCTCTATTAGTTTTTCAAGTCGCCTGCTATCCTTTTTTTCTGAGACTGCCCCCCCAACAGACTGCTGCCATCACCGCCTGATAAAACATCTGTAGCAGTTTATTGTTAACATTAATAAAAGACCTTAGCTTTTATAGAAAATATAGCCGGCTTTGGCCTTTCCTATGAAGTGCACCTGTATTTCTGGACCAGATGCTCTCCCAGTATTTATAGTAATAATAATATATCCCACTATTTTAATATCTTCTTCACTGATGTTCACAGTTTGAGTTGGGGGTGTATCGAGCCTAAAGTCAATGACCATATCTTTTGTTTTTCAAAAATGCAAGTGCTAGGGGCAAGGCGCACCCTGCCACTACATGGAACCAGCCTCATCGTCAAGTCATGTCCAGACCAGCAGCTGTTAATCATTTTATTGGATTGACTATGAAGCCATCGTCTCATTCACTCTTCCTGCAGTATTCCTTCCTCCAACCCCCCTCTGCCTATTGTGTACCCCCCTCTCTTGTCTGTTCTCGTGTTGTTTCACTTACCACACTCCTGGGTGCACTGTGCCTTCTCCCGGAGCTATTCTTAGCTGGGGGCTGTGTGCAGTGACTGTCTTCACCTCACAAACACAGAACCTTGAGGGAAGAGTGATTAGAATACAGGTTGGTAGCTCAAAGCGCCGAATATTTTACATACTCTAGAAGTGCGTCCACAAAGCGCCTGTGGTCCAGCTCCTTGGAGGCCTTTCAAAGTTTAATGCGCTGTAATAGAGACTCCAGCAGAAGAGGCTTCCAAGAAAGGCTCCTCCAGCATCAAACACCTCTGCTTTAAAAGAATCTCAAAATGGCTGCTAAAATAAAAAAATAAAAAAATGCTAAGTTGTCAAATAATGTTTTGAATATTTTAATTTTAAAACATCTGTTGTTAGGGAAGATGCTTGATCTATATTGAGGACGAAGATCAGAGGTTCAAACACACGGTTCAGTGAGGTGTACAGAGGGCTGTTTCCACTGGAGCACAGTCAGAACAGTACGGTAAGACAGTCCCCAAAAAAGCCTTGCCTATCACTATGGTAATCCTTGGACTTTGGTTTCATCAGAGTGGTTCATTTTTATAAAGGTGCAGCTAAACACTGCAGTCTGTTGATGGGACAATAGATAACCCTCACTCGAGCATAAACAAGAAGCCAAAGAAAAACAGTCTGGGTATGTAGCAGCCAACACATTTTTGTCTTGTTGTGAAAAAAAAACAAATAAATTGGAAAACAGCTGTTCCCTGATCACCATTCAGGAAAATGGAAATTGGAAATCCAGAAATAACCCCCGTTTAGTTTTTTGTTTTTGTATGAGTTTATAAGTTAGTAGGCTAAACTAAACTGTAAAATTTAAATACAACTGTATATTTAATTTTGTGATACATACGTAGCTTGTGGCTACACTGGGCAAACTGTGTCTGTGAAGAGCTGCTGCCCCTCGGTCCCGGTGTTTGCCTCAGAGCTAGGCTTCTTTGAGGAACAAACCCCCTGTTCAGGACAGGGAAATGTCCTCGCCCACTCTGTCCTCAGAGCTCATGTACAATAGACAGGTTTGGAGGAGTCTCATGCATCAGAAAGTGCAGTGGGAACATGCAGCAAATAAAGTCCCAAATCACAAAAGTCTTATTCTAAGGCTTATCCACAGCTCCTGTAGGCCGGGGAAAATCAGTGTTTTTTTCTTTTTTTCTTAAATGAAGCATGTCCAGTTCGTAAACATAATAAACAGGCAGATTTTAAAAGAAAACCTGCTGAATATTGTATTTTTCTGGTGATGTAGTACTCGGCTGGTCTTTAGAACATTTTGTTAAAATTCTTGGTTTCAAACGAATTTTCTTGTCTCACATCTAAAAATCTTGCTCCAACTCCCTCCTGTCTTGTCTTCCATACGCTCTGGCCTCAGATAGTGTTTTTAGAAACAGATATTTCTGGTTTAGAGTTGACGTCAGCAGAGATTGACCTGGGGACAGTCTTGAACCACAGGGCGGATTATCTTAATACTAAACAATATATTGAGCAATTACAAGTGTTGTAAAAATGTCTATATTAAATGGTATATTATGAAGCATTTAAAAGGTAGGGCAAGGACAAGTTAGGACAAACACCAAAATTAAATGACTACTCATTATCTGCTTTACCTAATTTGTGCAGGGGTTAGAGGACCGTACAGGAGTGGCAGAGATTGTATGTATACTGTATTTACTTGTTTTCTCCGACACTCTTAACTCCTAAACTGATGTTTTTGTGGAGGAAAAGGCCATAACCTCACAAACACAGACACCAACCTCAATTAAATGAAGGAGACCAGGGCATGAAGTGAAAGGAGTGTTGCCAGAATGTCTTTAATTGTGGGCTTCAATCCTTTTCCTCAGCATTACCTTAGTACCTCAGTGCCTTATGTTTCCCAGCAGCTTTGGGCCTGAGGCTGGGTACACCCTGGACAGTGGCCAGTTAGTCGCAGGGCTGACATTTAGAGACAGACAGTGACAGACAACCATTCACTCTCACATTCATTCACTAGGGAAACTTTAGATTTGCCAATTAACCTGTACATGCATGTCTTTGGACGATGGGAGGAAGCTGGAGTACCTGGAGAGAACCCACAGTAACACGTGGAGGACATGCAGACTCCTCACAGAAAGACCAGAGTCTGCTGAGAATGTTTCAGTCGGCCAGTTTTTGAACTCACGACCTTCTTGCTGAGAGGCAGGTGTGCTTACCACTCTGCCACGTGCACCTGTGTACGTATATATATATATATATATACAGTATACATTTTTATATACATTTTTCTACCATAAGCCGTCTCCAAAGGACTTTCAAAGAATTTGGCAGTACATCCAACAACTAAAGACCTCGTGTAACCACACCAGCCCAGGAACTCCAAATCCAGCATCTTCACCTCCAAGATCCTCTGATCTTCTGCAACAATCGGTTTGCATTACCAAAGAATTTCTGCACAAACTGTCAGAAATCATCTCAGGGAAGCTCATCAGCATGCTCATCATCCTCATCGGGGTCTCGACCAGCAGTTTGTCGTCAAAGTGGACCAACATTCCACAGGCCACAATCAACAACGTGATCAACTCTATGTGAACGAGATGTGTTGCACTGTGTGAGGCAAATGGTGGTCACTGACTATTTTTCTGACCTCCCCCCAATACAGGGAAACTGCACATTTTAGAGTGGCCTTTTATTGTGGCCAGCCTAAGGCAGCTGTGCAATAATTATGCTCTCTAATCATAATCTTGATATGGTAAACCTGTGAGGTGGATGGATCATCTCGGTAAAGGAGAAGTGCTCTCTAACACAGATTGGGACAGATTTGTGAACAAAATTTAAGAGAAATAGGCCTTTTGTGTACATAGTAAAAGTCTTAGATCTTTGAGTTCAGCTCATAAAAAATGGGGACAAAAACAAAAGTGTTGCATTTAAATTTTTGTTCTGTATAAAAGGTAAAATGTTTAGAAAAACAAGCTAGTTTACTGTAGCTTGTGATGTGTTCATATGCTTGAACGGCACAGAAATACAGTATGTTGTTCTTAGCTTGTTGTGTTTATGTTTTTTTAACTCGTAAAGTCAGTCTGTTACAATTCAGAGGTGGGAAATAAAGTATTTGTACTTTGACACTGTACTCAGGTAGATTTTTCAGGTATCTGTACTTTACTTGAGTATTTATTCATCTGGTGACTTTTACGTTTTACTTTTGAACACAAATATCTGTAGTTTCTACTCCTTACATTGTCAAAACAGCCCAGTTACGACATGAGTTTAGTTAAAAAGAGTATCAGTTCTCTGTTGAGACAATATTAGATTAGCAACAATCCATCCATCCATCCATCTTCTACCGCTTATCCGGGGCCGGGTCGCGGGGGCAGCAGTCTAAGCAGAGACGCCCAGACTTCCCTCTCCCCAGACACTTCCTCCAGCTCTTCCGGGGATACCAAGGCGTTCCCAGGCCAGCCGAGAGACATAGTCCCTCCAGCGTGTCCTAGGTCTTCCCCGGGGTCTCCTCCCAGTGGGACATGCCCGAAACACCTCCCTAGGGAGGCGTCCAGGAGGCATCCGAAACAGATGCCCGAGCCACCTCAGCTGGCTCCTCTTGATGTGGAGGAGCAGCGGCTCTACTTTGAGCTCCTCCCGAGTGACCGAGCTCCTAACCTTATCTCTAAGGAGCTCCCGCCACCCTGTGGAGGAAGCTCATTTCTGCCGCCTTGTATTCCGGGATCTTGTTCTTTCGGTCATGACCCAAAGCTCATGACCATAGGTGAGTAGGCACGTAGATTGACCGGTAAATCGAGAGCTTTGCCTTACAGCTCAGCTCCTTCTTCACCACGACAGACCGGTACATCGACCGCATCACTGCAGAAGCTGCACCGATCCGTCTGTCAATCTCACGTTCCCTCCTTCCCTCACTCGTGAACAAGACCCCAAGATACTTGAACTCCTCCACTTGAGGCAGGATCTCTCCACCAACCTGGAGGGGACAAGCCACCCTTTTCCGACTGAGAACCATGGTCTCAGACTTGGAGGTGCTGATCCTCATCCCAGCCGCTTCACACTCGGCTGCAAACCGTCCCAGTGCACACTGAAGGTCCTGGCTTGATGGAGCTAACAGGACAACATCATCTGCAAAAAGCAGAGACGAGATCCTGTGGTCCCCAAACCACCTAGAAATCCTGTCCATAAAGATAATGAACAGGACCGGAGTCCAACATGCACTGGGAACAGGTCTGACTTACTGCCGGCAATGCGAACCAAGCTCCTGCTCCGGTCATACAGGGACCGGACAGCCCTTAGCAAAGGGCCCCGGATCCCATACTCCCAGAGCACCCCCCGCATGGGCGCCACGAGGGACACAGTCGAATGCCTTCTCCAGATCCACAAAACACATGTGGACTGGTTGGGCAAACTCCCATAAACCCTGCAGCACCCTGGAGAGGGTATAGAGCTGGTCCAGTGTTCCACGACCGGTACGAAAACCGCATTGTTCCTCTTGAATACAAGGTTCAACTATCGGCCGCATTCTCCTCTCCAGTACCCTGGCAAAGACTTTCCCGGGGAGGCTGAGGAGTGTGATCCCTCTATAGTTGGAACACACCCTCCGGTCCCCCTTCATGAAAAAAGGGACCACCACCCCGGTCTGCCAGTTTAGAGGTACTGTCCCCAAACTCCACGGGATGTTGCAGAGGCGTGTCAGCCAAGACAGCCCCACAACATCCAGAGACTTGAGGTACTCAGGGCGTATCTCATCCACCCCCGGTGCCTTGCCACCGAGGAGCTTCCCAACTACCTCAGTGACTTCGGCCTGGGTGATGGATGAGTCCCCCTCCGAGCCCTCGGCCTCTGCTTCCTCAGTGGAAGACGTGTCGGTGGGGTTGAGGAGATCCTCGAAGTATTCTTTCCACCGTCCAACAATATCCCCAGTTGAAGTCAGCAGATTAGCAACAAAATAATATCAAAATAATATATATTTTTTATTTTGTTAATCCTTTAAATCTTCCAGAAAACAAGAATAAAGATTTTTTTTAAAGTGCAAAAACATTATTTATGCAGTAGAGTGTTAGAGTAGTTATTATCTATAAACTGCCCACAAAGACAACATTAACAGGTCACGTCCAAGGTCTTAAAAGTATTAATAATTATGAACTTTTATAGTGTCAAAACCAGGTCCAAGTAATACTTTTTTTTTACTTAAGTACATTTCAGAGACTGTACTTTTTTACTTTGACTTGAGTAACACAGTACTTCCACTTTTACCAGAGTTGTTTTTAACACTGTACTGTACTTCTACTTAAGTACACAATGTTAATACTTTTGCCACCTCTAGTTACAGTTGACTCAATGATTACTGAGTAAATCAGATGAGCATATTAGCATTTAGCACTATGAACGGGATTCAATCAGGTTTAAAACCTTAGCTTCTTCTCTTTTTAACAGAGGCTTAATGTTGTTAAATACTAAGGACACATGAATGTAGCATTAGCCTGTGCGGGGCTTTGGGGACACAGTACTTTGGTCCTCTCTCGTGCTGTCAACTCAGACAAGAGTGAAGAGGGTTTAATGTGAGCATAGTCGGAATAAGCTGTGATTGTAAACATAGTAACTGTTGGAACCACAGTCACTACGTGACGCTGTTTGTACAACTTGTCACATTGGAAACTCTTCTAGAAGCATATCTTACCAACCCCACCTGTGATGTACCATGTAGGAGAAAAATAAGACCTCTCAAGGTTTTATGATTTGTAGTCTGTGTTCCAACAAAGTCGGATGTGACGGGTTTTGTTCCACAGCCGTCCAGAGATTAGATGTTTTGTCCCTCTGCTGTGGACACCGCTTATCAAATCAGGCCTTCCCAGGAAAGAAGCAGGCTTAACTTCAACAATACGTGGCTTAATTCTCATTCAGGCCACAAATTGACATGTCTCCCTTATGATCTTGACATATGATTAAGATTTAATGCTAGAATTATGATCATTAAAACAACATGACTGATACGGGGGGCAGATGATGAGCTATTCATTTGAGCGACTCTTCCTGTAATAATATTGAAACAGACAGTCTGCACCAGCTAATTATGATCTAATAACTGGCAATCTGTACAGAAACTGAGGAAATGACGCCAAGTTAGCGGTGTGACGCGCGCAGCACAGCACAGCTTCAGGGACACACACACAAACACACACACATGTAGACGGCAGGCTTTGTAGGTTAAACTAAGACTGAGTTTAGATGGTAAGTCTTAAGGCCTGGTTCATGCTTATGATTTTGTTTGACTGTTTAAAGAATGTCTGAATTCTTTGTGAAATGTGTGCACATGACTGGAACAATGAATATACACAGAAACATATTTCAGATACCAACAGTTTAACAAGGTGTAGATTCAGGCTTTGGGAGTAACCTGCTGTTGTTTAACTACAACTACAACACGTGAATGCATTGCAAACATTTCTCCATGTTTCACTTTTTTCTGTTTTTGTGCCCTTCCTCTGTGTGAGCAGATGTAGCCAGTGCTGGAGTAGACACTTTCTGTGTTTCATCAACAGCCATTGATTCAATGTTGACAAGCCGTGTGGACGAATGGGAGCATCCCCAGCTTGAGCTCTCACAATCCTTGCAGCCATGTTATTGGCCAAAGCGTTTTTTCCTCAAGAATCAAGAATCAGGTACTTTCTGTTTAACCCATAAATTGACAAATGTGTGAGTTTTGCTCTTTGTACAACAAAGCCTCTCTCATAGAACTCCTTCAAAGGTCCACGAGTAAGGGCGCCGCCATACAGCAATATACAGCAATATACAGCAATATACAGCAATATACACCAATATACAGCAATATACAACGATATACCTCCATCCACCAGAGGGCAGGCTCCAAAAGCAGAAATATAAGGAGAAACCCTATGGCGACTTTACAAGTGTAAAAATCATGTTTACAGCCTGATACAAAAGATGGCTCCGGTCTCTAGAGCTAAGTTTTTACTACGTGACAACTCTAGTAAAAGCCGAAAAGCCCGGATGTAATTGCCCTGTGGTAACAACAACATCGAATTGTGGAGCAATGGGCGGAAAATGTCCATAGTTCATACAGTCATTGTGTACAACCTTCTTCTGACTCAGTGCAGCAATAATCTAAGACTTAGGATCACTTTATCCAGGTGTAGTGGCATCCTAAACAGATTTTTAACATCTGTTTTAACCCCATTTGGGGGGCTTTCACATGTTTGTACATGGACTCTAGGGATTAAAACCCTCAGCACATCACTGAGACTCAGCTACGTACAAGTACAAATAAGCCATTTACATTTTTCTCCAAACACAGACCAAACAGCAAGCAAACAAAAGCAGGTGGTACCAAAATATGCCAAATTCTGCCCTATTCTTTATAATGGAGACTCCACCTGACCATTTCATAAATACATAATACATACATAATACATAAATTTAATAGTTTTGGTTTGTTTCACATTAGAACAATTATATTTGGTGCAGGTAAATGTTGACATGTGTGGCTGTGATTTAAAATAGTGTTTGAGCTTCCAGAGCCTTCATCTAAAGAGATCAAATATTGTTCTTTTTTTTTAGGCAGACATGTTTTGGGGTTATTTTGCTGTTTTCCATCTTGATTTATTCTGAAACTGTACCATTGCACATTCAGAATTTCCCTTCTGGTTAATCTCACAAGTGCCCCCTTCATTTTGACACCAGAATTATTGAAATACACCTTGTAGTTGCAGAGATATAGTCAATTTACTGTGGACATGTCCTTTTCGAGCAGACACACCAAAAAACAGGCTCGGGGTTAAAAGGTTAAAAGTCTTGCATATTTAGTTAGGCTCAGTGGGTAGAGCGGTCGTCCTTCGAACGGCGGGTGGGTGGTTCGATCCCCGCTCGAAACATCACAAAACATCATAACATCCCACTCCCCCCACAGTTCATACTGTTGTTGTGTCCTTGGGCAAGACACTTAACCCACCTTGCCTCCAGTGGTGTCAGCTGTGACACTGGTGAATGGAGTGCCTAGTGCCTAAAAGAGTGCAAAGGCGCTATATAAAAAAATAAATAAATAAAAATTTGGTCTAAGGAAAAAAAGAAAGAAAAAAAGCCACAAAATTTTTATTTAAAACAAAGCTTTCCTTGACTAAAAGGGTGTAGGCTGAGGTCAAGACTTATTTTTGCCTGCCTCTCCTAACCCTCAAAAAAAAATAAAAAATAAAAAACAGAAGACGACTACAACAATTTACATTTACAAAAAAAGAAAAAAACACTGTGTTATTGGTCAGTCACGGGTCAGCTGAGCTTTTCCTTTTTACTACTTCAAGTACTCCAGGTCTCTGTGTGTTCTTGTGTGAGTGTGTGTGTGTGCCACTTCAGCTCTGAGAAATGCACTCTCAGCTGTTTTGCTTTTCACAGGGAGGTGTGTGCGCCCCTCTCCTGCCCCCTGCAGCGTTTCTCCAGGTAGCGCTCGCCAAGCGCCCCATTAATAAGCAACATATTTGGTTTTCAATGTGCAACTCGTGGTTTGAGGCCCAGAGCAGCGTGAGACTGAGGCGTGTGTTGGGGCAGAATTATTCAGGGGAGTCAGAGAGAGTGGGAGAGGTGTCATGCCACCCCGGGGTGCCCACATGCTTTGGGTGGGTGAGAACGCCGAGCTGAGAAGGCGCAGCACAGACGCCTCAGGTGAGCACACCGCTGAGAACGCCAAGCCTTGCAATTACTTTTCATTTGTCACACGATGTTTACCACCCGCTCAGTGACGCAGGTTCGGCCTGACACCAGACTTTTGCTCTTCAAGAAGTTTGACAAGACAATCTGGCAACGCAACACGTGTTGATTGCACATTAAAGCTCATATAAGACAATGTTTTTTATTTTGAGAAAAGGAGAAAACTCAGTAGTGTTTGTAGCCAACTAAATAATGTACTTCAGATTACCTTTTGTAATAAGTAATCACTGCTCTAGCACACATTTTGGAAAAAACAATGATGTTAATGTGAACCATCCGTCAACTGACCATCTCCTAAACCTGTTCCTGGTGGAATCTTGTCGTTCTGTAGAAAACACAACATGTTCAGAGACACACTGGTTTAACAAATGAGATCAAAAAGTGCCATTTCAAGCTCTTTCCTTTTGTATGTACAGACAATAGAGTTGATATGAATGTCATAGATTGAAGAGAAAACATCTCTGTTTTTCTTTTTTCTTTTTGGTGCTGTAACTTCAAATCTCTGTATGTGTGTAGCCCTCGACGAGCTTCACTACTGGTCAACCACTTAAAGGCCTCAGGCTCTTAAAGATTTCAAAGTACTCACTGCCCTGTATAAGGCAAGGCAGTTTTATTTATATAGCACAAGTCATACACTGAGTTATTCAAAGTGTGTATAAGGCACACAACTTCACTGATCTGCTCCTTTTGGAACTCAACCGCAAAAGGCTGGCCAGCTAGGTATGAGGCAAGGTACGGGCTACACAGATTTGTCTGTAAGTAAATTTTATTTATATAGCACCTTTCACAGATATAAATCACAAAGTGCTTTACAAAGTGCAATAAAAGAACAATAAAACTATGAGAATAAAAATTTAAACCACAAAATATTCAAAACATAAAAACATAAAAGCCCAATCAACTAAAAGCTTGTTTAAATAAAAGTGTCTTCAGCTGCTTTTTAAAAGAATCAACAGAAACATCCACTCGCAGTGACAGGGGCAGGGCGTTCCAGAGTCTGGGGGCAACTGCTTGGAAAGACCGGTCTCCCCGAGTTTTAAAACAGGTTTTGGGGACCGTTAGAAGAATTTGACCAGGAGGAGTAAGGGGTCAGCAGGTCAGTGATGTACTGGGGGGCCTGTCCATGCAGAGCTCTAAAAGTCAAGACTAAAATTTTAAAATCAATTGTGAATTTGACTGTAAGCCAATGTAATGAGGATAAAACCGGGGAAATGTGAGCCCTTCTGTTGGTTCCAGTTAAAAGCCTGGCTGCAGCATTTTGCACCATTTGTAGTCGACTCAGAGACAATTTGTTCAAACAAGTAAAAAGAGAATTACAATAATCAAGACGAGAAGAAATAAAAGCATGAATAATCATCTCCAAGTCAGCTTTAGACAAAAACACTCTCAATTTAGAAATGTTTCTCAAATGATAAAAACAGTTTTTGACCAACTGTCTAGAATGACTGTCCAGAGACATAGATTGGTCAAACAGAACACCAAGGTTTCTGAGGCTCGACTGGACGGAAGAACCCAGGGAACCAAGGTGTTGTTTAATATGAGGTATTTTTTGGTCCGGTGCAAAGATTAAAGTTTCAGTCTTTTTTGTATTCAGCTGTAGGTAGTTATTGTATAACCAGTTCTTTAAGCAGGACAAGCAGTTCAACAAATCAGTAAGTTTATGAAACTCAGAGTCTTTAAAAGAACAGTACAACTGAATGTCATCAGCATAAAAGTGATAAGATTTTAGATAAAAAAGGCAATTTAGAGATTGGCCTGTAGTTGTTTGGTTTAAAAGAATCCACATTGGGCTTCTTCAGAATGGGGCTGACGACCGCTTGTTTAAAAGAGCTGGGCACAGAACCAGTTAAAAGAGAAAGGTTGATCAGTTTAACAACATAAGGACCAACTAAATCAAATACATTTAAAAGCAGTGAAGTTGGCATTACATCTAGAGGGCTTGGTGATGGTTTCACCTTTTTTAGTAGACCCTTAATGTCCTCTTCAGTGACAGGTGAGAAGGTGGACCAAGAGCACTGACGAGATAAACCCCAAGATGTGTTTACAGAGGATGGGTTTATAGAGGCTCTTATATCATGTACCTTATTCACAAAGGAATGTAAAAACCTGTTGCAGTCAGACTTTGAGTGGACTGGTACATGAGGAGCTGAAGGAGAGACAATTCTTGATATTGTGTCAAACCGGACTTTAGGATTTTTCTTGTTCAGAACAACAAGATTAGAGAAATAGGCAGATCTGGCCTGTTTTATTTTATCATTTAGTGACATGATGAGCTCCTTCAGGTGCAGTCTGTGGACTTCCAAACTTGTGCATTTCCACAAACGTTCTATTTTACGACAGTTTCTCCTGCAAGATAAGATTTCCTCATTTATCCAAGGGCAGGGATTTTAGGGAAGGTGTGTTTACTTTTAGCGGAGCAACCTTATTTAAAACAGACAAACAGTGGTTATTAAAAGACTGCATAAAAGATTCAGGCTCACTACAGCCATCAAAAACCCTGGGGTCAAATGACTCCGAAAATTTCTCAGCTGTGGATCCATTTATGATGCGTCTTTGTGACATCGGTTTGGAAGGAAGATAATCCACATTGGAAGACAAGTTAAAATATACAACAGTGGTCTGTCACATTAATGTCTGTAACACTCGGTTTGGAAGGAAGATAGTCCACATTGGAAGACAAGTTAAAAATATACAACAGTGGTCTGTCACATTAATGTCTGTAAAACTCAACTGGTCAATGTTCAGGCCTAAAGAGAAAACAAGGTCCAAAGTGTGGCCTTTTGTATGTGTAGGACCAGAGACATGCTGTTTAAAATGAAATGCTTCAGTGAGTGTTAAAAACTCAGATGCCAGATTACACGAAGCATCATCGATATGGAGGTTAAAATCCCCGAGTATCAGAACATTTTCAAGTTTGATAATTGAAGATAAAAATTCAGAGAAATCCTCTAAAAACAAGCGACCAGGACCAGGAGGTCGGTAAATTAAAATGCAATAAAATGAGTCATTGTTGCCAACCTTAGTCATCTGCATCTCAAAGTAGGGTGGGCGATATGTAAAAAATATCATATCACGATTTTTTCTGGGGATTTCATGATTCACAATTTTTATCCCAATTCTTTTTTAAGTTGGTTTTAAAAGACTATTTTGCAAATTACAAAGGTACAATACAACCAAACTAATATCCCCATATAAAAAATATACTCTTACCATGTATGTTTAAGAATATTTTAATCAAGTGAAGATTTAATGCAAGTGCTATTCTGCAAAGAAAGAACATTCAACATGACTTGCATCACAATTACTGTAGCATCAAAATGAACATTTGTTTAACAAATCTAACAAATCTTAGTTTAACAAGTCTTACAAATCAGATAGTTTATTAGACATAGATCCTCAGCAACACCTTCAAAAATGTAAATGGCTTATTAATTTATTTTAAACATTGGCTTAGAAAATAAAAATAAACATACAAACTGTAAACAACCTTTTGTACTTTGTTAAGTACCATAGATTTTTGTTCAACATGTTTCAGAAACAAAAAAAATTAAATAAATATACAAAAATATTTCCTGACCTCATTCCTGAGTCTTGTAAACTTAGCAGCTTTGGAACATATACATTTCTAAAGATTACAAAGTATGACAAATTACAATCACAAATTCTTAGAAAGGAAGACCAGCTGATTCACTTTCTCAGGCTTAAGAGATGCCCTTTCCGAGGGAGCACCTGTGGCTGGAATGCAGAGATACTTTCTAGCAAGCTGGCTAATTCTTGGAAAGTTTGCCTCATGGACTTTCCACCATTCCAGCGGATCCACCTCACTTTCTGCATTTGGCGTGGACAAGTATCCCTTCAATTCTCCTTCTATTGCCTCTTTCACAGACGAGGAAACTGATGTGGTTGCAGATGGATTTGCAACACCGAAAGCTTTTAAAAAAACTGGAAAGTGATTTCTTTGCTTTCTTGGGTGGTGTCTGATCCTCATCAAGGATGTGATGTGGAGGCTGAGGTACTAGATGTGGGCTGCTGATCTGATTTTGAATACTGTGTGTGTATGGTCATCAAAGACTCCAGCTCAGCCACAGCTCTGGTTTGTATTCCCTCTACCTTGTCTTTGGCAATGAATTGTGTTTTGAATCTGGGATCGAAAAGCGAAGCCATATCCAGCAGGTCATCAGTGGTGGGGTCCTGATATTTGTCAGTGAGGTAATTGAGAATGGTTGTCTTCATTGTTTTTGTTAGTTCGGTGTCTTCATCATTCAGGCTCAAAATGTTGACTTTCAACATGTGAAGCACTGGCTTGACATAAGATACACTCACATAGTCCTCACCTGAGAGTGCATCAGTAAAGTCTCTCAGTGGACTCAGTGCCTTTTTCACAGACTCCATCACGTCAACATCTTGCAATAATGGGACCAAATGCCTTGCCTTCTTGTCTGCCTTCAGGACCTGAGAAATCGCCTTTTCCTGGTCAAGCACTCGCTCAATCATGCTGAGCCTCGAACCCCATCGCGTTGGGGACTCAGTGATGAGCTTCTGTTGAGGTAGCTTTAGCTCAGCTTGAGCATTACTTAGTTCCCTCTTTTTCTTCCAGCTGAAGGAGAATGTGCTGACAACTTTCTTGCAGACAGATGTTGCACGTTCAACACGAGGGTCTTTGGCCCTTTTTTCTAAAAAAAAAAAAAAAAAGAACAATGTATCAATTAGATTTAACCAAATGCACAACACAATGTAAAAATGTATATAAAATGTTTAAATGCATATATAACATTTCATTTACAAAACATTTACTCATACCAGTGCAATTATTATAGCAAACTAATCTCATGATTTTACTATGTTCAAAGTTCCTAATGTAATTTGCAATGATTTATTATAATAGCTGAATATAATCACTTGAATATCGGAGACCATTATTATTTTTAGTTGCACTTACCGATGGCTAGGTGGAGTCGGTGCCCAAAACACTGCAGACGAGTCCAGCTGTTGAGCTCCAATGCCTTCACCATATTGGCCCCACTATCTGTCGTCATACAGGTCATGTTTGCTTCTTTCAGTCCCCAACATTCAAGCGCGTCCCTAAGACCTTGCGCTATGAGCTCGCCTGTGTGGTCTTGTGGAAAATATGTTGTTTCTAGACACGCACTGCACAACTTCCACTCATTAATAAAGTGAATCGTCAGACTTAAATACAGCTCTGACGTACGGCTAGACCATAAATCAGCCGTTGTAGCAAAAAACTTTACGTTTTGAATTTTATTTTGAATCTTGAATCTGAATAAAGCTGTGGAATGGCAGTGGAGGAAAAATATTTGCAACTGGGTATTTCGTAACGTGGATCTACGACTTTGAACAGTCTTTTAAAGCCTTCAATTTCCACAGTCTTTATAGGAATCATGTCTTTGGTCAGGTAAAATGTCACGGCATCAGTTACGTCTTTCCAGCGCTTGCTCGTCCTCTCATACGGAGTTCCTTTTTGATATGTTTCTTTCGTTAGAGTTGTTTGTTTAAGCCTTGTCGTTTCTGGCTGCTTGGTTGTACCTGGTGATGTACCCGCGTGGGGTCCTTTTAAAATTAGACTCTCTGCATATTCTTTCGGGGGCTTTCTCTTGAGGTGGTTAAAAAGGTTTGTTGTGTTGCTCCACGATCAAATATCGTGTTATCGCACAGCCCTATCTCAAAGGAGTCGAAAAAGTCTGGGTTCATCAACCTGCAGCAGAAGCAGTCCCGGTACACGAGTGCGAGACCCGCGGTGTCCCAAACACAGAACAGTCCGGAGGGCACAGCTCGTTCAGATGAGTGTACTCCATTTCACGCTGCCAGGTCTCTGTTAAAAACATAAAGTCAAGGTGTTCCTTTGAGAATAATTCGCTGAGGAAGAAGGCCTTGTTTGCAATGGAGCGAGCGTTGAGTAGAGCAATCCGAGTCGGTTGTGCCAGATCCACGGCCGGTGCGCGCTGACTATCAGGGCAGCGCAGCGGTGACAGGACCCGGCATGTAACAGGACACAGGACCCGCTCATGCAGAGGGAAATTATGGAACCGCCGAGTCGGAAAAATCTGGTCAGATTGGAGGGACGGAGACGCTCCGGACGAGTTCCCGCCCGATTCACGGACCGGAACCGCTCATCCCAGACAGATCCGGAGCTGCTCAGACATGGTAGTTGCCCACAGTGTTTCCTCAGCCTGGCCCCGACTCCAGCCCTCGATCCCCGCTTCCTTCTCTTGCCGCGGGGCTTAGCTAGCAACAGGTACTCCAGTGATGACGTGGAGCACTCAAAAAGTGGAGGGAAAAACTCTGCGTACCTGGCCCAGGTAACACAAAAGTCTTTCATCTGCTCTTTGATTTGGAATAAAGTGTGTCGATCATATTTTAAAGTAGCTGAGACACAGCTAATAGTTGATAAAGCAAATAGGGCTGATAAAGCAACAAACAGCACTAGAAAACCCAAAATTACATTTGATAACAGAGAGGGAGCAGAGGCAATGCCGAACACGGGCGCCATCTTGCTGTCTGTGCTACTTCCTCAACAGACTTTGCCATTGGTTGACCCCTAAACAGAAGATGTAGGGATAAAATGTAGTCCCAGCAGGTCGAGGCACTTTCTCAGAGACAAACACCCATCGCTCGCGGACACCTCCTCAAACAGTTTCCAAACAATCCACTACTAACCTGACAAAGACTGACCACACCCAGTGCCCAGTACGAGTGGGGGCTGGAACCAGCAGACATGCATCAGATACAACCAAAGTAGAGGAAAAGGACCAGGAAGCCATCAGACATCCATCCTCTATCTACCGTAGACTCCCCTCAGCAGGGCTGTAGTGCTTTTGCAGCCCTGCAGATGGCCACAGCACTAAAACAACTAAACCCATTATTTAAACCCTTAGCCATAATGACCACTGAAACTCTCCCAAGGTTGATCAAGCAGCCCCTGCAGAAAATCCAGGACCCTTGGATAAGACCAGAGCTAGGGTCCAACACCCCATTGGCATAATCAGCATAAAGCCTGGATCTCTAGATAGTGGACACAACAGCTTCATGGAGGCCCAAGGCCCTTCAGACCATGACCCTGTAACCAAGAACAGGCTAAGGTTATACAGGGCAGACATGAGGAGTTCATCAGGCATCAAGCAGGCTTTAGAGCTGTACTAGTCCAGACCCGCTGGCCTCCGCTCGGGTCTGGAGCTGTCTGCTATTGGGCCGGGACCGCCCCATGTATGCCATAGGTCCTGTGTGTACGCCCCAACAGCAGACAGCTCCAGACCCGAGCGGAGGCCAGCGGGACGTGGTGCTCAGTGTGGTCCCACGAGGCTGTGTCCTGTACTGATTAGACTGTGATGGGCCTCCGTTTGTCAGCACTCTCCCAGCTCCAGCGCGAGCAGCAGGGATGCCTGATTACTTAATTGCTTGTAAGAGCTCATTAAAGCTTCCTATCCATCATAAGTCGTATGGCGAGTATCAGTCTGAGAGAAGGAGCAAAGGATGGAGAGAAAGACAACTCTGATGAGCAATTAGTGACGTGAGACGCCGCGGAGTGTCAGAGTTTTGTTTCTCTGGGAAATATGTAGAATTCATCACATGGATGGATGCTGCTGTGTTACCAACTGATAAACACATCCTTAATTCCCCCTGCGCAGTTTGAATAGAGACACATTGAGCTTTATTCTCATCTTTATTGTTGTCTAAAAAGATATTCTATAGTCTATATAAGTTATTCCAATAATCCTTGTTTTCAACAAAAAAAAACATATTTATATTTTGAAAGATTATTTTGAAATTGTGATTAATGAGCTGATTGAGACACAAATACTAGTCCTGTCATTGCCTGCATTCCAAACTTTGCATATCCTCATCTCTATTATCTGGACACAAGGCTAAAGAAAACAGAAGATTTTGCAAGATCCATTTAATGTTGTAGGTTGTAGGTCTTTTGAACAGTATTTCCTAAACCTTTTAGAGACCGACTTTTCAAAAGACAAATCTGTTTGTGTCCTGATTCCACGATCTGTTTTCATTCCATATTTTTTGTTTAGGCTTTTTGTGTTTTTTTGTCTTCCTTTCTTTTAAAGCAATCATGTTCATTTTATCATGGTTGTGTTCTTTTTTTAATATTTATTATTTGATTTTTCTTTGCATAGTCTCATTCCCATTTCCACCTTTTTTTCCCTCTCTGACTTTGGAGTTAGGCGTTTTTGGCAACCCACATGAAATGTAGCGCATCCCACTTTTTTGTCCCAACCCACTGGAGTAGACCGTAAGTACAGGTTGGGGACATCACATAACTGTAAACGATTTTAATTTGCATTTCCATTAACAGATTTTAATTGTATGTTTAATCATATTATAAATACAATTACTTAAGGTTAAAAAAATTACCAACTGTAGCAAAAAAATTTTGTTTCCAAATATTTTTTCTCAAATAAAATACGTGTGATAGTAATATTGAAAGAAAAGCTAAATGTATTGGTCCTCTCGTTGCTTGTGACTCCTTGTCAACCTTGTCTGCTGCCTGTTAAAAAAATATATATTTTAGTTAGGGAGAAAATAAATTAACTTCAAGCGTAAAAAGCTGCCTTGAACTTACAATTTAATTCTGTTCAATTTAGGAAGACTTCTGGTCAGTACAGAAGTGAGTTGAAATCACTTGAGGAAAAATTCATCTCTGTTTTCACCAGTAAGACATTTTTTTTTATAAATAAAAACATTTAATTCTGTTTTTTATGAGAAAAATGTTCTGTTTCTGTGTTCTAATTTTTCAGAACTAACCATAGATCATCGTATCTCCCTGAAGCTCCATGTTGGTTCGGCTGATCCTGGAGAAACAGTGCAGCAGATCAGATGCTCTTTCACCTGAACAACCACAGAGTCCTGAGGAGCCTGTGCAAAACTGTCAAATTAATAACAACTCCATTGATATTAGTCAAAGACTGAAGGACTCCCAGTGTCTCAAAGAAAAACGTCTCAAATAAAATTAGTTAAAAACACAGCAAATATTATTTCTTGTAAAAACATAATATATTTCTCATAAAATAAAGTTTTTTAAAATCATAAAACAGAACTTTTTTTGTCATAAAAAAAAGTTTTTTAATGCTAAAAACAGAATGTGTAGGTCAGCGTCTATGTTTAACAGTAATAGTTGCACGTCCGCATGAATACAGGCCGCTCTGTGGAAATCTTTTTTTTTACATTGGTTCTGTTTATTTTTTTTGGATCACGTAAAGTGTCTTATTTTGCAAAAGAAAAAGAAAGCACCTCCAGCTAAACGGTCATTTTCCCGCCTCTCCTCGTGTGATGGGTCATGGACTTTTGCCATGTGCTTTTTTTTTTTGCCTGATTCCAGAGGAGGAGGGGGAAAGACTGGTAATTTAGATCCATGGCTTTTTCCGAAGAGCTTTACAAGATACTCACAATCTTACCAGGTGCAGAATTAGAATTGGATGCTGTTCGTATTAATTGGTGATCATTTGCAAAGCGGGTGAAAAAAAAAGAAAAAAGGAAAAAAAAACGTCTTTTGCCAAGAGCAAGTCTTACGAGCCCCCAGCTGGGGTTGTCAGGGGCAGGCTTGTTGGCATTGTGGCAGCATATGTTTGGTGCCAAGAACACCATTGATTTGCATTTCTTTTCTATGAATTTTACAAAGCCGAAATGCTCTTTTGTGTAGAAGTGATCCCAAAAGTGAGTGTTGCAATTAATCACAAGTGAAATTTATCGGCTGATGAAAAGCCATAATTCTACTTGCAATCGTTTTTTTTTTTTTTAAGAGAAAGTGGCAGCATCTGCAGTGCACTCGCGCTCGCCTTTTTGATGAATGTGCCTTTAAAGCCGTGCAGTTTGGCTCCATTTAAAACTGGCTGGAAGGAAGAAAAACAGCAGTGCGATCTTTGAAATACTGCAAACGCCATAAGTCATGGAAATAGTTCTTCTGTCGGTAAAAACAAGCAGCGCATAATGTCAGCCATGACGCAGAGAACAGGATAGAAACGAGCGGCTGACAGCAGCAAATGGGCCTTAAGTAAGATTCTCAAACTTGTCTAGAAATGTCTGCGTGTCATAAGTTACGCTTTCATACTGTAGGTATGTTTTTGTTTTATTATTGTCTTACCTGTGACCAGTTCTGCTTTGTGCTCGGCTCTTTTGTTCTGTGTTGGATGGTTTACCACAGATGCATTTGTTGGTGCAGTGTTTTAGCTGAACAATCATGGCCTCGTTTATAACGCTCAAAATGAGGCTAAAACTATAAAAGTCCATCTAGACGTGAAACCACAACCAGTCTACCAATAATCTCAATAAAATATACAAAAATATTTGTTTTGTTTTCAAATTGTTACTGTAATATATTTAAATGATAAGGCTCCTGCTCACTTCCAGGTTTTTTGGTAAAAACCCACTCATCAGCGGCTCATGTTTAGTGAAATTTATTAGACTTTATAAGTCTCACCTGCACACAGTGCTGCTCCAGGTGGGATTTACAAAGGGGAATTTGCTGTAGGCTGTCAGCCCTGCGACTAACTGGCCACTGTCCAGGGTGTACCCCCCCCTAAGGCCCAAAGCTGCTGGGATATGGACATGTTTTTTTCTTCCAAACTTGGTTTTAGGTAGTTTCCTCCTGTAGAAGGATCACACTGTAACACACTGTGTAACGAACTGTACATACATACCCTAACCCTACCTTACCTACAATATGTAAGTACACATAATTCCATTATGTGTGTACTATGTAGTTACATGTTATTATAGTTTGTTACACAAGGAGCTAGATACAATGTATCAAGAGCCAAATAAAGTATCACGAACAACACAATAGACTAAAACTACAAAATAATTTTGTATAGTTTAGCTGTATTTTATTTTATTTTGGCTGATGGCTAGCCATTCACAAACACCCCCCTTCAGGTGAACAATGGGTCAAATGGTGAAGGACAGTTTGTGGTGTATGTGGTATACAGCGTCCAGGGTCCGTTCCCGTCTGAACAGAAGAACCTACCACACATGATCAGGACCTGTTGGGACTCTTAACTGATCCAATTAAGCAGTTAATTCTTCGTTGGGATTAGACACAGATAGATCAGGCTCGTGTGTGTTCAGACAAGACGGGCCCTGCCAAGACGTGGAGCCGCTCCAGCTCCGGCTCCAGATGGGGGTTTGGGAGGAGGTGGGTGGGGGGCTGGAGACTCATCGGTGGCCAACTGGTCCAGAGCTCACAGGGAGACTCGCCTACAGGATCACAGAAGACACGATGTCCCCACTGACTGTGCTCCTCCAAGATCTCCAATCCCTGTGGAGGCTTCAAGTGAACAAATATTCCAAACATGTTTTCATAACGGCATTTGAATAAACATAATCATGGGAATATGCAAACACTGTACTGAGCTGAGACATGAAAGGGATTGTTTCTTGTAAATTCTATGAGATACTTAGCTAATAGTAGCTAATAATACAAGCTAATAGCAGTCAGCACAGTTCTAGTTTAGAGAAGCAGACAGGAGACGATGCGAATGGGCAGTTAACTTCAGAAGTACTTCAATGATCATTAATGTATTTTTTTTTATTATTATTATATCCTTTTTATAACCTTGTAGGGAAAATCATTTCTGGCAGTATGTTTTTAATGTTGGAGGAGGGAGACCACACAGAGAGGTCCCATCTCGGGAGTCAAACCTGGACCTTCTTGCTGTGAGGCAACTGTGCTACCCACTGTGCAGTCATCTTGATTTTTAGACCCACCAAGGATTTGGTTCAGATTTTTCCACCATCAAACCTATTTCCATTGGTTTCGTTCAAAGACAACAGCATGTCCCTGCAGGGCCACCATAGCTGCTCCCACATGGGAATGGTTAGATGTGTATTTGCTGTATGTCAAAGATGGCTGTATTGCAAAATGACATCAAATGCAGATTTTTTTCCTTTAACAACCGCTGTCCACTGTGTGAGGGCTACAGGAGCATCTTAAATAAAGGCTATCAAAGCCTCGTTTTCACTGCAGCCCTACAGTATGGGTCAGGTCAGTTTGGGCCAAAAGGGGTCTAAAATGTCCCCCCCAAGCACACTGGACCGTCCGTTTGTTTGAGAGTGTGCTTTAGCTCCTGGTCCATTTTCAAGAAGGCGGGGCTTATCACTGCAGTCTGTTGATTAAACCACAGATAATCCATACTGGAGTCAGGAACGTAAAACTGATTTTTAAAATTTAAATTAACTATGCTTTGTTCTTGTCATAAACATCATATTCCAGAAAAGATGCTAAATGTTGTAGGCATTGTTGTGTGTCTTTCACATATTGAATCTAAACATTGCATTTATCGTCGACACTGCAGTGAACACAAGCAGAACCTGTGACAGTAAACAGGGAGACCCTTTTTGGGAACACATACCAGTTTTTAAAAGTCTGCTTCAAATCTGATTTCTATCTCAAACAGAAACACACTTTTGTGTCTCTTGTGCGACGCCCTTGACCATAACAGAGGTCTCTCTCTGGATCCAGCTCAGTGGAAACACCAGCCTCTTTCTGATCTGAGCCTCTCCCAGATCAGAAAATACCAAGGCTCAAGACGTTTAAGACATTAATCATCACTAATAATCCTCAGAGAAAGGAGTCAAATAATAATGTCAAATAATAATGTCTTTAACTAAAGTGACAGGGTTGTGTAGTGTTGTGGTGTTTTGTGTTGGTCATGAAAGTATTTGATTTTAAATATTAAACTATTAAACAATAAATGCTGTTTTAGCGTCAGATAACAAGAGAAAAACATAAATAAATGTTTGTATTGTATTTTTTACACAGTTATCATATATTTAGGGTGTTGTTAGAGATGCCCTGGAGGTCGGAGATTGGACTAAAACAGTTCTAAGTCTTAACATTTGTCTGAGTAACAACAGAACACTGGATAAAACATATTTAACATTTGTCTGAGTAACAACAGAACACTGGATAAAACATATTTAACATGTGTCTGAGTAACAACAGAACACTGGATAAAACATATTTAACATGTGTCTGAGTAACAACAGAACACTGGATAAAACATATTTAACATTTGTCTGAGTAACAACAGAACACTGGATAAAACATATTTAACATTTGTCTGAGTAACAACAGAACACTGGATAAAACATATTTAACATGTGTCTGAGTAACAACAGAACACTGGATAAAACATATTTAACATTTGTCTGAGTAACAACAGAACACTGGATAAAACATATTTAACATGTGTCTGAGTAACAACAGAACACTGGATAAAACATATTTAACATTTGTCTGAGTAACAACAGAACACTGGATAAAACATATTTAACATGTGTCTGAGTAACAACAGAACACTGGATAAAACATATTTAACATTTGTCTGAGTAACAACAGAACACTGGATAAAACATATTTAACATTTGTCTGAGTAACAACAGAACACTGGATAAAACATATTTAACATTTGTCTGAGTAACAACAGAACACTGGATAAAACATATTTAACATTTGTCTGAGTAACAACAGAACACTGGATAAAACATATTTAACATTTGTCTGAGTAACAACAGAACACTGGATAAAACATATTTAACATTTGTCTGAGTAACAACAGAACACTGGATAAAACATATTTAACATGTCTGAGTAACAACAGAACACTGGATAAAACATATTTAACATTTGTCTGAGTAACAACAGAACACTGGATAAAACATATTTAACATGTGTCTGAGTAACAACAGAACACTGGATAAAACATATTTAACATGTGTCTGAGTAACAACAGAACACTGGATAAAACATATTTAACATGTGTCTGAGTAACAACAGAACACTGGATAAAACATATTTAACATGTGTCTGAGTAACAACAGAACACTGGATAAAACATATTTAACATGTGTCTGAGTAACAACAGAACACTGGATAAAACATATTTAACATTTGTCTGAGTAACAACAGAACACTGGATAAAACATATTTAACATTTGTCTGAGTAACAACAGAACACTGGATAAAACATATTTAACATGTGTCTGAGTAACAACAGAACACTGGATAAAACATATTTAACATTTGTGAGACTTGTGCGAAAGAGTAAAGTGCTGTGTTGAACAAACTTCTTCAGCCTCACAGCCCTGTCCTCCATGACACCCCTCTGATTAATATTAACGAGGGGAAGGACAGGGCTCCACCGTGGGCCCCTCCCTCAGGAGCGGGACCCTGTAATTATCCCAGTCTGTAGCTCCAGAGCCGGTGTGGTCCCTGACGACGGCCCGGTCCCGGCAGATCCACGCTCTTCATCAGTGAGCACACTTTAAACAGTGACCCGCTGCACTGAGCAACTTTTCCCCTTACATCCAGCACTTTTCTTCTGTCATGAGCACGAGGGGCCGCAGCGACGCAGCCTCTTTTCCCTCTTCCAAAGATAATGATTTACAAAATGCCTCTCATCAAAGAATTCATTAACAACCAACGTTAATTAAAAAATAAATGAGTAAACATCAATATCAAATCTCAGCACTGTGGAAGGGAATACATTATGCAGAGTAATGATGTTTGAAGGGGCTTTAGCACCTCTGTGGGACTCTTCTAAACCCCTTACCTCTTAGGCAGTTGCTTATTTTGCAACCCTTTGTTGTTTAACAACAAAGAGAATCGGCTCTCATAATGTTATATTAATCAGAGGATTAATATTTCAATTTGATTTGCTTTATAGTTGAGGTGCTGTTGGCATTTCCATTTTCCCTCCATATGTGCAGCCATGTTAAGTGCTATCATTACCATTTTCTACCTGGGGCTTCAGAGATAACAGGCGCCACTGATAGCTCTATTGGGCGCAGGCACAGGGAGCTTTTGGGGGGGCGGGGGCAGGAGGGGGGCTCATGCATTTTTAAAGGCCTTGTTTGGTGTGCCTTCACATCCATTATTCCTCCGACGCACGCAAACAGCTGAGTCACGGGCTTTAAGTGCCACAGGACACAGTCCTCGCTGTCCGGCCTGGATGGGACTGAGGGCAGAGGTCAGAGGTCACACTGGGGGATGCAGATCAATCAAGCTTTGTTTTAAATGAGATATTACAGTATTTGTATATATAAACATATGTTGATGTCAACAAATATGATTAAATTATTATTTAAAATTCACAGTATAATATTCAGTCAGCATTTACAGACTTTAACAATCACTTTAGTAAGTAATTATTTTTTAGATGTTCGGGGGTTGCCCTGTAATCATCATTGGCATTGTTTCTTGCACCAGAAGCTTTTCCTGACACACCTCTCCATTTACCCGGGCTTGGGACCGGCACAAAGTTTACAAACTCCCAGTCTCCAAAGACAGGGGCATCATCATTAACACTTACAATTTCAATAAAAACCACCACGGGCAAGGATGAACACCAGCTCACTCTGGACTAGGACCATAGTGTGTATTATGAGGCTTAGTTTAGGGGCTATGTTCCTTTTTATGGTCCTCCTCTTCATCAGATTAACCCGCCGCAGGAAAAAGCACCAAAAGAAACTCTCTAGTCTTCACTGTCATGGTCCTAGGCAGGAGTTTGCAATTGTGAAGCCAGCCACCCACCACCTCAGCGCAAAACAGCACTGTGGCTTTAAACCCTGACACATGCAGCTCTACGGCCTCTCTGGTGTGCTAAACAAATGTTATGTTAATGCATAAGGAGTAAGGAGTCAGGTAATATGCACTGTGTCTTAAACTGAGCCAATCGTTTCACTGAAAAATACAAAGACATTACATCCAACCATCCAACTAATCATTATTAACAGTGTTCACCCCGTTTCTTTGCTCTGTAGGCCATCTGTGAGACCCACAGCCAACTCATTTGAAAGAAAAATAAAAGTTCATCATTGCACCAGCTGATAGCTTAAGTCCCAACAGCTCTACTTTTACCGTATCATATTTACAGATTTCCATCATATATTTATCCACAACACTTGTTGATTAAAGTTGGCCCTCTGCTGCAGAACACAACCAGAGTGATTTGTGTGTGTGTGTGTGTGTGTGTGTGTGTGTGTGTGTGTGTGTGTGTGTGTGTGTGTGTGTGTGTGTGTGTGTGTGTGTGTGTGTGTGTGTTCTTTAGGCCCGTGTCACTTAATGACATCCTCTGAGCCCAACGCGTCTTAAGGAAAACAGACAAGCAATTAGGACACGGCGCATTTGTCATAAACACCATTCAGTGCCATGCAAATGCCTGATAATTGCCCGGCAGACCTTGAGTGACATGCCATTAGGTGATTGTTGGGAGCGTGATTAGCGCTTGACAGCGTGCCTCACTGGAAACATAACTCCAGAGAAGTGTTGACTCTGCGATGCTGCAGCGGTATCACTGCTGGATAAATATTTTTAGTGGGTTTGATATGGGTTGAACACATTTGGGTAGGGACATCATTTTGTGTGTGACTCCAAAGCACCATTTCCAACATGTCTAGTTGCATTTCCGATGTCAAAAAGGTCCCAAAGTAAGAGAACAATCAGGTCCTAGTTTGATCAGAACTGTGGCTTGATCTAAAGCCACTGCATTTCTACTTTGCCAGAATCTCTGACATAAAAGACAACAGATGTGCCAAAACTATTAATACTCAATTTGGACAAAGATGTCAGAACCTTAAAGCGTGATTTCAGAGTGCAAAGTAGTAGTACAAAGAAGAGCCGAAAAAGTGTTTTTTTGTGTTGGCCTCTGTTTTTTGTGCTAACATGTTGTTTACTGTAACAGGCTGCAACCTGTTCATTCCGATGTAAACAGGCCTGAAACAGTCTCTGACCCTGTGACCTCTCAGAGAGTGTGTACAGACATGGAGCTGTGCATGTGAGTCCACATGCCTGTGCGAGCGTGTATGAGCACGTGCACCGCTGCCCTTCATAATCAGGTCCCTGAGAGCCCCCCTCTGCAGTCAATTGCTCACAGCTGTGGGCCCCTTGTGGCGTTGGCAGAGCGGCCTGTCATCGGCGTCCGCCATGTGACCTGCTAATTTGGAGCATATGTAAGAGCTCTCGGAGCGGCGGGCCTTTTGACACGCCACAAACAGCAGCTGTGGCAGCTGCCCCAAAGGAAAGCTTTATTTAATTCAATTACATCTTTTGGAGATATGTAAACGAGGAGTGGAGTGGGAGGAGGGGGGGTCCATGGGTCTAAAGCCCCCCTAAAGCCCCCCTCACTGTTCTACCTCACCCTCTCTGAGCCTAAGTCCTGTCACAGAGTCCTGTCACAGAGCCACCAAGGAGGCCCAGGTGGCTCTGGAGCTGCAGCACGGGCTCTGAGTGAAGCCCCCTCCTCAGAGCTTCTGCGGTGGGGGAGGGGTGGGGAGTGGGGGGATAATCAGGGTCAGGCTCCTCTGCCACACTGATCAGTGTCTCAATCCCCGGGCAGCCCTGCAATTAATGCAGCGCTCAAAGATCCACCAGCTGGCAATTAGCGCCCTCACTCTCCTGCTCTGGGCCTCAGCAGCTCTGTGAGCCACCGACACAAGGATAAGTGTGTTATCACTGTTTCCATCATCACAAAAGAGTGGAACTTAGAACTGGAGACACACTGATGAGTGCATCCGTCCACCCATCACTTCAAAATAGGAATAGAATGGGAAAGTCATAAACTTTTGTCCAGATTAAAAATCTGTGATCTGTGTGGGGTTCAGAGTTCAGTCTGAAGGGGTCCGAGACCTGGGTTTTAGTATTACTGAGCTTTGTACAGTAGCATTCATTCACACTTTCCCAAGTGAACTGCACCAACAACTGCTTTAGAGCTTGTTGTAACTTCACCAAAGATGGCAAATGTAAAAAGAATATGAAATTCTTCTTGTTAATCTAAGATTACCACTTTGGGTCTTGTAGATCCCTCCTTCTGTGGTTCTCCTCAAGGTTATTCTTTTTCCCCATGGCTTGGTTTTATTTTTTTTGATCTTTCCTCGCCTGAACAGAGCGTGTTGTCCTGTACAGTCTGTTGTCATTTGAGACAGCTGCTGTTGTGATAATGGGCTGAAGAAATGAAATCAAATTGTTTTTAAGTGAACACAACCTTAAAGAGTGGGAACATCCTTCAGGTCACCCATGCTAGAGTCTACCTGCCTCAAAGTTCCACCGTACCACTTGGTCTAAACTAGTCTTTATTTCCGTCCCGCTCCATCGCCTCTGTCTGGCCCCAGGCCCACGTGCTGCTCTCAGAGCCTATGCAGGAATGAAGGCAATCCAGGGCCATTCACAAGCCCTTCTCGGCCTCTAAATGGAGCTGTGATAAGGACTCTTGAGTGCGGCTCGCTCCCCCTGCCTGCGAGGGCTCATCCCAGCTCCAGCTCCAGCTCCAGCCCCAGCCCCAGCCCCAGCTGCTGCCTCTGGCCTGAAAAGGGGCTTCAAGAGACGGGTGTCATCATGATCAAATTAACTCTTTCTCTCTGGATGGGAGCAAAGGTTGTCACATGTAGTGGTTTTTTTGACACGCATCAATGACGTTATGATTAGTCATTTTGCCGCCAACAATGGCCGCCAAATGCTGTGAATGGCCTTCTCCGTCAAAGAGGAGCGGAGGGCTGTTGAAAGACAGTGATGCTGAGAGAAGTCAGAGTCTTGCCACACACGCAGACTGTGGAAGTCAAATGTGGAGATGACAAATAGAGTGATTGCATTTAGCAGCGATCTGGCTAGTTTTGAGTTGCAAATGGGCAGAGCTAGACATTTGGCTGGTGTGAGGGTCTCTGGGACAATAAAGAAGCAAATGTGAGGAAGTTGTCGTGTTCAGCAGGCCAAGGACGTGAGTGTTTTTAGAATGTTTAGACCGTACAGCAGGGCCAGAAGGATCCCATCAATCCCAGCAAGTGGATGGTCAGATGTTTTATCAACCTATTTAGTCTGGTTTTCTGAAATGATTTATGTGACTGTAGCTATTTTCCCACGGACAATAACAGCCATTGCACAGGTAACCCATAAACAGGTGAGTGGGCCAAAACAGGAGTCTCCAGAGTGGTATGGTGCGGTTGAATAACAGATATTGTATGAGGTTATACGTCATCAAGTTATGATTTCATGTCCAGCATGGCTTTAGAATGAATATATCACTGGTCTTTACAAAGCATTCTCTTTGACTGGGAAAAACCCTTCCACAGGTGTTGCTATTTACCTGCCTTTGAAGTCATCAGATCAGCAGGTGTGCAGAGCTCTAGGATAAAGCAGGTTTTGGCTGCTCTGAGGCCTGTTGCTGAAACCAGTTTAGGTTTCAATCCAGGTAAGTTTAGGTTAGGTTTTTCTGGCTCCAGAAGGGGGTTTGGTTTTGAATAATTTAGATCCATTTTGAAAGTGTAAATTGTTACTGATTCATTCGTTTCATTATTTTAAGCAATTTTCCAACAGTTTCACCTGTTATTTATATTTATTGTGAAAAATCAGGAAATATGTCGAGGCCAGGGCCGCGGGAAGTCATTTTGAACAGGGGGTGCTGTGAATGTTTATTTTTTTTATTTTTTTTTGACAAAAAACCTCTGAGCCTATAGGCCTATTTAAAATACATTTAAAAAATAAATACATTGAGATTTACTACTTTGTTGTCATATATGGGGCGGCAGTAGCTCAGTGGGTAGCGTGGTCGTCCCACAGATATGCACAATGCGCTATTAATCTGAAGCAGAAGCAGAATCAGAAATAATAGTTTAATAATCGAAAGAAAACGAAATAATTACTTTCATTACAATTTCAGATAGCCTATACATACATGCAACTTATTTAGATACACCAAATAATATTACAACAAAATATAATATTAATCAAACTTCACAATAACGCTAAAACAATGCAATCGATTTGGTCAGCTGGCTTGAGTCACTGCACGTTTGTCACACGCAATTCTATTAACTCCAAAATCTTTTACACACCACAAGGAAATAATCTCGGACTATTTAATTTGTTTATTGAACAGTTCTCCACATCCATTACGCAAAGAACACACGCACAGTATAAAGCTTTCTGTCTCCATCTCCAACCTTTTACACAAACCACAAGGAAATAATCTCCGACTATATAAACGGGTTTTAACAGTTCTCCACAACCATTACGCAAAGAACACAAACAAAATAATACTCTCCATCTCCATCCCCACCACCTTACAAAAAACTATAGTGTACTACTTACAATTGCTTGGCTAGTCAAAGCTCATCCCACACTTGTTGCCAAAAATAAATGTTACAAGCGCTGCAGCACCATGCTCTTACCTGAGCTACATGCAGGCGGGTGCCCTGGTTACAGGTGTCCAAATGTCGAGGTGCGCTCTGGGGTCGTGGAGATAAAGTCTCTCATGAGGGACGAATGTCCAGGGAGTTCAGAATGTCTGTGTTGGTATGCATCAGCGAAAGGTGTGTGAGTCTTTTCTGGGTCATGGTGCTGCGTACCCATGTCTTCAAAAAACGCAAGGCGGAGAAAGTGAGTTCGGCCACGGAGATGGGTAGTCACACAGACATAACTCAATCAGTTTTTCTATCTCTGAAAACATGGCTCTTGTTTGTGGCTGGAGCTTTATCAAACATGATGCTACATATTGGACTGTGACACACATAAACCCTCTGTCTTTTGTGACATCGGCAAGCTGCTTGGCGATGCTTGGCCTAAGCATTTTGAGCTGGAGTTCAAGGCGGTGACCTGCCTGCCTGAGGTTGACAACGTAACTTCCGAACCTGATGATTAGGCCTCAAAATATGAAATTAAAATCCAAAATATACGTAATAGCCTACGTGTGTCAAAATCATTTTCTAAAATATTCATAAGGAATTTATAAATTGTGCAAAATATTTTAATAGGCCTACATTTTTTTTAATCTCCCTCTCGTCTCTAGGGGGTGCTGCAGCACCCCCAGCACCCCCACTTCCCGCGGCCATGGTCGAGGCCATGTGTTTTTAAGTTGGTCTATCTTCAGTGTGAGCCAATTACAATTATTGTCTTAAAACCTTTATACAACAGGCATTTTTTTTGGCTGTGATCTTGTTTTGTCCTGTTTCTCAGCAGAAATAGCCCCGCCCCCTCTACCTCCAGGTTGAATGCTATTGGCTTTTCACTGCAATATAGCATTCAGAACCTACTCTGCAACTCTGAGTCCATTAAACCAAAGCAAACCAGCAAATCTATATCAGAGTTGAACAACAAATTTGTTAAATAAGGGGAAAGTGAAATAAGTGACATGATTTCAGATTCTATTCCTCTAATATTCTAGAACCAGTTTTAACTCATGTTAAAACATTGGATTCAAAAGGTGCTAATAACTTTTAAAGCTGACTGACTGATAATACTCAGACTGAAGTCTCGAGCTCCAGTTGATGTGCTGACCCCGATCCCTGGCTGCTGTAATTGCCCCAATGCCCCCCGCAGCCACCTTTGCCGCCATTGTGCTTTCCTGTAACACAGTAATTACACACATTTAATTATTAAGACTCCTTATCAAAGCCCGAGCTTAACTTGTTTTGTTGCAGAGTGAGGTTCCTGTGATCTCGGGCAGTCATTACTTATTCAAGCCCTGGATGCTCTCATTCCCAGTTGCCGTGCGTCAACGTGTGGCGTTAATGACGTGCTCTTCCTGTTTGCCCTCGTTTTAGCTCCAGCTTGGTGACAGAAATAATATTGGGCTTACACCGAGGGAAAAAGGCAACCGCAAAATGACTATTTATTACGCTCAGATAAAATAATTACCATAAAAGGATATTAATTAAACCAGTATTTGAATGGTCTGTTTACTTAGCCGAGGAGTGAGTTTTGTATTGGCTCACATTCAGCGCACTATTTCTACAGGCATCTGCTGCTTATGCAACGCACTGCCATATCTGTCCATAACTCTCAGATAAGTGTATAAAAACAGCTTCTATTTCATGAACAAATGTGAATGTCTTCTTTACTTTGTACTCATTGTCATTACACACTGTGGGTCACAAAACTTGAGTGATCAAAAAACTCAGATCCAACTGGAGCTGTAACGGTCCAGTCTGTGAGCAGATCTCTTACAGTCACAGCAGCTGCATTTCTCTCACTGACCTTTATGGCAAAAGTTATGATTCACTCTCTACTAGTACTAGGACTAACTCATCTACTTTAAGCCTGGGATCTCATTGATACACTCTGCGTTTAACATCAGATAAGCCCTTTTTAACATGGAATGATGAGCTAGTGAAGCTTTGAGAGGGTCTCTTGTTGTCTTTGACCTGGCAGTTATCGCATTCAAATGACAGTCACAGTCAGTTACACACCACAAAACCACAGACACACACAGACAAAGACATGCTCACACAGAGACATGAGATCAAGTTCTATCTTCCTACCGACTGAGCTGAGAACTACCAGGGACGTCACGATAGTGTCGGCAAATCAGGAAACTGCTGAGGGCCTCGAGTGAACTGTTAATCTGACCATTAAAAGAAAAAGAAAAATCAAATAAAACATCAAGATTTCTTGTTGTTGTGACAGTTCATCCAGATTAAAACACAGTTCCTCGGAGATATTAGAAGGACCAGTTATAATTACTTCAGATTTACCTTTGTTGGATTTGAGGTCGTTTTGTGACATCCAGCTTATAATATCTATCATACAGGAGTTAAGTGTGTCATACAAATGTGTGTGTCATCTGCAAATAAATGATTAAAGATATTATTGGAATTTAACAAAGTGTCAAGATGGATTAAATGAGCCGTGTGGCAAGCCATATTTTCATTGAGTAGAGGAGTTAGAACTTTAAAAGTTAATGGAGTTTAACCTGTTAAAAATATCTGAACGTAAAAGTGCAAATGCATTCCCACTTAGTATTTGGTGGTCAACAGTATAGAAGCTACATTAAGAAATAATTAATTAATAATAGCCTATAAATAATGACAAATCCATTTTTTTCCCTTTGTTTTAGGGCAAAGAAGTACAGTTACATGATGTCAGTGCTCTCATCTGGGGCGGCAGTAGCTCAGTGGGTAGAGTGGTCGTCTTTCAACCGGAAGGTAGGGGGTTCGATTCCCGCTCTCCCCACAATTCATACTGTCGTTGTGTCCTTGGGCAAGACCTTGCCTCCAGTGGCTGTAACACTGGTAATTACATTAGAACAATGTAAGTCGCTTTGGATAAAAGCGTCAGCGAAATGAATAAATGTAAATGTAAATGTAAATCTGTCGCAACCAAAAAAGTCTAATGCTGGCAAAAGTCTTCAGCATGTATGTTTTCAAAAACCCTCCTTTAAAGAACGATGTGTGAAGAATAGTCAATAGCCCTCTTGTAGGGTTCATTTGACCCTCTCAGGTGAGCGTCCATGGGCAGGTTTCACCAGGAAGACCCCGAATGACCTTATCACCAACCTCCTTCCTCTAAATGTGTCTGCCCAAACTGACTCAGAGTATGGAAATAGCAAGAGAAACTGAGCGTGACAGACCACTGTGAGCTGCGGGCCATCTCCCAACCGCTGCTGAATAATCCTCGAGTCTGGTGAGGCCTGTGTCAAAACCTCATGTCTCTTCTACAGTCTAAAAGAGCACATGTGGAAAGTATAAAGTCACCTTTTGTGTTTAAAAGAGACTTGGAAGCTCAAGTTTATAGTACCACATTAGATTAAGATACCCATGACTGCTGAGTGAGCTGTGAATAGCTAGTGATGCTATTGGACCAGAACACAGAATTTAATTAGTGGAACACAGACCTTTTGGGAACTGAAGTTAAGCAAACCACAATACATTTTATTTGACAAAAACTACAAAATCTGCTTAAACATGGTGTTTTTGACAAATGGCAACCCACAGATTGCATGTGTGTGCTGTCAGTTAAAGGGTAGAGAACATTAAGAAGTGGCTTGGTATTAAGCTGTTCTATTTATGATGCTGGATGCTTGGAACTATGTAAAGCAAGGCATACACTGTGCAATTTTTTCCCAAATTTGACCCCATTTCTGGTTGTACAACAATTTATGTGTCAAGTCGAATGTTCCCTAAAGGCAATCGGATGGTCGGATTAAATTTTAGTGGCAGCAAACCATTTTAGTCGTACAGTGTGAGAACAGAAATCAAGAGCTTTGCCTTTTCCTGAATGCAATTTATTTGTACATTGAGAGGGGTTCTATTTGAAACCCTCTAAAGTCACACAGTATATTCCCAGTTTTATGCACAACTTGTACAGAACACTGTAAAACACCATGTGTTTGACCCGGTGTGTTTTACAACCTGTGCTTCCTCATCAAAGACTGTCAAACTTAATTCAAGCCTGATCAATATGAAAGTAAAATGAACTTTACCACTGTAGACATAGATTAATACAAGTGCATCATCACACTAAAAAGTCGAAATGTGGTTTAACAAAGTCTTTAAGAGTTGGGATGGGGCTGTGACTGTTAAGCTTCACAAAAACAAGTTATGAATGTACAAAGTTATTTGTCATTGTTATTTACTGTATTTTAAAATCCTATGGAAATGAGTAATGTATAGATGAAAACGAGAAGCCAATAGAAACAATAAAAAAGAATGACTCACTGAGCATTGTCTTTTGTGATGGTGATGTATGTGCTGTGGATGAAAGACTTTAAATAGCTCTAAACAAATCCCACGCAGGCTGCTCATGCAACACAAGACGTTTTGCACATGCAAATGTAGAGCTGCGGTCCGACTCAAAGCTCACCTGCACCAGGCCCACACCTTAAACCATCCAGCTTTGTTCTCCACCAAAACTCAGCCTCACTTTGACTCATGTTTACGGATATTTTTTTCTCAAGCCACATTAAAGTTGTCTGAACTAAAGTGACGATTAAAAATAAAGTAAATGGTGCCTATTTAGGTGAACACTTCACATGTTGGCTCATGAAAACAGTAAGACCACACAATTAACTAGCAAATCATATCTGCAGTCTTTTTTAACAGTAGATCCCACATAAATACAGTATGCTGTGATCAGTGCATTATGGGAAAGACTTGCTTCCATTAAAGTGGACACAAGAGGGAGCCCCAGTCTGGCTCAAGTGTCAAAGTCTGAACATGTGTCGATTAACTTTAGTCGTCTCACTGTGGAACACAGGCTGCAGTCCTAAAGTACTTTAAGGACAGACAGGAGAATGTGGAGGTATGACTTTTCAAGTAAAAAAATTGAAATAGCTCATTTAACATTTAAGTTTAGCTACTTGTACACATCCCAGTTTGTTATAAAAAGATTTAAATTAGTTCCAGAGATAAACATGTGCATCTGGCAGCTCAGAGAAGCAGCCGCAGTAAAAGTCTCCTCTCCCTGCGCTGTTCAACTGAGAGGATCAGGAGATCGTTCATTTCTTCTGCCAAAGGACTGTATATCTATCTATCTATCTATCTATCTATCTATCTATCTATCTATCTATCTATCTATCTATCTATCTATCTATCTATCTATCTATCTATCTATCTATCTATCTATCTATCTATCTATCTATCTATCTATCTATCTATCTATCTATCTATCTATCTATCTCAGATCCTATTGGTCCACTTTCAGTGAGTTTTTTTCTCACAGTTCTTAGCGCCCGGTCTCTCTCGTGTGAACCGGAGCCCCTCCTGTCTCCCCTGGTTCCGGTGGTCCCTGCCGCTGTTGTTACTGATGTACTTTTTTCCAGCGCGCTGTGGCTCTGCTCTGCGCTGTGAGTCTGGTCTCGTTCTGCGCTGTACAAATGGGTAATAAGCACCACTTTGTAGCTCTCTTCTCTTTCAGATCCAAAGTGAAGAGTGTGATTAAATAATCATTGCCGAAGCGGTGTGCGTGCAGCTTTCCCCTGCTCCTCACCTTGGGGACATATTGTCCCCTGTCACTGAAACCTCGGGGACAGAAGGCTCCGCCGTGGGGAGGCTCAGCGGGAGAGCAAGGAGCTGATGAAACGGAGATCGGGTAATGAAGGCATGGCCCATGGCTTCCGTGGCTCTGCCATATGTTTCACCAAATGCAAATTGCCCCCAATTCAAACAACTTTTTCATCTTGATATATGCAAATGTGTTTATAAATACTGTCTTATAAATATAGCATACAGTTTTAGGCGGGAGCTGAGTCCTACTGTTGTTGTTCTGAGGCAGCCTCAGCAGGACCAGCTTTAACCAACAGGCTCCGACTTGGCACCAGCCAACTTCTCCTGGAGAACAGGAAGTAAGGTGGTCAAACATGGGGCACACAGACCAATGAGAGAGGCCCTGATCATGTCTTCGTCCAATTGGAATAGGCTCAGTTATTACAGGCCAATGACAAATTACAAAGGTACATGTTTACAAAACAGACAAGACATGACCTTTTGACATTTTGTCTGAAATGTCTCAGTGGAGTTTTAGAAGGGTTTTCAACATTTAGTGTAGTCACATATAACTCCAGCCTGGGCGCTGATATAATTAACCCTTAACAGTAATTTCCCTAACGTGTCACATGTGCACTAAAAATACTCGTGTTTTTTTCTCTGTCAGAATCATATGCAAGTGTAAAAACCAATAATCTATAAAAAAAAAATAATAATAAAGTGAGAAATAAAATGTTTATTGTGTTTACATGAATTCTTTTGAGAGTAGGCTGAGGGCTGTGTGTGTGAAAGAGTGTGCACGCTCAGAGTGCTCAACCCAAAATATCAACATCAAAGAGGCTAAATGTTAAATAATGATAAAGCCTTGATTGCAGTCTCATTACTCTGATGGAGTTAGCCCCGAGCCAAGCGCACATATCTGAGAGTGACCTGGAAAACTTTGCGACACATTCACTTTATACTTCAAATCAGAGTGAGGGAAAAGATCATCAGTGTTGGGTCAAACATTAGATGTGTAATTCAATGTGATCTGTATTCCGTTCAAAACACTGAATTACAGGAGCCCTGTTATGCCCGATCAATTTTATTTTAGTTCAAAGTAAACAATTTGTTTAGGACTACTTATTCTTTATTTGGAGCTCTGTTAGCTTCTGTTGTGAGCTTCTGAGCTTCTGTCTTCTTGGGGTTAAATAAAATGTACACTGTACATTACAAAATAAAATTACACAATATAAAGACAAAACCAGAAAACATATTGTAAAATTTCAAGTCAAATGTACATGATTGTGATTGTAATGTATTCATTTCACATTAATTTTATTTACTCTTTTCAATGTTGACACTGATGTGATTTTGTTGTGTTCTTTCTTTATTCAGAACTTTAATCTCAAAATTCAAACGTTTTTATGAGAATACTTATTTTAATCTCAGAATTCTCACCCTTTTCTTTTTTTCATGCAATTCTGGTGGTCTTTCCTGGAGACTTGTTTACACTGATAGGAATACATACCAAGCGGCTTCTGTTCACATGCCAATAATGTTTAGGGCTCACAAAAACTCTCCCCATTAAACATTTTTACAGTGGCCCATAGAGTGTTCAGTTAGAAAAAAAAAAAAGAAAAACGTAAAGTTTGAGGTTACTGGGCTGTTAAAGTAACAACTTAACAAAACCTGAGCAGGTAAATTTCATGGTGTTCCCCATGGTTCAATGTTTGGACCACTGTTATTTGTTTACTGCAATTGTGTCTTGCGGTAAACCAAAAACTTTTGTTTTGTGTAATAAGCATGTGCACAACCGCAGCAACAACATAAACAGTCTATACAAACAATATCTTCAGCCATTTTTTAAAAATATTGTTATAGTTTTTATTCGTATTTTTAATACTTAATTTTAAACTACATCATAAAGGTTTTTGATGCAAAAATTAGATATATCCTGACTTGATTCAGGATTTAATTCAGTTCAGGCATTACAGTGAGCCACAGTGAGCAGTGTTGAATTAAGCTACAATGGCTCCATCTACTGAGCACTTTATGAGACACAAGATGAAGCAGAATCCCACTTTGGAATAATAATAATGCAAATTAGCCATAATTTAAATGAGTGCGTTTTGTTTTTTCAATACATTATGAAATTCTGTCTCTCTTAGAATTGTGACTTTAATGTCAGACCTTTTTCACAGAATTGTGAATTCTCAAAATTCTGGCCTTTTTTTTTTTTTTTGGGGGGAATAACTTTATTTTCTAAATTCTGAGAATACCGGATTTAATATTAGAATTCTGTTTTCATAGTTTTCAAACCTGACTTATACAATGAATAAGTTAGACCTTAAGTTAGACCTACAAAGACTTTTTATCTAAGACTAGTTATAAAAGTTTGGGGGTAAAATTTGATTTCTTACCTGATGTTAACACTTCCAGCTCCTGGTAAGAGGCCATGTGCTTTTTTGACCAACTGTGTTTCATATCAGATATTTATTTATACTGTATTTTAATATCACTGTAGTACCAACAGTTATTGAGTGTTCATTTTTGTATCTGTTGTTCTAAATAGAGCACACCTCTGAAAGGACTCATTCGTTCATTTTCTATTGGTTCTATCCTGTCACAGTCCAGTTCCAGTCATCCAAATATCTGTAAATATTTCTGTAATGGAGATTTATTTCTGTGTAAAAATAAAATGTTCATAGTCAGGTTGTACACCAGAGGGCAGCATGTGAACAGCTATCAGACTCAGCCAGATGCTGAATGTGGACTCTTCATAGTCGGGATACACTTTTTAGTCATTTGTAAAAGTAAAATATAATGCACAAATTTCAAAACTTGACACCCAATGAGCAAAAGTTATCTCAGAGTGACACAACCACACACATTTTTATCATCACACACAGCATTACTAAACTCTACACAAACACACATCAGTCAAACCTCTAAGACTAGATTTTCATACACTGACCACAAATACACTATAAATACAGTCAAACCGGAGCCTGTCTGATCCAAAACTGGTTTAAAAAACATCCCCGTTTTTTGGTTCTTCCCCTTCAACCTTATTCCCCTTTTTGACTCCATTGAGGTGTTTTTGGAAACATCTGACTGTCAGCTCTAAAAGTGAGCCAGTCTTGAGGCAATGGAAGCAGCCTGTGGGGACATAGATTCAGAGACGAGCCACTCTGGGCCATATCCCTCTGTTTCTCAATGAGACCCTGTGTCTGATCCATGTCGGAGATTGGAGACAGTATTGTCAGAATTGTATTTTTGTATGTATTCTTTGTAAATGGTTAAAGTGTGATGGGCATTGTAAACCAACAGTTTGTTCATGTCATTACATCACAGTCATATTTACCAGATACTACAAATGTTTCCAGGCCTATCTTTAGTAGACATGTAAAGAATGCTATAGATTTACAGCACTGTCCTAATGCTGGACGTATTTATAAACCTAGTGTGTCACATTTACACAATAAAGATTAATTTGAAAGATTTTAAAGTTTTTCTCTGAGATGATCTGTCAGGATACAGTTTTGGAGTTCATGTGTAAAGATTTGTTACACAGGCTCCAAGTTTCAGAAAACGTGCTTTAGGAATTACAAAAAAAATGGTATAAGATAGTACATTGTGAAATCTGCACTCTCAAAATTGTTGTTCAGTTATGATTTAGAAGATACAGAGTGTATTGATCTGATGGTAAATGGTAATGCATTTATATAGCGCATTTTTGCACCCTTCTCGGGCACCCAAAGCGCTTTACATCATGCTTCCACTCACCACATTCACACACATTCACACCTGGGGCAGACAGAGATGGGGGCTGCCATACAAACAGCGCTCAACCTTCTCCGACCACCACCAAACACACCTCTACAGTCACACACATTCATACACCAGTGCTACGGACACTGGAGGCAAGGTGGGTTAACTGTGGGGCGGCCCTTCCGGTTGAAGGACGGCCGCTCTACCACTGAGCTACTGCCGCTGATGTGTTTCCATTGTACCCTTAGATGCCAAGATAAATTCTCTTCAATAATTGTTTTATCCCAGTGGAGCTGTAATTGCCATTGCCAGTGAAAGTCCACAGTTGAAGCTTTGATTAACACACAAGTAGTTTAACCTAGCTCTGCGCTGCAACCACATAAACAGTTCTATCGCAGCAGCGCCACTCGATTGCACAAATAGTATTAAGACTTACTGCAGCCGCTCCTCTCTGGGTCTTCAGAGGACAGTGGAGTGCAGTGGAGCTAAAACAAACGGCGGGTCCCTCCCTGGCACTGTTAACCCCCTCTCCCGGATCAACCACCACTCCCCGTATAAACATCACAGGAATCCCCATGCAGACTGTAAACAGCCAGGGAGCTGAACATATGTTTATACAGGGGCTGTAATAGGCAGATTAGAAATTCCTACACACTGTGGCTCTGTTGACTTCCCTGATATCCCCAGTGCATTCATTTTAAAGGCCCATATTTGTCGGCTTTTCGATGGAACCACAGTTTAATGTGAGTCCTGCAGCCCCAACACAGTCTAATTGGATCTAATTGGTTTTTTTATATGCAGATATACATTATGCATGAACTTAATGGTTGTGGTTTGTGGCCCCTGTAAGGGTTTAAGAACTCTGTGGGGAATAAGCTACAATTACAAGTGTACTAATTAAATCATAAAAGGGTGGTCATTGGGTTAGAAACAAGGAGGCAACATTCCTGCTTGTTATCTTTATGCATCAACACGTGTCCAAAAAGGATTACATTTGAAAAATTTACACTATGGTCAGACAAATTAATGCTGTTTATTCTTTACAACTACACAGCCTTTAAAAAAGCTGCTGCTGGATCCATTATAGGGGATTGAATAAGTTACCCAGGGACAGAAAAATCGGCCAATTACATGCGGGCAAACTAAATGCTCGAAAAAGCAGGGCTTCTATTGGTCTACACCGGCTTGTGAGCTGATGCTGCAGGAAGAGTAATAGCTGCCATTAAAGTGTATTTTCAACACTGAAAATGTCTTTTAACACAGAGAAAAATTATCAACAGAGAAAAGGGAGGCAATATAAAGCGAGAATACAGAAAATACTGGTAATTCAATCTTGTAATGTTTAGTAAGGTGGAGATAATCGCCACCCTGGCACTCAAGTTGCACGCTAAGCTAATGCTAAGCGCTAAACTTCAGTTTGGTATACTGTGAAAGTATTCTGTGGAGGGAAAATTGGTACAGATTATTTTTTTTAATAAAGGAGAAGCAGTGGCGGTCCCTAGGATGCTTTTAAAGGGAACAGAAAATCAGGTAGTGCAGCTTTAAGTCTGAACAGGTCTAGTGTACCAACATACTATCACTGGCCCATCATCATGTTACAGTGACGGTGTCTCATGTGGACCACTGGGTTTGCCACAGTAGTCATATGGGTAAGAGCCTGATTCATGAGCTCTTATGTAAAGAGAAGAAGGTTGGCTTATGTCAACTGTCTGCTGGAAGACAAGAGGTCTTATAATTAAGGCTGTAGTAATTGAAAACTCATTCCCTCATTCTTCCAACCCAACCAACATTTATTATATTACTTCAAGCACTCATCATTACTCCTTCTCATTAGTCTTCTTGTGAAAGCATTGCTAGTTTTTATATGAATTTACCTTTCTGCTGTTTCTGTTTTCTTTATTGCACTGATTCCCTGCTTTTGGAATAGGCACACTCATCCACACCCCAGTCATCATCAGACCCCTGAGTATGTAAGAATGTGATTGGCCAATACACATTCTTATTAAAATCCTTGATACCTGAGGCAGTTAATATCATCTCAAAGGGCAATTTTTCACAGAACATTGTAATTACATTGTGCTAAAATGTGTACACTGAGCTACTGATTAAACAGAAGAAATAAAAAAAAGGAATATTGTACATTTAACTTGCGATACTATGTGGCACGGCTGAGATAGTATAACATAAGACCCTCCAAATAGATTAATAAAACACTTTTGGTGTATGAAACATTCTCTAGTCTTTTGTCTGTTACCTTATTTGGAGTTGGCTGGGCGTGGATCCTGTCCCTGGGCCAACTGGCACAGTTTTATTTAATCCAGTAATCACCTGCGGCAGTGGAAAAAAATGGCCTTCACTGTCAGATTGTCAGGCTCTGTGATGAAGATGCGCTCAGACTTTTGGCAGAAGATATGATTTAATTTGTCATATTCATCCACTTACCTGTTTGTTTATGGTCTGTTTCCCAATCTCCAGAATCCTTGCCAAAATACCCAGGATGCATCTGTGGATCTTCCGTGGCCTTTCCCTACCCACAATGCACCGCAAGTGTTTTGGAAACAAAGGCAGTATAAGAGGGAGAACGGCTTAAATGTCAGCTGATGTTGCCATAGGCTTTTGAGTCACTTTTGGAACAAAAGTTCGGCTGCTCTCTTTTTACAAAAAAATACCTGAGACTTAAATAATGTAAATGCCAGCTAATGTAACTGTTTAGCTCCACAAATGTCTTTTTTCCATGAGCCATGGATCAGTGTTAGACTCTCACTAACATCAGACTGTTTCATGCCTTAACACCTCTTGATTGTAGACATAAAATCTTTGGATTAATATCCTACCAATGGTTTGCGGGGTGCCACTAAGAAGATTTCTACAGTATGGCAGTGATTGGGACAGTGACCCAGGGCATGACAGGATGTATCAACGTGGTTTATGATACGCATGGATATGCTTCAGAGCACTAAAGTCCGGCTCATAAAAGATTGCAGGTTCAATTTGTTTACGCTCAGTGTGATTTGATTTGTCTTTGAGCTACAAAAAAAAAAAGAAGTTTAAAAGAATAAAACTGAGTAAACACTCATCAAATCATGATAATGTGAGCGGTTGTGGTGATAGATGCAGAATTTGTTTCTGACCACAGTCCGTGTCTTCTCCGGAGGGACAGGGTGTATCGGGTCTAAATTGTTTAACTTTAACTTCAGGATGAGATAAATCATTAAAACTGTTCCTCAGGACTTGGCTGAGTGACACCAGCCAAACTTTTTCAAACTATTTACTCTGTGAGGCCTCTGTTGTTGACTAATTACAGTAGATAAGATATATATCAGCTACATTAATTATTGATTATGAATTAATAGTAGCAAGCGTTATACATTTGTGCATGTATTTTTTTTTAGACAAAGCGAAAGTACCACTCAAAAGGTTCACATAGTTTTTTTTTTTGCTACTGTACATGCCCGGAGCTATGCATGCAATAATTTGACTGTGCACTGACGTTGGTCCCTTCACAGCAAATCTCAAACTCCGCCTATGCTTCTGTCAAACTAAGTGGAGCTTATAAATCAACAAGGAGCAAATGTTAAACATTCTGACATTTCAAGAAACAACAACAAACTATTTCTAAGTCTGTGTTGCAATGTCAAAGCCTTTAAACTGCAGTTGACATTAGAGAGAGTAGAACGAACCTGGTCAACATGCCGACACTTGCACAGATACAGCACACACTAAACACAGCTCTGGAGCTAAGGGCTAGACTAGGATAACAACTGTTCTTATGCTCCAGTGGCCTCTTGGCAAGAAAACAGCAATTATCTGTAAGTCTGCGTGGTTGTTAAATTAAATGTGGTTGTTCAAAACAGTAACGCCACATTTCAACCTCTAAGAGCATGGTGCTCTAAGGACATTAGGTTCCAAAGTATTTGCTGGTGACGTGTAATAAAGTCATCACCCACTTCAAGAATCATCTGAACTTTGATGCTATTGCTTCATTGTTTTCCGCTGCCAATGAATGTGTCATGTTTGGGGCCAGTGTGAACATGTCCCAACTTGAAAAGTTTACCTAGAGACATTTAGCTGACACAGCACTCTGGTATGTTGTCAGACTGTCATTATACTGTGGTCTACACATTCAGCAGCACTTTATGTCCATGAAGTTTCTGAGCAATGCTAAGAGGAAATATCTAAAATATAAGGGCTTGGTGATGGGGCATGGACCTATTGACATTTTTTGCTCATAATGTCCATGTTTGATTTGTGGTCTCTCTTACTAATTACATTTTTTGGGCCCCATTCAGAATTTGTAGGGGGCGCTGGAGGTCCATTTCTGAATCTAGCTCTATAGTTCACATTTCCTTGTGTTCAGGTCATAAATACTCCATTGGGTTCAACTGGATCTGACAATGTTTGTGAGAGTGATAGGAATTTTCTGTTTGCACAACTCTATTTTGTTTGGCAGATATATGTGACATTGAAATGACTCCATATACAAGTTGTTCTTTTTTCACACAGATCCTTTGTTGCTCCACTGTGAGAGTGGACAGGTGTGTGTCACCTCCGCCTCCTTCTCCTGCTCTCTGTGCGTCGTCGTGTCATCACGTGACTCAGCGGCAGAAGTGAACAGGGCAGGAACAGGATGAGTGAGCGTTGTGTGGACTTATTTTACTGCAGTTAACCAAAACACTGCCAGTTGTGATCTGTGTAAAAAAGCTTGTTTGTTTTTTATGGATTTCTTTTATTTATGGCCGGGAAAAAAATGAGAATAAAATGTATTACTTAAATTAATCAACAAAATATAAAGTGTTTTTATTTTTCAATATTTTGCAGATCAAATATTTGAATATATAGGAGACCTATCGAGCCTGGTTGCCTTGTGGGACTCCTGAGGAAGCTGATGGGTACCGGCAGGCCAAGCGGGCTGAAGCCCGGGTGGTTGTGGAGGCAAAATCTCGGGTCTGGGAAGAGTTCGGTGAGGCCATGGAGAAGGACTATCGGTCAGTGTTACGCCGAGGCCTGGTTAGCGGCTGGATGTCAGTGAGATACCACGAGCAATGATAAGCTGCACTCAAGGAGTTGACATATTCCACTGTTTTTCTTTTATTATCCTTCTTTTTCAATAAATATACAAAAGTGCTAAGTGCAAAAGTGCAATGGAGGAAGGATGAGCTCAGTCCTCTCCAGATGCAGGTCTCTGAATGATAAGTTGAGGCGCCTTAAATACCTCCCAACTACCTGGGCAGAAACCAAACCAAACCCACAGGAACATACATTAACATAAGCTTTTGCTAAAACCATGTTTATACCCTCCAAAACAATAACCTAAACTATAAACCATATTTAAAACCCAACACAATTCACAAACCCTAAAACCAAACACCTAGACTTCTTTAAAATCCATAAACCATAAAACACTGTTTAGTTTCTCCCCTCGCCATTCCCCTGCCTTGATCTGGCCAGGAACCTTTTTTGTGTTGCTTGTTGCCCTGGGGGCTCTATTAGCCAGACACCTGGACACAAGGACCAGAGTGGTGAGTAAACTCACCAAACACCTTTAAAAGACACCTTTACACTCCACCACAACACTTAACACCAAACACACAATTATACACATATCTATTGCACAATTCTCAATCAGTTCTAATTGTTTGTTCTCCCCCGCAGACCGGCAGCCATCATCCAAGCGCAGATCCGCAGGTGAAACTATAAAACAATCAATAAATTATTTCCTCAAACCAATCGTGTGCAATGTCATTCTTTCTGTAAATTCGCATTTGTTTAAAGTGCTACGTGCTCCACTACATTTCAGCCTCGAAGAAATTCTGGCAAACCGTCCGGTGCCTCAGGAGGGGGAAGCAGTGCCCTGCCAACACTGTTTACAGTGGAGGTGGGAATCTGCTGACTTCAACTGGGGACATTGTTGGACGGTGGAAGGAATACTTTGAGGATCTCAACCCCACCGACATATCTTCCACTGAGGAAGCAGAGGCCGAGGGCTCAGAGGTGGACTCGTCCATCACACAAGCTGAAGTCACTGAGGTAGTTGGGAAGCTCCTCAGTGGCAAGGCACCGGGGGTGGATGAGATCCGCCCTGAGTACCTCAAGTCTCTGGATGTTGTGGGGCTGTCTTGGCTGACACGCCTCTGCAACATCTGGAGTTTGGGGACAGTACCTCTGGACTGGCAGACCGGGGTGGTGGTCCCTTTTTTCAAGAAGGGGGCCCGGAGGGTGTGTTCCAACTACAGAGGGATCACACTCCTCAGCCTCTCTGGGAAAGTCTATGCCAGGGTACTGGAGAGGAGAATGCGGCCGATAGTTGAACCTCAGATTCAGGAGGAACAATGCGTTTTTGTCAGGGTGCTGGAGGGTTTATGGGAGTTTACCCAATCAGTCCACGTGTGCTTTGTGGATCTGGAGAAGGCATTCGACTGTGTCTCTCGTGATGCCCTGTGGGGGATGCTCTGGGAGTATGGGGTCCGGGGCCCTTTGCTAAGGTCTGTTTGGAAGTCAGACCTGTTCCCAGTGCATGTTGGACTCCGGTCCTGTTCATTATCTTTATGGACAGGATTTCTAGGCGCAGCCAGGTGCCAGAGGGAGTCTGGTTTGGGGACCACAGGATCTTGTCTCTGCTTTTTGCAGATAATGTTGTCCTGTTGGCTCCATCAAGCCAGGACCTTCAGTGTGCACTGGGACGGTTTGCAGCCGAGTGTGAAGCAGCTGGGATGAGGATCAGCACCTCCAAGGGATCTATGTTCCTACTCTCACCTATGGTCATGAGCTTTGGGTCATGACGGAAAGAACAAAATCCCGGATACAAGTGGCCGAAATGAGCTTTCTCTGCAGGGTGGTGGGGCGCTCCCTTAGAGATAGGGTAAGGAGCTCGGTCACTCGGGAGAAGCTCAAAGTAGAGCCGCTGCTCCTCCACATCGAGAGCAGCCAGCTGAGATGGCTCGGGTATCTGTTTCGGATGCCTCCTGGACGCCTCCCTAGGGAGGTGTTCCGGGCATGTCCCACCGGGAGGAGACCTCGGGGAAGACCTAGGACACGCTGGAGGGACTATGTCTCTCGGCTGGCCTGGGAACTCCTCGGTATCCTCCGGTGGAGCTGGAGGAATACCTTTCTGTACTGCTAACATAGTCTTAATTGACATCACTGCAAGAAGAACAGGGCCTCTCTGACTCTGTCAAAGTCTTTCTCTGATGCTCATAGTAACAACATATTTCTGGCAATCAAAATGTTACTGCAAAGTCAGCCTTGAGTCCCCTCTTTTCACAAATACCACTTTTGAATTGGTTTGGGTTATTTACGCTCACATATAATTGGCTTGAACTTACTTTTACGTTAGTAGCTGCACAAACAGTAATGGGAGAAGTCAACAACCTAATAAACTACTATCAAGTATATCATAGTTCAGAGTAAGTAAACTAACATATAAGGATTTTGTTTTTTAAATAAAGCTTGAAAGAGGCTTAAGTGTGGTCTTAAAGATTAGCCACCTACTGCACTGTTACATAACTATATATGCTGACAGAAAACACGTAAGCAGTAAACTGTAAGTTTACTTAATCAAGGTTAACTGACCCAAACAAGATTGAGTAAATGAAGTGCCTTTCGGCTTGTCCCCATCCGTGGGTCTCCACAGTGAAGTAGTTCACATGAGTAGCTTGGTGTTGTGTCACCAGATGCCCTTACGAGCAGCAGCCTGCCTCGTGCCACTCAACATATGCTGGAGTTCTAGTTTTCAAGAGGTGCGTAACCTCTACAAACCTAGAGCGGGGAAACATAGGAAGTAGATACAAAGAGTCAAAGTAAACTTCCGTTACCCTTTCAAAATAAAAGCTTTCTAACAGCACAGCGGTGACGAAAACATTACGCATCACATCTAGGACTTCAGTGAATGTTTGACTATAATAACTATAATAATAATCTATTGATTATTTTGTATGATTAATCAAGTATTCAGATAAATAGTGTAGCTGCATAACTGCATAATTCAGCAACACAGTTCAAATATACAGATTTTCTGTTTGAAATAACGTTCACATGTATTTATTCTTCCATTTCACATTATATGTGCTTTAAAAATGATTAACAAAGAAAGTGTCAACAACTTTATAAACAGGTCCTAATTAAGGTTAAGGACATTATAGTCTACAATTAAAGAAATGAAATGTTGAATGTAAAATTTCCCAACAACTATTAATGACATTGTTCATGTTGTATCTTTTCACACTAAAAACTATTTTTATATAAGGGAGAAGAGTAAGAACAGAATTTTGTAGATCCAGCTTTGGCACCTGTGTAAATGTTTGTTTCATTGTGCCATCAAAGAAACACAGTGTACATGGAACAAAATACGTTTTTGCTCATGTTTCCTGGACCCTTCTGACTACGCTGTACCATGCACACAGTGTTACCGCGCACACTCCTCCGCCTGCTCCCTCAGTGAATGGGCTAATGTCATCAGGAGCAGCCACTGGGAGGAATTTACTGTTAAACCTATTAGTCACAGGGTCAGAGGAAGTGCTCACGTTTGATCTGCAATAAACTTAGGTAAACCAGGCTCCACTGCTCTGACTCACACACAAGTAATTAACCAGTCCTAATAACGTTAAGAATTTTCCCATTAGTAGTAGAAGTCAGTGCAACTATTACAGTAGCCATGCATGATGAACATCTGGCTGTTCTAAAATATACTGAAGACAACCAAATGCAAACCAAACTCAGTTAGTTAGAACCTGAATAATATTTAACAAGAAAATTTTAAAAATAACAAATTAGGGTAAATAAGCTGCAAAAAGAGCTTGCGGTGAGTCATTATCATACAATTATTTACAGAGCCTACTTGCTAAGCACTATACTAGACACATACCGGAATCCTAGCAGGGTTCTCTAGAGGCTTGTTTCACTTTGCTTTCCTTTTCTCTATTTATGTTTTTCATTGAACAGTTTCTGTGTGTGAGCATGATGTAGCCAGAGCTGGAAAACTCATTTTCTTTATTATTATCAGCCAATCAAACAAACAAGTCGCGTAGACCAGTGATGCATGGGTCCCACTTTTATGAAATATGTTATGCATTGTAATGTAAATGAAAACAGGCTTTATTTCAGTCTAAAAATTCTTGGAAACAATTAGATTACATCGCCCTGTAAACTGGCAACAACATACGCGCATGAACCCTAGAAACCAGCATGGTCATATTAATAAGATAAGATAATGATAAACATTTTCAACAAGCTGTGTTTGTTTTTTTGTTTTGTTCCAAATAAAGTGACAGGTTTGCGTCTAATACGTACAGCTCATATACAAGCTAGCATGGCTCTTGTATAACATCACTGCTCTCCTGCAAACAACAGTGTGTGCAAGCCTCCTGACCCAACTCAATGCATACCATGTGGATTTTGTTGAAAGTATAGTTATGGTAGGCCTACAGTGGCTGATATATTTTAAAATAAACCTTTATTATTTACAGGCCATACATAATGATGCCCGGCTCACTTGTGTAATTATTTTTTATTTTTTGGGGGGGAGGCGCCAAAATTGTTGCCGCATACCCCTCTGGCACTGGGTAGTTGCACCCTGTCCACAACGATTCGACTGTGAGACTGTGAGATTGGTAGTCAAATCAGACTCTTCGAATCGAAGCATTGAATCTCCAACTATTTGGGGTCACCCCCAGTATAATTATTAAGGCTGGGACTCGATTAAAAAATAATCTAATTAATTAGAATTCGAAATGAATCGCATTTTAATTGCATATAAATATTTGACCTGAGAACAGTGAGAAGTAATTTTTCACATGGATTTTTAGTATATCATTGAATAATGACTGAATACATAAGCTTAATCAACAAAATATTGTTTATTTATTTCAGTCCAGCAGACCAGTGCAATGTTTGCCATTAAGTGTAACAGTGTAGTTACCCTGGTCCTGGAGTATGGGTTGGGTGTGGGTCCTTGTAACTTTACTCGGAGTCGGGCTAACGCCCATTTGTGTTTTGCGTTGAGGTGATATTTGAGGCTCGATGTTCTGCGGTGATACGCAAATCCCTTGTAGCATAGCTTGCACACAACCATGCTCAACCAGTCGCGGCCCTAATAATTATTATCATCTACTTTCCATCATCTTGCATTTGAAATATTCACTTTATTTATTTTTTTTACTTGTGTTTGTCCTTGTCTTGCATCACATTAAAAATAAAATAAAATAAAAAAAAGATAAATTACACGTTTTGCCCTCTCAAAGATGTGTCTATTTTTAATGTAGTGAAGCGGACAGTTCTCCATTAGTCCGTGCGCGGCTGTTCTTAAATAGCCATCAAAGTGTGTGATTGAACAGGAAATGAATACAGTGGAGCCTCCATATTGTGCCTGAATAATTCAAGCTTTCATTTGAGGAGGCTACTCGCAATCAATCAGCCGCCGAGGGAAGGACACCTCTTTTATCAAATGTAAATTCACCGTGACTGCACTGTGCTGGCCTTATCAGCCGTCATGCGTTTGTTGAATGCATTATTGCTCCTGAGATGGCATAATCAAACACATGGTCAAGGCTCAACTTAGCAGACAATACTGAGTCACTTAACAGAGAATTCTTTGTAAATCCATGACATATTGAAGTTCTGCCTGCAGAGTTAAAGTGAACCAGACCTGAAGTTAAGAGCTTACCTTCTACTTCAGCGTCAGACCGATGTGAAGGTAGCAACCGGCTGCTCACACTGTGGTTTGTATTACTGTATTTTGTAGTTTATATTTTAGATACAAATAGCCCTAAACTTTCTTTGCTGTGGTTTTGCCTGGCTCAGATAATGTTTGTGGGGAAGTTCGGGCACTGTAAATGTGTGTGTGTGTGTTTCAGTGTATTCTTTTAAAAGACCCTGTCTAGATAAAGTGAACATGAATTACACTGTTACACTGTAACACTGTCTTGATGCATAAAGTTATTATATTCAGTGCAAAGTATTAACTCCTATTGAATTGCATTGTTCTAGATCAGCAGAAAATTGTTCTTGAATTGTATCATAACCATTGCAAATTATATTTATAAGCAGTATAAAACCATTTCTTGTAAGTTTCCTTGTCCAATCAACATACAGTATAAAGCCACAACATGGTCAACCAAACCCCTCTCTTTTATTCTCTCACAGAACAGCCCATGAAGCAGAACGGGCCCGTCTTAGCCTTGTTTGGGACAAACCTAGAGCGGTGTTTCCCTCCACTCGGCCTCATTACTATGCAGTGGGTGAGGGTCCCACTGGATGACATGCCTTTGTTTGCTGCTGAAGTAGAACCCATTTGTCCCGCTGTCTCACTGGGACACGGCGTGTAATGGCTCTGTTGTGACCTACTTGCCTGGTCTGGCCCACTTCGGTCTCAGACAGAGAAAAAGACGGCTGGCCTGGGGTAGAAGTAGGGTAAACCCCCCTCTCACTGAGCTATGGGACAGCTGAGGGCAGAACAGACCCACATACTCTCACTGCACCCCCAGAAATAGAACAGCAGCATCGATAAAGGCATGTGCTGAGGAAGGATGGTGCAACACATGGCAACCACCGGCACTCTACACAAATGCATATTTTTACATACAATAACAATTATCAAGAGATTTATTGTTGCCATACAACCAGAGGCAAACCTTGGCACAGAAAGTGGGTTTGTAAGGGGCTCGTTATTTTTACTGCATTTTGCATCATGTAGAAGAAAGGAGGTTGTAACAGTTATGTATAAACTATGTTTTTTTATTTGGTGGTAACGAAAACTAGCCTAAATTTATAGCCAAACAAGTTAGCTTAGAAACAAAAGACCATACTCATGTTTCCACTGTACGCTATGGGTCAGGTCAGTTTGGGACGGGTCAGCGCAGGTAACCCTTGAAGAGGCCGGTGTTTCCACTCTGCTGGGTCCAGAAACAAAAGTTGTGTAAGGGTAAGAGAATAAATCCTTGTGCGTTACAGCAAGAGGGTGGAGGTACAGCTGCTGCAATAAACCTTAGAGTGTTCTGAAAAATACATATTTAAATTAGAAAAAAGCTGTCAAATTTAAGCAAAAACAGCAAAAAAATTACAAGATGCGACAATAAGATGACGGGACTTGAAGCTCTACTGAAAATAGTGTTTTATTTTATATATTTATGTATAACAGCATCAGGGTGATATAGGTTTCCATCCTTCTCAATGCTCACACAATACAAATGCCACTGAAGTAATTGTTGTAATTTTATTTTGGCAGCACGCAGACAAAGTGGTTAGCCCTGTCGCCTCACAACAAGAAGGTCCTGAGTTTAACTCCCAGGCCAGACGGGGCCTTCTGTGTGGAGTCTGCACGTTTCTTTCAAGTGCTTTGGTGGGTTTTCCAGGTACTCCAGTTTTTCCCACCAACACCAAAGAACATGCACTGTAGGCTCCAGTTAGTGACAGGACCAGTTACTGACACAAGATCTGGAGAGGGTTCCGGAGCGCTGCTCCACTGGATGGTTGACTATAGCTCTCCAAATACTCATACTCTGCTTTTCTAATCAGAGATTAATTTTGAATGGTGCAACTCCACTTTAACTTTAAACCTGGAGATTTGACCAAACATTTTATTAAAGGTTGGCTGTTGTCTGAAAGTCCTGTGTTTGTGAGTTTGTTGAACAGGCACAGAACACTTCCTGCAAGACCAGGAAGCAGCTGCAGGTTCAACAGGTCTGTTCCCCAGCGGCACCAAAACAATACTCGACTCCATCAGAACAAGACACATGCTCTGTTGTTCTGGTCTTATCACGATTTATGTCCCAGGGTTCATAAACGGAGAGTTGCAGATTTCAAAGAAGATTTTTACTTTTTGCTTTGAAATATCGTGTTTCACCAGTGTACGTTGGAAACATCCATCCTATTTTCCTAGTTCTGCCATTTTTTGCAGTTTGTCCATGCTGTTTCATTTTTTAATACTGTAACATTTAGCTGCAACAGTTTGTTCAGTGCACCTTTAATGGGATTTTACATACACACAAACTTCAGAAAACTTTTGTGAACTGCAGTAGGGAAAGCACACTAATTATGTCTTAGGAGATTCATAAACTAAAATCTGTTTTTTAATGTTTCTGCAATAAAGAAAATTCACAGATCCTTTTTCCACTGGGTTTAAATAGATGTGTGTCTCTATAGAGCTACTATTGGTGCTCACAGGCTGCAGAAAGAAGGGGTGTGACAGACCTGTTTTTGATTATACAACTGAGCCACTTTTTTATTCTTTTTTAATCATTTTTTTTCTGTATAAACCCCTGGAAAAAACTTTCTAAAAATAGGAATGTCTTTCTTTGTAGGAACAGGCACATTTGAAAAAAAGACTGTTGCTTTTGCAGAAGGGCAGTTTATTGAGACCCTTCCTCCTTAATTCCACTTCCCATTTCTGCGTCATTCACTTTTCCTTCCATTCACTGTGTTCCACTGTCAGCAGCAGGACAGGTGCTGAAAACCACAGCTGGGACAAACACTCACTTCCCCTGAAAACCCCAGTGCATGCTCCTCGAGTAAGAACATGACTGTATGAGTCACTCTCATACAGGAAACTTGTCATTTCAAACGACTCAATGAAACATGAGTTATTTTTGACTTAGTGCACAAATAAGTGGAGCAAAATAAACCAAGACGAGCTGACAGTTAGAACTTGATTATGCTATTTAACAGAACTACTTTTCTTTAGGACAGCTTACAATGTACATTCAGCCAAAGCAGAGATGCTTGTACTAGATTAACAGCTAATGTCCATCTGTAGTCCTATATTGTTCATGTTTTTGGTGGTTGGGGAAACCAACACAGACACAAGAAGAACATGTAAACTCCACACAGAAAGGCCCTGCCCTGGATGGGAAGAGAACCCAGGACCTTCTTGCTGTGAGGCTGAAGTGCTAACCACTCTGCCACCATGCCACTGGTATCAAACTAATGAGTCCATTTCACTCTGCTTTTTCCCCCAGACTTTGACAAAGAAGTCAGCCAGCGGAGGAGGAGCAAGCTGTGTGTCTGCCTTTTTCAGCTGCCGCTCCTATGGGCCTAATTTACTAAAGCTTTGCACGCTCTAAAAAATATACTAGATGAATAGTACCTGCAGGAAATGATCAACACTGAGTAGGCCCCTGAAGTCCTCTCTGACCAGAGCAGAACGCTGATTTTGCTGTAGTGCCTTGATGAATCTTTAAAATGGGCTGTTTTCTTCAGGGAGCACTAAATTCTAGGTAGAGAAAATGCAAATGAAATCATTAAGTGGCCACCGTCTGATTTATCTGGGCTCCATGAGTGTGTATCTGTGTAAGAGGTGCATGTAAACAGAGACTGCTGTTGATTAAGGCATAGGAAATGTGAAATACTGTTAAAGCACGTCACAACAAATAGCTACACATTACCTGTCCTTACCTCTATCTTTTTCTTTGCGTCTGTAGCTTTGTCGTTTTTGCAGCTGGTGTCAAAACGTGTCTTCGACATATCTCAGGGGTTAAGGCCATTCTTCCTGTGCCACTAAAACCTGTGCATACTTTTCTGTTTAATGACAGTGTCCCGTTTCAAACACTCGTATCACACTCGTATCACTTCAGTAGAAAACAAAAGACAGGACTTTTTGCAGTATGGTAACTCCTAATAGTGAAGGCTCTCAGATAGAATCTAGTATATTTATCAATTTCTCTCTCCATTTGGTGCTGCTTATCCATCTGGACTGTGTTCGAGGGTATGTAGGCCTTGAAATTAAGTTACACTTTATTATTTTGAACCCATCTACGTATTCCAGGAGCAGTGAGCAGTTACAGTAGCAGCGCCCAGGGGACCCTCTCCAATTCTTGAGCCAGTATCTTGGTCATGGTACTGATTGGAGGATTAACCTAAGCCTCATTTCCGTACCTACAGTGGAAAGGAACAGACGTTCTGCTGTAGTTCAGCTCTAGAGGTGGCACTATTTCTCTCTGCAGGATATCCTCTGGGTGAGAAAAGTGACTAAAATGTGCCCACACTTGCAGCCGCTCCAGACAAAGTCAACTTTTCACAACAGGTTTTCTATACACTTGCTACATATCTTTAGACGATGGAGGAAGCCGGAGTACCCAGAGAGAAGTAGTATGGATTCTCAACTGGCATGACTTGCAGAAATACTAAACCAGAAACCCAGTGTGAAAAAAATGAACATTGCTTAAAGGGAAGCTCATTCAATATTGGATGAAGGCTTGGCTTGACATGATTTTGTTTCTAAAATTTCAAAGTGAACTCGTCATCTGACCTACATATTTGAAAACAAGTAAATATAAGTAATTCCTACTGACCTGAGTCCACCTGTTCTTTCCAGAATCCACCAGACATGGTCGTCCTGTCGTTTCAGGCGCCACACATCTCCTCACGAACAGGGCCTCATTGTTGCGAGTGTAACGGCAGGTGAGCTGGACACTGACTGCTTCAGGACTCTCTGCTTTCATCCCAGAGGCCCGCTACAGCATATCAAACAGCCCAAAGACACAGAAGGACACTTTGTGCTGCGCTTAGCCGTTAGCGCAGACTGCTAATGAGAAGCCCGACTCACAGATTTGTCTTGGGTTTCAGCACACTGCCCCGGGAAGATTTAGGATTCTCGTTTCTGCAAAAGTGCATTTTCAAATCACTGTCTGTGTTTATCCTTTTATAGACTGCATTGTCAGATGCTCAGGATTTAGTTTTAGTTAAGATTATTTACTCAATTGTGAAGTTTTATTTTTACGGGCGGGTAAGCATTTCATCCAGTGATGCTGAAAGCAGTTATTAGATTCAAGTGTAAATATTTTACCAATCTAAAATAATCATAGCATTTATATGTGTAAAATTGTGTTTGAAAAAGTGGAAAATTGTTCGATGTAACGTTTACATTTAGTTAGAATTTTGTGTGTACTTTAGGTGAAAGCAGGTTCACACCTAACCCATTCCTTTCTACAGCCTGTGAGCAGCTGTGGTGCTCTGCAGGTAGGTCTGGGTACTGAATGTTGGTACCTATAACCTTGTTTCCACTGAAGCAGAGCAGGTCGGTTCTGGCACGTTTCCGTTACCTAAAGTTGTCCGCATCCCAAATAGCGTACCATAGTTTTCCTCTTTGGGACCTGGGGTCCGTAGTCCTGTCAGAGTGGTCCACTTATCACAATGTTGTTTTTATTTTTTCCAAATAAGACAAACCTTCTTCTTGTGATAAACGTCATGTTGTAACAGAAAATATTATAAATGTACTTTTTTCTGGAAGACAAAGTAAGCGTTTATTAGCAACAGCCTTTTGCAGGTATCATTACAGCTCTCGCTTTATGAATTCAAACTTTGCTTCAGTTGCCTGCAATGCATTAAACACAAGCAGACCCTGTGGCTTTAAATATTCTAAATTATAGAAAACTCTACCTCCAACCTCTCGCTGCATCACATCAGGATTTGTTTTAAAATATTAATTATTAAATTTGTGGCTCTAACTAATAAAAGCTTTTCTCACAGTGTATGTGTATTGTACCATTGTGAACGTGTCAAAAGGACAGTATGGATGATGGTTTAAAATGGTTGACAAGTTGAGTTTGTGTCTTTACTTTAACACAATTCTATCAGACATTCTTCTGGGATTAGATTGTGAAGTGGTTTAAAAAGAGAGGAAAGCCTTGAACCGGTGCAACCTGTTCACTCATAAAGGACTCCATTGTAACAGAACACAACAGTATTTCATCTGGAGAAAAGTCATTTCACATTCAGAGCTCTGTTTATGTAAAAGCTCTGCTGCTATCTCCGATGTTCACTATTGTTCAAAATAAGAGCAGTACAATGTGACTAACCAGAATAATCCAGGTTTTTAGTATATTTTTTATTGTTAAATGGCCAGTTGGTGTTACCAGAAAACAAACACGACCCAGCAGTCATGATATGCACGCTACTAAGGCTGTGCAATTGGGCAATTAGTTAAAAGGGGTGTGTTAAAAAAAATAGCAGTGTCAGTTGTTGACTGTACAAACTATTTTGTACAAAACGTTTTTGTTTCTAGGATTTAGTAATCCTGCGAATCACTAAACTAATATTTAGTTGACCACAGTTTTTTAAAACTGCTTCACATCTGTGTGACACCAACTTGTGGCACCTCTCAGCTGTTTTTCCACTCCATGATTCAAAGTTTGGGGGTCATCTCACAAACTGTTTGTGGCCCTTGGACCCAAAAAGAAAACTTTTACTCTCATCAGTCACAAAATGTTCCTCCATTTCTCTTTAGAACAGTTGATGTGTACTTTGTCAAATTGTAACCTCTTCTGCACATGTTTTTTTTTTTTTAAACAGAGGGACTTTGTGGGGGATTCTTGAAAATAGATTAGCTTCACACAGACATCTTCTAACTGTCACAGTACTTACAGGTCACTCCAGACTGTCTATTATTTATTATAATTGCATTATCGTTTAAAAGCAGGGTGTTCATGAAACATTACAGAATATTATTACGCATGCATTACATAAATGATGATTGAGGACACGTGATGGGAGCCTGCCGTGAGTGTAGAAGTCAGAGAGTGAAGAGGGGGGGGGCCGCTCTGTTTGAAGGACAGAGCTAATTACTCCGAGAGGACAGAGGATTATCTGAGCTAACTGGACTGTCAGGATCAGGGGAGGCTCACACCAACTCATGAGGAAGATCAGAGGCTCGGCTCAACGAGAGCTCCCAGTGTCACAGGAAAAAAAAACACATGAACCATTTCAACACTTCTCTGCAGAGAACCCAACATGTGCGTATGAATGTCAGACGTCATGTATTAAAGAGTAAATAAAACCAGGCTGTGCTCATACACAGGTGCTCTGAACAGGACGGAGGGAGAGCTGCACCAATACCAATGTGAGTGACAGTAGGAAAAGAAGCAGCATTTAAATGCATTTTAATAACTGTGAAAACACAAAGGCAGAATGCAGAATTTGCAACATTAAGGCTTCATATCAAGGAATTTATTGGTACTAGGACTATGTCTCTCGGCTGGCTTGGGAACGCCTCGGTATTCCCCCGGAAGAGCTGGAGGGACTTCTGGGATGAGAGAAGTCTGAGCATCTCTGCTTAGACTGCTGCCCCCGCGACCTGGCCCCGGATAAGCGGAAGAAGATGGATGGATGGATGAGTGGTAAAATGCAGAGCCGTTTAAAGTGTGCACTTCTTAACAAAGCACAAAAAGATGGCTATGACCGCGATGACTAAATCTTTTTTCATACATATATTTTATACATAAAAGTAAGTTCAGAAGCAGACTGACAGATGACATTTAAATAAGTCCATAAGAGTAAACCTGAGACTCCATCAGTGTCATCTGACTGAATACACAAGTATCTGTGCATTTGGAATTGCATTATTTAGTTTTGACAGCATTTATGTTTTCATTTTAAGTTTCAGATACACAGGAAAGAAATGCAGATACATTTACAAAATGCACATGCAGATGAACTGTTATTTTTTATTTAAAGGAGAGTTATGGACACCAACATTTTTTAAAGTTCCATTAATGTTCTGGCAAATCAAAATTCATTGTGTTTGCGTTGAAATAAACTTTAAGAATAAATGTTACAAACACAAGTAGCTCTCTGCCATTTTCATTTTGTAAAAGTTGCTCTCTGAGGAAAAAATGTTGGAGACTGCTCTAAAGTAACTGCATAGCACCCTTATGGCATTTAATAATAACTTGTTTAGGGAATGTTGCAACATGCTGAGCGCCTCCTGGTGGTGGCTGCTGAATGAATTTCCCCACGGGAACAATAAAGTAATAATAAAAAAAGAATAAAGGCCATTGTGCAACAGAATGATTACTTCTGAATGTACTTCTGCAGCATGAAATAAAATGGACCCAAACACTGAGTTGTTTTGTGAAAACATAATAACCAAGGACAAGCAATAAAGTGATAAAATTCCCAGAGAGTGTTTACGACTGGTTGGGAAGGTCCTGACTGTAAAAGCGAGAAATCATGTGACATTTGCTTGAGGTAAAAGAGCGTGAACAAAAGACTGTGGGAGTGAAAGTGATAAGAGGCTTAACTCCGGCTCATGACAGTCTGCTCTGAATGTGACGCTGCCTGTGGGAGTAGAACTGGGCATAAGAGCACAGACAAGGATGGGGTTTTATCTTGAAATCTTGTGTTGATGTATATCATTTGGTTTGTGATGAGTTACTGTAAGGCATCTATTCCAACAGAATAGTATTGTGTTTGGGTGTCAGACCTTTATTCATAATTCCAAAGGACAAGATAAACGCTAAATCTCAAAATGTCTTTTGTCAGAATAGAACAAAATGGTACAATAAACTGGTGTGAATGACATACAGACAGTTTTTATTGAGATGGACTTTTGGTGGTTTACTAACAGGGGTCTGAAGGGTCACCAAAAAGCGTGCCTTACAACTTTATCTTCTCTGGAGCACCCGGAAGAAACCTATGCAGACGCATAGGGAATTGAACCCAGGACCTTCTTGCTGTGAGGCAGGAGTGGTCACTTCGTATTATGATACATTTCATTTTCCAATAGTTCAGAATTTATTATTTCTTTATATTAATTATTAACAACACTTCCAAGTTTCGTTTTATTTTTTAAATACAGACATGACTTTAGTGACACTTTGGTGACTTCATTGGTTTTGCAGACACAGCTCTTTTCTGCCTCCGCCAAAATAAAGTGGTTTCAACTGCTGTCAAATGTTATGGCGTTTTATTTTGTAAGGATTACAGGAAGTGTAGCCTTGCCACATACATACATACATACACATGTGTATGCAGTAGTTTTGTAGTTTATATTTCAGTAACGGAGTAACCTAATTATTTACTTTTCCCGTCGTTGTAACGCCGTTATTGTTACTGAGAATAAAAAGTGTCGCGTTACTACAATTTGGTTGAATAAAGCGCGAGGTGTCATGCTTTGGCTACACATCAGCTGCTGCTGGAGAGAGCAGGGGGGGCAAGATGTTTCTGTAACATGCTATGTCAAGGAAAAATACTTTATCCATGTCTGCCTCAAGTAACTCAAACCTTCTGAAGAACCTCACATCCACACATGCTAACACGACACTTGTTTGCTTCTCCTGCTGCGTTACAACCTCTGGTTTAGTTGTTAGATGAGAGGAGTATTTTAGTATAGATCAATGTATTGTTCATTTTCACTGAGAATGAGCTGCGTCCTACAAAGCCATTGGCTGATGGCTACACACAGAGAGTAGAACAACAGCAGTGTACTGTGAGATAGGCATGGAACAGGAATGGTAAAGGCAGGCAATAGGAGTTTGTGTAGGGGATTAGACACTGTTGACCCCAATTCAAAAACATCACCAAATACTAAATCCTCTGTGAAGTTTAAAGTTTTATTCAAACAATAATATGTGAATCATCAGTTTGTTTTAGACTAATAACAGTCAGTGGGACCATTAACTTAAGTGATTTCCTGACGTCCTTATAAGAATAATTACAGTTGGGTTACTTTGTGACGCCACACTTTAACAGTTTAATCATTGCAGCAGTAAGAATACACTGTGGTTTGGCATTTGATTTCACAGATTTCTTATTGGTTTTCAGCAGTGTGTGAACTGGTGGTTATAGGCTCCTTTATCACAGCCCCACTTGAGGATGAAGAATTAACTTACAGCCTTTGTGTTTTTACGGGGCTCATGCACAGACAGCTAATAAAAGTTTGCTAAAAGGCCTGCTTTTTATAAGTCTTGTTCCTGCGGAGGCACCACATGTGCTCAGGAAGCCAGACTTTCATTTATTTTGATTTATAGCCATCAGGATGAAAGGGGGTGCCAGCCCACCTCTGCCCCTCCCCCACAGCTTTAAGTCTGCATCATGAAGAAAAACAAAATAAAACAATGTCCAATGTCTAAAACTGTGTTGAGGACAAAGTGCTGTCTCCAGAGGTGAGCATGGACAGACAGGTTAGGTTAGGATGTCCCCAGGCCTGGGAGACTTCTGCCCAGACTCCATAAAACCTCAATCAGTCCCGTCTTATCAGCTCCACTCTGAGTGGAAGCCCAGCTGCGTCTGTCCAGGGTAATTGCCGTGGAAATGGGGATGGATTGAGCCACTCCAGCTGACATCTCAGGAGTGTAAATCCTTATGGGACATTGGTAAAAGGGCTTCCAGTCTGTCCACATCCTGATGAAAAGGGGAGCACTTCATTATTTAGCCCCCGCAGTTAATGAAGTCCTCGTCCTAAAGGTCCGGTCAGGGTGCTTGGCTGATGGTTGGGGAGTCCCGCTGATTCCTCACGGGACAGGTGGACACTGGGCAGCTTTATTACGCAACAAAAGCGAGAAAGGACACACCACAGACATCAACAGGCTATTTTCAGTTAGTCAGATATTAGATTAAGGCCAATGTGATTCCATTAAACACAATCTGATTTGGATTTTGTGGGCGGTCAGTGACCATTAAATGTTCTAGACTTCATCAACAAATGTGGGATAGTGTAAGTGGTAAAAATACTGATACTTTAAAACAATACATATAATAAATAGTTTATGATAAAACAAGGAATTAATTAAGAGTTAAGTTCAAGTTAATTGAATGAAATGAACTGAAGTAAATTTTACAAATAAGCCTAAGATTGATTTCTTTGTTTGGTGGAGTAAAACAAACTCTGGTAGCACTGTAAGGATTAATAAAACAAAACAAGCAGAAGTCAAATGTGGTGTAGCAGGATAAGCATCGTTGCTACCATCGTTTGATTCTGTTGCACAGTTAACACACTCCTATGACAGCGCCACCTAGTGTGTCTCTGTAGAAAAGCTCCATCTGTTGTGTCACTTTGACTGAAAATGTCACTGTGAACGATAAGCACCAGGAGATAACTGACCCATTTTTTTCAGTTTTTGTTCTGTGGCATATATGTTACTCTCTCTTCTTGTTTACCTATTAAAGAGTAACCAGGGTCTCTCCTTGACAGAGCATGAGTCTGTGCTCAAACTGGTCAAATTGTCCTCTCCCTGCACCCACCATCGCTCAGTGCAGTTCAAAGTTGATTGTTTTGACTTGGCTATGGATTGCATTTGCAGTTTTTCATTGTGTAAAAATGAAACATTATACAAAGAAAGAGAAATAAGTGGCATTGCAAATCTTCCTAGAAATGTTGTGACAGCTGAGACAACTGGAGCAAGCTTCTGTCTTGCTTCACATATTTCAAACACTGACATTTTGCCCAAATATGGTAATAATCTCTGATGCCCCTGTCACTTTAGAAGAGACATTGTCAAGTGAATAAACTGCTCTCCAAACTTGCCGCCTGGACCCCCTTACTTCAGGACACCAGCCTTCAGCACCGGCCGACATACAGTTCAATATTTCAGAGACAGTGAACCTCGGGGGAGGACTTCAGCTCAGAGTTAATTTTGGAGCAGTTTAGAGTAGGTGACTCACAGACATTTATTTGAATAACACGAAGGAGGGAAGCGCATCCAGACAAAACAACTGCTCTGTGTCCTTCCTAACGAAAAGCCTCATGACAAGTGGGTAAATAGTATTTTGTGGCAACAAGCCTCTGACACACTGCCCACATTCTTATAGTGTTAAAATATTGCTGCCCCCTATTTGAACCGTGATTATTAGCATTTGTCCCTGATGATGTCTGTCTTTTGTCTGTTTATATATGCAGACTCATTAAAGACTGTTTAGATTGCTTTCCGCTTTATCAGCTTTTTTTGTTTTTTACAAAAAGTGTAACGTCAGTGTTTAAACGAGTTAAATGATCTGTATGTAAATTTAACTGGGCGTCAGCAGGGGTAGTGTACGGAAGATATTGTCAAAAGCATCTCTAAAAGAAGAGACCATACAGTTCATTCAAATTCAATTCAAAGACATTTTAAGTTCAAATAAAATCAGTGTTATGGGATCATTTCCTGTTACATACTGATGTCTTATTTATTTATTTTTGAGTACAACTTCTGGAGGGCTGTGACGTGTGGATGATGTCAGGAGATCCATCAGTGAATCCTAAGTGGGCGTGACAAAATACTGATGATGTGTGATGTGTGGCTGGTGCTGTAGGCGGAGTGCAGGGAGCGCCTGAGCTTTGTACTGTCATTGTACTTTACTTTCCACAATTTGATGATGTTTCTCATCTGGATTAAGCATTAAGCATCACACCCGCTGCTCAAAAATGCCGCAGCTCAGTGAAAACCACCCGGACATGCTTCTGACATTTATGAATGCAAATCCTGTGGACATCCTCCAGAACTTTAGTGCATGTGTGGATAACAGGTCAGGAGATCCTCCAGAGATGTGAGTGAAAAGGGAGATTAAATAAATGGTTAGATTGGATAAACTGGATAGTTAGTAAGATGCAAATATTTTAAATTTATTAGACCTTTTATCAAAAAATAAATAAAAATAAGGATAACTATTTGATTCATATGGGTATGTAGTTGTTTCAAATGTGATACACTGAGTGTGTACGGAATTTAAGAATCTAAAAGTTTAGCTTTAATCAATTGAGGAAATAAAAGACAGCTATTAGCAAATGAATTATTGAAAAATGTTTTATATATAACAATTACAGCATATTGTAAATCCCAATGTTCATTATGCAATAAAAAAAAAAAAAATTCAGGTGACATTGATTAGTGTAATTGCAAAAATTACCATTAACATAAAATGCAAAATTTTTGTAAAATGTCATTATAGGATACTGCAAAAAAGTAAAAATTCACATTGAAGTAACAAAAATAATACTTATCATAACCTTTTTTAAACATTAATAAAGTTGTTCCTCAAAAAGACGAGAAAAACTACTGTTAAATCTAAAAGTCAAATTCCCGTAGACCCTACTTTAAAGGCAGACATTTTTTAAGTGGCTGCCCAGGGCTGGTACAAACAAGTTAAGTTAGCAGCATGTCTGTTGTTTAGTCCTAGTGATGTGTTTTGTCTATTAATGTTTTTTTTTCTTAGACTTTTGTTTTTTCAGAAAGCTGTACAGAGTACGAGTACTTAGTCCAACTCCAGTCCTGCTATTCTGTTTTTATGCTGTAGTATCTCAAATACAAACTGAGTTATCTGGGTGTGTTAGCTCACAAATTCAAATGACTGTGATTCCAGTTCGATGTTTACATGCATTTTTAAAGTTTTAGTTCTAGTGTAAACAGAGTGAGGACAATTTTTGTTCCTAATTGTTGCTTTTGAGATTTCAAGAGGTTTAAATATTATATTGTCTAGCCATTTGTGTTTACCAAAAATCCTGCAAAAACTGTCATTTTCCAAAGATCTGACTTGTACTTGTTTGGTGGCCTGTCCTTACTCTCCACAAAAAGCCTTTGAGAGCGCAGCCGACACTAATCCCTCATGGCCAGAACAGACCAAAGGCACATTTCACAGGGCTGTGCTTCTCAATGGCCCAGCGGAGGGCCCGTTTTTTCTGTAGATTAGCCCAGTGTCGGGACGTGGCTGCTTTGTGGGTGTCGAGTGGGCGGGACCGTCTAGAGGTCAAGGCCGAGTGGGAAAAAGAGAATGAAGAAGTTATTAACTCCCCATCATCCACTTTCACATACACTGGCCGTATGCACCAGTGAGCTCCCTGGGGTCCGGAGCTTATTAATATTCTGCAGTGTCTATTAGAAAAGTCAACTCAAAACTAGTTTAAATTGTATTTGTTCTGTTAGACAAAACAACAAAAACAAAAAAGCTGTTTATTCAAACAGACACAAGTGTTAAGAGAGATTTCCACCAAGCCATTTTGTCTTCAGCACAGGACAATAGCAGTGTTTCACAGAGTGATGGCCTCTCAGTTAAGAGGGAACATGATTTATTTTTGAATCCGCTGAAACAATGTGCAGCTGAAAGCAAGATACATATATCTTATTTATACAAGCTTTACTAGGTGTTATCAGGTTTAAGCTAACAGACTGATGTTTTGCCAAACAATGAACTGTGACAAACTGCACAGTCAACAAGCACATACATGTAGCAGGTCCAGCTGTTGACGGCGATTCTCACAGACAATCATCACCTCCACAATGAGGCTCTGACACGGGCCGATGTGAGGAATGCTGTCACATGAGCAGTGGGAGCATCTATGTCAACAGAGCTCTAACAACAGCTCACAGCTTCATATTGATGGAATTACTGTATCATGATATTATTGTTTTCATGGACAGTGTATTGGAAATCGCACGGCTTTGTGTGGTACCATGTGTTTCCCACCCTTACTCGTGTGTTTTACCTTATCCCTAATACATATGTTATATATGTATATTTTGTGTTAATCTTGACTATCACTGTGATGTCTCTGTCTGTACAAACAGTGCTAGCAATTTTAGGATAAAAATAATAATAAATGCACTAGCTAAATAGTTCAAATACTTCTTAAAACTTGTTTTATTCAATGTGTCATGTACAAACATGTTCGCTGTTCTCCTCTTATGAATCACCCAGAGTATTATGGTCTATGGCATTATGGTGACTAGGGAGTAGTTCTGAACACAGCCCTCATCTGATAAACATTTACCTATTATTGTAAAGCAGGTCCAAGCAGTAATGCAGTCGATGTACCGGTCTGTTGTGGTGAAGAAGGAGCTGAGCTGCAGGCGAAGCTCTCGATTTACCGGTCGATCTACGTTCCTACTCTCACCTATGGTCATGAGCTTTGGCTCATGACCGAAAGAACAAGATCCCGGGAACATGCGGCTGAAATGAGTTTCCTCCGTAGGGTGGCTTGGCGCTCCCTTTGAGATAGGGTGAGGAGCTCGGTCACTCAGGTGGAGCTCAGAGTAGAGCTGCTGCTCCTACACATTGAGAGGAGTCAGCTGAGGAGGCCCCGGATAAGTGGAAGAAGATGGATGGATGTAAAAATAAAATCCCTTCCCATCACACCTAGGCCGGTTGAAACCATTTATCCAGTTGCATCCCGGGGCAGTTTATGCATCCATTGGTACTGCCTCTAGGAAGACCACCTTAAACCCACAGAGATCAAACAAATTATTTTTATAGATTAAAAAATATGTATAAGCAGCTTGGCCTTGCTGTAGTGTTCCACTTGTGGACCCTGACCCACTGTTTGGGAAACACTGGGCAGTGATGTTATAACTTGCTACTGTATTTATTGTGATATCTTGCATTTTGTTAATTTCCCTTGCATTATACGGTCACATTTCTTGTTGCATGCACTAAATCTAAAAGTCAAATTCCCGTGGATCCTACTGTGACTTTTCACTTTGACATAAGAAATAGAAAATATTTTTTTCTTTAATGTTTTATTACTAGTCCAATCAAAAACTTCAGGTGGAACAGTCTGAGCACATCCCCTCTCTCTCTGCTTCATCAGAATTACCAAACCAACTCCTCTTGTCTGCAACAAAAGAGAACAGGAGTGCCCTCTGCTCCCGCTCCCCTCCCCCTCCTCCGTCTCCCTCTGCGTCTTCTTGCAGGTGGCCCTTGTTTGCTACACTCAGAGTGAGGCTGCGGGCCGAGAAAGAGGAATTCACATGTAAATAGGCTACACTCTCTCTCTCTCAATAGAGCAGGGAAGAAAAATGAATCCCATCACCATAACCTTGCATCAGAAGCAGCCTGGGCGTATGCAGATATCTCCTTATGAGACACACAACAGGCTGTAAAACTCAGTACAACAGAGAGACCCCATGGAGAAGGAGGGAAAGGGAGGTGGGGCTGTTGGACATAAACAGTGGTGTGTCAGGGCCAGGCAGATACGGCACAGGGAGATTCTGGGATGTTAAATCAACAATGGTAAATGTTTGCTCTTACTTTGTACTAATTGTAACTTATCTTGGAGAGTTGTGTTGATGTAAGTAATTATGGGCTGATTAATGTTCTCACAAGGTGGAAGTGTGCCCCTCACTCAAAGTTATATCCAGAACCTCACAGAATCCAGAACTTTCCAGAAAGTCACAGTTGTCATTCCACTTGTGCTGTGAACATAGACTTGCACTGCTCCTGGATTCTCTCACGAGTTTTCAAACTCACAAAAATCCACCTGGACCTGTTTCAAGCAAAGTTTTCACTTCCATAACCCTGGTTATGACCAATGACATGATATGGCAGCACTAAGACGTAGCGATGGCCATTTTACTGTTACGAATGTACACAACACAACACTGCTCTGATTGGATAAAACTGCGGTCGATAAATCACCAAGCATTCATTTAAAGAACCTGCCTTTTTGCAAAAGGGAGCCCTCCCAGATACTGGGGACTGCGTACTGTGGAGCAAACTATCTGGCTTGTCAGGTTAGTTAGAACAACCTCCGCTGCAGTCTGCAGATCCTATTAGAAATTGGCCATTAGAAAACAGGCTTAACCTAAAAGCACATTTAATGACTCATATACATATGCCACCAAGAATAGGTCTCATTTTCACATCATAGCAAGCATCTACATATACAGTATGTCTATAAGTAGAACAGGAATGTCTCTGCCATGTATTCTCCATCTCGTCATCGTGTATTAGACATGTCACCAATGTTAGCTATGTCTCTTTATGCTGCTCACCACCGCCAGCTCATCAGTCTCATCAAGGGAGAGGTCACAGCTTCCCCACTTGTTTGTAGTTCCCTGTCAAAAGCTACACTCGATGCTGCGTAGCATTACGCTATGGGGAACATTCTTTGTGTGACCGGTTGTGAAGCACGTGTGTCAAACACGCCAAGAATTGGCTTATAATACCTCTGTTGGTGACGCAGCTCATCAGCGGCAGCTGTGTGATTGCGCGCACCTGAACAGAGGGTATAATAACACATGACGCGGGAGCGTCCTCAGGTTTTCTTTGTCTTCAGATCGCATTGTGTGAAGTGTGAGCAAACCTACTCTCTGTGCCAGTACGAAAATATATAAAATAATAAATACAAAAGTATCATGGCTGGGTTCAGTAAGAAATGTGTTCCTCCGTGCCAGAGGCACATTGCTGACGATGATCAGCATGAATTTTTTTGAGTGTTGATCTGGCTGAGGCGCAGGGATCAGATCCTATGTCCCTCGCGCTCTCACCAGATGAGACAGACACCGGCTCTGTGCTCGGGCGGCGCGCTCCGGCGCTTCCCATGAGCACGTCGATGAAGCCTCATCCCTGGCTTCTGGGCGCCGCAGCCTCGGAGTGCTCTTCCCGCTCTGACGCGCGCTTGAGGAGCTGCTCAGGGTGGTTACAGGAGCAGTGGCGAGGCTGGGTGTTGGGTGGCCTCGGGGAGGGCACCCTAAATTATTTTGGGTTGCCCTGCTCCTGAGGCCACTCAGTATTCAGTTTAGAGTATTTAATACTCTGAACTGGATGACAGGTTTCTGTCAGGTGGCCAGGGGGAGGGATCACAGCGACGGTCTCTCCCCTTCTTCGGGGACCTCCATGAGGAGCTGGCACGCTCATGGAATAAGCCCTATTCGTCCCGTGTTTTTGTGCCTTTGACGTCGATTTATTCGACTATCGTGGCGCACAGGTGCGGGGCTATGGGTCGATGCCCCAGGTGGAAGAGACGCCTGCGGGCTATCTCTCCCCCGGGTCATCGTCCTCCCTAAGAAAGCCTACACTCCCCAACAAGCCATGCCGGTTCACGTCACTCACTGGTGGGGAAGGCTTTCCAGGTGGCGGTCAGGCTGGTGCAGCACTGCACACCATGGCGGTTTTGCAGGCATACCAGGCTGAGCTGCTCAAAGATTTGAGCACAGGGGGTTCTGTGGACGAGGACGCGTTTTCTGAGCTACGCCGTGCCACAGACCTCTCTCTCAGTGCAACTAAGCAGACGGCCGCGCTATTGGGCGCTCCATGTCTGCTTTGTCGACGGAAAGACATCTGTGGCTTAACCTCACGGGCATCAAAGAGAAGGACCGCGCCTTCCTCCTGGATGCACCCATCTCGCCTTCCGGTCTTTTTGGCAAAGTGGTGGACTCCGTCGCCACTAAGTTCCGAGGCTAAATGCTACGAGGAGGTGTTTGTGAGGTTCCTTCCTCGCCGTGCTCAGCAGCCGGGACCGTCGGCCACCCTGTCCCGGCCAGGTCCAGCCCCTTCCAGAGAAAAGCGGGCTGCCCAGAAGGAGAGTGTGGCGAATCGTGCCCCCTCGTAAGGACTGGGAGCGGATTCTCGCGCTGCTCAAAAGAGAACGGACCTGCGGAATGTTATCTCCGCCAAGAAGCAGAGGCCCTGAAATTGGCGCGCCCATGGCGCGGGCCGTGCTCCCACCGGGTGGGGCGCAACAAAATCCAAGAGAGTCTAAAGACTCCATGTCGACACCCTCAGGAGTCTGCTGTTTTTCTCCGCCGCCACTGGCGTTCGGGAGCAGCAGTCTCCAGCGCATGTAAGTGTCCGGCCGTCTCCTGCCTTGGTTCAGGGACGGCGGTGTCTTACATCCCCAAAACCGACGTGCCAAAACTACTGCCCTTTCGGAGAAACTGGCAGCATGGATGCTCCTGCCAAATATCTCCCTGTGGGTAATAAGGACTGTGGCCAAAGGCTACAGACTTCAGTTCGCCAATCGTCCTCCGCGTTTCAACGGCGTGGTCTCCACTTCCGTGAAACCGGAACGAGCCCATGTATTGACACAGGAACTGCAGGTTCTGCTGGACAAAGGGGCCATAGAACGTGTTCCCCACCAGACAGACAATCCGGGTTTTACAGCCGGTATTTTCTAGTTCGAAAAAGATGGGGGCTGCGCCGAATTTAGCCAGCGGGTTAAACCGCTACCTCAAAGCATTAAAATTCAAAATGCTCACAATAAAAATGATTGTGTCCCAGATCCGATTAAGCGACTGGTTTGTCACCATCGATCTAAAGGACGCGTATTTTCACATAGAAATCCTGCCACAGCACAGAAAGTTCCTGAGGTTCGCTTTTGGGAGCGGCGTACCAGTATCGGGTTCTTCCGTTCGGCCTGGCCTTGTCACCCGTACATATACAAAATGCATGAATGCATCCTTGGCTCCTTTGCGACTCCAGGGCATCCACATTTTGAATTACATAGACGACTGGCTGATATTAGCTCAGTCTCAGGAGCTAGTGCTTCGACATCGGGACGTCGTCCTAGCTCATCTCGACTCTCTAGGCTTGAGACTCAACGTCGAGAAGAGCGTTCTCTCGGCCGCTCAGAGGACAACATATCTAGGGGTTGTTTGGGACTCAACCGAGATGCAGGCACATCTGTCTCCTGCACGTGTCGGGTCCATTCTAACTACCCTGAAAGCTATCAGCCTAGGCCAGGAAGTGACTGTGCACTTCTTTCAAAGAATATTGGGTCTCATGGCATCTGCATCCACGGTAATTCCTTTGGGCCTTCTGCACATGAGACCGTTTCAGCTGTGGCTCAGAGCCAGGGGGTTTCATCCAAGGGCCAACCCCCTGAAGCAAATAAGGGTTACGCGCCGAGGGCTTCGTACCCTATCTATCTGGTTCAGACCCCAGTTTCTCACTTTGGGTCCCGACTTTGGGTCACACGCGGTCGTTAGCATCATGCTAACGACCGCGTGTCGTTAGCATGATGCTAACGACACGCGGTCTTAGATGGCCGTCCAGCCCAAGGGATATGGAGAGGCCATCTTCTCGCATGGCACATCAATTGCCTCGAGATGAAGGCTGTATTTCTGGCCCTGAAATACTTCCTCCAGCAGCTAAGGGGCTACCATGTCCTAGTACAAGTAGACAGCACAGCGGTGGTCTCTTACATAAATCGTCAGGGCGGACTGCGTTCGTGCCGCTTGAACAAGCTAGCGCAGCAGGTGCTGCTTTGGGCTCAGGACAAGTTCCTGTCCCTCAGGGCGATTTATATCCCCGGGCGCATGAATGTGGGAGCAGATTTATTGTCCAGACAGGCTGTGACACATGGGGAGTGGAAACTCCACCCCGAGGTAGTGAGCCAAATCTGGGAAAGATTTTACGAAGCAGAGGTGGACCTCTTTGCTTCACAGCAGACAGCACAATGTCCCTCTACTTCTCTCTGACTCCTCCAGCTCCCCTGGGTCTGGACGCAATGGCCCATGTGTGGCCCAGACTGAGCCTTTATGCATTTCCCCCGGTGGCTCTGCTCCCGGGAGTCCTGGCGAAGGTCCGTCAACGCGGGTTGCGCCTCTTACTAGTAGCGCCCCGTTGGCCAACCAGAGTGTGGTTCTCAGACCTAATATCTCTCTCGACGGCTCGCCATGGGCGATTCCGACCAGGAGGGATCTCCTTTCTCAGGCACAGGGGACAGTGTTTCATCCCCAGCCCGAGCTCTGGAACCTTTACGTCTGGCCCCTGAGGGGGACCACTTAAGAGATGTCGGGCTCCCGGCCCCTGTTGTAGAGACTATTCTGAGCGCTAGGTCTCCCTCTACAAGGAGAGCCTATGCCTGCAGATGGCGTGTCTTTGATGCCTGGTGTGCTACACATCATGCAGACCCAGTCCACTGCCAGATTGTTTCAGTGCTGGAGTTTCTGCAGGACAAACTGTCCTCGGGCACTAATCCTAGCACACTCAGGGTTTCGTGGCCGCCATTTCGCTTGCCACGCCCTGATTGGGGTTGAGACCCCAAACTAGAGCTAGAGTTCCTTCCTGGGACCTAGCTATAGTGCTGGAGGGCTTAGTAAGCACTCCTTTTGAACCACTGGAGTCAGCGTCTGTCAAGTTTCTGACTCTAAAGATGGTTCTTCTGGCGGCCATTACCACTCTCAAGAGGGTTGGAGATTGCAGGCTCGGTCAGTTTCGCCCTCCTGCCTAGACTTTGCTCCTGGGCTGGTCAAAGCCATTTTGCATCCTCACCCTAACTATCTTCCAAAAGTTCCATTCTCGACCTTAAATCCGGTCATTCTTGAAGCCTTCTGTCCTCCGCCATTTATAACACCGGAGCAGGAGAGACTTCACTTACTGTGTCCAGTACGTGCCCTCCAGACTTATGTCCACCGCACTAGCCAGTGGCGTAAGTCCGAACAGCTGTTTATATGCTACGGGGCTGCAAGCTGGGGTTGCAGCTACCAGACAAACTATATCACGTTGGGTGAAGGATGCCATTGCCCTGGCCAATGACGTGCGTGGTCAAACTTCGCCCATTGGTGTGAGGGCTCATTCTACTAGAGAGGTTGCAGCTTCAACAGCTCTAGCAAAGGTGCCCTCTGCAGCAAGTTTGTGATGCGGCAGGCTGGTCCTCCCCGCACACATTCATCAGATTCTATAGCTTGGATGTTCATGCTACTCAGGGCTTGCATGTCCTTGAGTCATCATCCCAAAATTGTGTTTGAGACCTCTTTTGTGTTTGTGCACACTTCACAACCCGAGGGGTCCAGACACTTACAGTGCGGGCGTTGGTATTCGTTCCCCATAGCGTAATGCTACGCGGCATCGAGTGTAGCTTTTGACAGGGAACGTCTCGGGTTACTTGACTGTAACCCTGTTCCCTTAAAAGCGGAACGAGATGCTGCGCTGCAATGCCGCACTGGGCGTGTCCGGCGCTCAGACAAAGTTGACCTGAGGACGCTCCCGCGTCATGTGTTATTATACCCTCTGTTCAGGTGCGCGCAATCACACAGCTGCCGCTGATGAGCTGCGTCACCAACAGAGGTATTATAAGCCAATTCTTGGCGTGTTTGACACACGTGCTTCACAACCGGTCACACAAAGAATGTTCCCCATAGCGTAATGCTACGCAGCATCTCGTTCCCGCTTTTTAAGGGAACAGGGTTACAGTCAAGTAACCCGAGACGCTCTCTCTAGACGTGTTAGAAGCACAGCTAAAGGCTAACAGCTCATCTTTAGTGTCCACAGTTAGCCCATGGTCCATTTTCAAACAGCACCCCAAAAACACCATAAATGAAAAAGACATTGATAGGAAGGACAAAAGCATGTTATTACTGAACTGTATAAACATCAGACGCCATGGCATACAATTGTGGAAAACAAAAAATAATTTATAACACCTAAAGCTGTTACACTAGTTAATTTATATATAGTATATTTATATAAGATTACTACATGTCACATGATGCAACTATAGTTGTCTTGATGACTGTGTGTTTGGAGAGGCTGAGTGCGTCATAGGCTATGATTCAACAACCGGCAGTTTTAGCAAGTTTTAACTTGACTGGCATTCAAAAGAGCGGTAGAGTTTGGGAAAAGTGAACAACTGGGTGTTATTGCAGTAGCTTTCAGTAAGTTATTAGCATATCTTTGTTTACACGGCCATTTAGCTAACCACTAAAGTAGCCTATGCTACACTCTCTGAGATTGATTCTGTCGCTCTGTGCAACCTACCAGCACTGATTTAAAGCTACAACAAATGATTTTACCACAACTGAATATGATTTTGCCACGACTTGTCGCTTTCCAGTGAGAGCAAAAATTACACAATGTTGACACCTAAAACTGTTCAAGCAAAGAATATCCTTTGATTTGTGAAATGTGTCCAAAAATGTGTGGCAAATTTCAGTAAGCTGTAAAAGTGATGGAGCAGGCTGTTCTAGTCTCATCATGAGAGCACAACAGCCTGGTCCATCAGGTTTGGTTTCAGGGGAAACTCCTCCCTCTAGAGATATAAGCTCATCTATCCTACAGTTGATCTCAGGATTGATAAAGTGGTCTCTTGGAATTAGAGATGAAACGTCTTCACCTTGAAAACTGAGTCCAGACTCTTTTACTTCACACTTTTTTTCAAGATGTCCTGAATGACTGAGAACCTTCACAGACATGTAAAAGTGTAATGTTATTTTATTCAGTGTGGCATTTATGGCTTGTACAAATGAACCAAAAAAGTGCAACACAAGATGCTAACTGAGTTATTTCCAAAATACTGAACAAGTCCTTCAACATTATGCCCAGGATGAATACTTTTTAAGGCATAAAGGCATAATGTGTAGTAATCCTTTAGAACTAATTGGCTGACTGAGCAGCAGCGGCACATGTCATGTGTCTAACGTCTTTGTTTAACATATGTTTCCATTAAACACATGCTGCAGAACATCCTGTGCACTGCAGAGCTGAATGCAGCAGCCCGGCCTATAAAAAGCTGCCAAAGTAGACCAGGCCCGAGGCGAGCTCTCAACAGCAACAATATAAGCACAACATAGTGGGCGTTCTCCACAGAGGTCCTCCCAGACTGGCTTCACTGCTTTGTGCTTTAACTGTATGTGAGTTAGAGGAGTTCTGTGCCAGGCCTAACATCAGGGGTCAATAGGTTAATGGATGGCCCCTGGACCCTACATTTGTTTAGCATCATCCTGCTTTCACTGAGAACAAGTAAGAGACAGAGCAAAGGACTGAGGCATTTTTCTGAACTTTAAAATAAAGTTTTACAGTGGTCATAGAAGTAGTGCTTTTGGTAGTATGACATTTTGAATGTGTAGGTATACATAGCGTTTTGATTCATTAAAATCAATCACTGAACAACATTATGTAACATATATCTTTTAATCTATAGCCTCACGGGGCCATTAACCCTCCCCTTACATGTTCATTTATAAAATAAAGTTGACCGACCTGCAGACCTGCCTTACTCCATCAGATTTCTTTGTCTTCTCGATGATTATCCTTAATTTCTGACACTGTTAATTATTTATTATTGACTTTTTTATGGTTGTTTGACAATGAGATCAGTTGTCTTTAATGTGTTTATCCTGACATAAGATAAAAGATAGGACTTTATTGATTCCACAATGGAAATATTTACCTGTAACGGAGCATGTAACAGAAAGGATAAGGTTATAAGGATAAATAAAATAAAATGATGAATGTTGTGGAGAGAGGAGATGGCTTCTTTTGTCACCAGCAGAGTGACACTTAAGCAGTTGTTCACCAGTGAGCTAGAAAAGTTGCCAAGAGCAGTACTTTTTTACTAACTTTTATCTCACCTCCACCAAACGAATGAAGCCACTGTTTAACGATACCAGCCGCATTTATGAGTGGACAGTAACTTTTTCTACAGTAATCCTTTTGCTCTTAATGCAACGTGTGCCTATATTGATCAGAATTACTCAGGGGTCTTTTTTATGTAAGCACAAGGCAGATGACATCATCAAATCCCTAGAGTTGGTCTATGGCAAGTCTGTGGGAAACACTGCATGTACCATATACTGTAGTCATATTACTGCACAGGATATAATGAACCTTATTATTCGATATCTTTTTTCCCAAATGTACTTTATATATAGTGTATATTTTCTTTTACTTATGTAACTCTCAGGGCTTTGCTTTTGTATTTTTACTCTACTGCATTGTAATTTTATTCCAAGTTTTGTTGTTAACACTGTTAAAATGTTTACATTTTTATTTTATTTTCATCTATCTTGTAGAAGAGTTTATAAGATGGTTATAATTTTGATATTTAAAAATGATAAAACACCATAAAAAAAAGAAAAGGGGGCTTATTTTTTTACAGTCCCAGCACAATGTAACCTCAGCACCAATCATCTCACTTATTTGGTGATTGACAGGTGTGAAGGCCCGCCCCCGTGTATTGTCAACTATTGGGGCTAAATTGTTTCAGCCCAGTGACTTGAATTTGGCCAAAACACAGAGACTTACAGAGGAACAATGGCTTCACTGTACTTTTGAGAGCGTGTGCAGGAATGTTTGTTGCATTTAGCATTAGCATTAGCATGATGGCATCAGAAAAGTGATCGGTAAGAACTGAGCTTCATTTGAAATCATAATGTCATCCTGATATTTTTGCCTCCTCTAGTGTGAATGAAACAGTTGCAGTATTTAGTGAACTATTCATTTCTAAGAGTTGTATTGTTGTAACTTATTGTCCCCATGTTGCTGTACTGTGAACAATCAATCAATGTGCATTTATTGGCCCACCCGCCCAACATCACCACCAGCCATATTTGCCCAAAAATATCTCCTTCTACTTGACATAACCACAGTACAACTCCAGCTCTGATATCAGTGAACTTAAAAAGCTCTGCAGCTTTTCTACAAATCTTTAATGTATCTCTTTTTACTAGGGCCGGGACTTTAACGCGTTAATTAAGATTAATTAATTAAGGGACTTTAACGCCGTTAATTAGGATTAACGCGTTAAACGCAAAAAAAAACGGTTGTGTAATATTGGTTGTGTGCAAGCTATGCAACAAGGGATTTGCGTATCACCGCAGCACATCGAGCCTCAAATATCACCTCAACGCAAAACACAAAGGAGTTAGCGTGGACGTTAGCCCGACTCCGAGTAAAGTTACAAGGACCCACACCCAACCCACACTTCACCAGATGATCAGGACCAGGGTAACTAGTCTGCTACACTTAATGGCAAACATTGCACTGGTCTGCTGGACTGAAATAAATAAACAATATTTTGTTGATTAGGCTTATGTATTCAGTCATTATTCAATGATATACTAAAAATCCATGTGAAAAATTACTTCTCACTGTTCTCAGGTCAAATATTTATATGCAATTAAAATGCGAATAATTTCGATTAATTAATTACAAAGCCTCTAATTAATTAGATAATTTTTTTAATTGCGTCCCAGCCCTACATTTTACATATTCACTGTGGATGGAGTCAGTGTTGCGGACTGGGAGTGACATTTATGTGTGGATAAAGCTATAAAGTTAATGTCCTGTTCGCTGAAAATGTAAACCCGAGATGAGGAAACCCACTGAGTTGCTCTTTTGAAGTTTTCTGGAATGACTCCTTCGGTCCCTCTGGGTCACTTCACGTGTTGTGAACCACTGGACACCAAACCACACTCTTTGACCATGGCTTGAACTTATCCACACAATAATATTCAGTCCCAGACGTGAACTTGACTTACAACTATTATCATATTTATCTCCACTTGACCTAAATTACAGATACGAGAGGTTGCCAGTGCTCATCCATTTTTAAATAATCCCATGAGACACAGCAGCATCCAAAAGCCACATGAAGCTCATAATCATCACATTTAAGTGGAACAGATATATTTATATATGTGATTCAGTCAAAACTACCAATCAGCATCTCATGGTTATTTTCGCACGCCAACTGTTGCCCTGAGCTCTTGCTTCCTATCAGAGCAGTGATGCAGAGCTGCTCTGAAACAGTGTGAGTCCTGTCCCAGCCTGTCGTTCCGGCACACCACCCCAACTACATTTTGAAGACCTCAGGCTTATGTCGGATCACCTTGTCTCCCAAACTGGGGACTATAGCAATTAGATCAGCACTTTTACTGTATGTTCTACTATGAAAATGTACTTGTATAATCACAAAGGTAAATCAAATGGAATGAATTTTTTTTTTTTTATCAGAAAGATTGTATGTGAAAGCTGTAATTCCACTGCTGCTGTGACTGTAAGGGATCTGCTCACTGCCTGATCTGATAAAGCCTGGACCAGATCCCGTCACTACCCGGTTTTATTTATTTTTGTTTTACTTTAACAGCAATACAGCTACCTTTCCTGCTTTAAAACATTGCAATAATTAACTGCCAATATTTATCAGCATTTCCCTTTTCTTGATTTATGTTTTTTTTTTTATTGTGCTGTTTCTCTGAGTAAACAGATGTATCCATTGCTGGAATAGACACTTTCTTTGCATTATTAGCTAGCAGGCACCAATCTAAACAATGCAACATGGCTAATGGTAAGTTTTGTTTTTTACTGTCAATTAAAATATTAAAATAATACAGTATTAATTGAAAGTAACTGAAGTGCAATAATGTCATGGTAGTGTTATTGTATGTGCTGGACATTCACATGTGCAAGTCAAAGTAAGTTTCAAGTCTTAACCTTCGAACAAGCCCAAGTCAATTTTGTGAAAAACAGGTCAAGTCCAGACGTAGCTTGGGTCAAGCAAGTCACTGGCAATGGGAGTTTTATTTGCAACAAAAAAAATTGCTCAAAAGGAGTCCACATACAGCTGAGTTGTTAAAACAATAAAAATAAAAATGTATGTAAAAATTTTAACTACATAGTCTAAAATGTAAATGTAACTGAAATAAGGCCAACATAAAAATGAAAAGTCTTAAACAGCTGTACCCAAATATGCTTCAAACATTGCAGAAGACCATTAAAAAGTTTTAAACAATTCAAGTATAATGGCCACCAACAGGCATCCACTCTATGGAACATGAGCATATCCTTAAGTTAGATCTTTCAGAATATAATAATTGAATCACACAAACCTTGCACCTGTTTATCAGGTGGATTGACTATTGTACATTATTGAGTGAGTGTGATTCATTAATATTTGTGAGTGACTGTGTGTGTGCGTGTATGAATGAAGAGTGTATTGTTTGCATGTTGTGACTGACACTGACATTGACAACTAACATTTCTTTTTAAACAGGGAATAACCATTTACAATGTATTGATCTTGCAAAGAATTGAATTTGATAGAACTTTGTCACTCAATTGTGAGCGATGTGGTCGCATTATCCCCCACCATGGCTGAATACGTTTTCCTCTACCTTGAACAAAACGGGGAGGGTGTGTCTGTTCAAGGCCCCAAAACTGCAGGGAGTTCTGTCCGTCACAAATATCCAAATAGTGGTTCAGCTGAATAAGGGGACTGGAACTTGAATCTGTCTTCTGCTTCTTGCTGTAAGCTGTGAACAGTCCAGACTGTAGCCGAACCTAATTATTTTTGGTGTAGCGCCTTCTATGTTCAGTCATAACTGCTCTTATGTTAGCTCTCTCTGCCTGCTGCGTCATCTGGTTAGGTTCCAGTTCGTTCAAAAACAGATATTTATTTAACAAAAGACAAGTTACTTTGAGACTTTTAACTCAGGTCCAAGTCAAGTCTCGAGTCAGGAATATCAAGTCAAAGTCAAGTCTTTTATTAAATATTTTTCAAGCAAGTCTCAAATCCTAAAATTTGCAACTTAAGTCTGACTCGAGTCAAGTCATGTGACTCGAGTCCCTCGCCTCTGATTCATGGGCATGAACTCCAGAACCAGAGCTCTGTATTACTTCCATATCTGAACAGAAACAGACGATTATTGCAAGTCATTTTCAACATTTAACAGACTTTGTTTTCCCAACATATTGCAGTCCTAATTAGGCTTGGGCGGTAATACGGTAATATGGTATACCGCGGGATCTAAAGATAGCAACGGTATCAGTTTCAATACTGTCATAAAAAAAAAAAACAAAGCACTATATAGGAGACAAGGATTAAATATTAACCCTTTAAGCGCCAAAGTCGCAAAATTGCGACGAGCAACTTAACAGGAAAAAACAGCCGCTACTTCCGGTTTATGTGCTAAATTATGCTTCCACTCCCTTCCACCAGATGTCAGACACCCTGTACTTTGTTTCTAGTCCACTATTACCATGTGTTCACATTAAAAAAATTTGTAGAAGAAGACCTCAAAGACGCGACTCAGTGGGAGTGTCAGGACCGGCTCAATAGAAGCCTCATTCTCTTCACGCGAGCTGATAAACATGAAAATAACAAATAAAAAATACACCTGTGATGAAGCTTTGGTATTAGTAATGGCTGACTCTGATTCTGAGGGAGAACATCTACCTTTAGAGTCTTTTCAGCCGAGTGAAAGTGAGAATGAGCGAGAGTGAGTGCGTGTGTAACTTGGACAGCGGCGCGCTGCTCGTGCCTTTCTCAGCGTCTCTCATAAAGCACACGCTGTTTTTCCCACATTTTGCCAAACATCAGTGAAAAACGGGAGGAAATCTAGTCGCTCTGGCCGCGGTAGTGAAGGGGAGGTTGGGAAGGGAAGCCGTGAGCGCGTAGCACCTGCAGCTTTACCTTTAGCACAGGTGATAGAAGCCGGGGCGGGTGTACTGCCTAGGGCGCGGTAGTGATGGGAGTTTGGGAATAATGCGGCTTCTATTGACAGCTGTTTGGGACAAATACGTGTTGGTCATCCTGACACTTTACCCAGTCGAGGAGGGAGAGGCAGGGGTAAACATAGTCAGCGCAAATGCACAAATCAAAGCGGCGATCGTAATAAAAGTGATGGCTGTGTGCTGTGCTTCATGAGAGGTCCCACACTCTAAAAAACTACTAAACTGTTCTGGATGTTTATGTTCATTTAATTCTGTTTGACTCTTGTATTTGCACTTTTTATAAACTGCTATTTGTTGCTAATAAAAGTTGTTTATATTGTTGTGCATGTTATTTTGTTATTGTTTCAGTATTAGTGTTTGGTATTCAGTTTCTGAACAGTTTAGGCACAAGCCAACAGTTTAGTGACGCTGTCTGAGCCTTACGTCATATTTTTTTTAATAATTCACGGTAATACCGTATACCGAGGTAAAATAGGGAGGAGGTTTGACGGTATCAAAATTTGGATGCCGCCCAAGCCTAGTCCTAATGACTTCTCCAGAACTACTATTGTGCGTGTGTTTTCGTCATACCTGATGGTTATGTGTCAAAACAAGACAAGTACTGACGTGTGTACTGCAAGCACTCCCCGAATGTTCCCGAAAGAACAGAAAGTAACAGTTTAGGACAAGGAGCCATAAAGATACAAGTTCCTGGAAATACAGATCCAGGCCCACAGTCTCCTGGGTTACTGGATATAGGACATGGTCACAGAAGAAGCACTTCTCAGCAGTTTGACTTTGTTTTTAAGATTGGGTGCGACTTTAAAAGTGATAATTAGAGGGTTGGTTGCTTAGTTTTGCTCTTCTCCTCTTTCAATAAACACTGAATGCACAACTATAGTCCAGAACATTCAGCAGTTTAGCCTAGAAGATAAATTTAGAACTGCACAATATTACAAATGCAATAACTATTATGAATATTGCATAAGGATATGAGCTACAGTATTTGAATGCTCTTTGACATAGTAAAACATTCTTGATTAATTCAATTAGATTGTGAAAATATACAAGTAGAAGTAGGCTAACATTTTGCACTATACACACACATTTATGGGATTTATACATCTTAATCTTTTATTATGGGGCACTAGTCCGTTGAAATTGAATAACAACATTAAAAACATTTCTTCCACTCATAGTTAGTGGTTTGGTGAAACTAGTAATTAAAAAAAAAACAACTGTGTTTACTCTTTTTAAATCTTGACAACAGAAACCAGGCTAATGACCCTGATAAAAAGTTTACATACCCTGGTCATTTTGGCCTGATAACATGCACACAAGTGACAGGTATCCTCACCTGTGATCTGTTTACTTGTGTGTTTATAGGGGCGCAGTGGCTCAGTGGTAGCGCAGTCATCCTTCAACCAGAAAGTAGGTGGTTCGATTCCCGCTCTCCCCACAGTTCATACCACCCCCCCCCTAAGCTAAACTAGATATACAGTAACTACAGTCACAAAAAATGAAAAGATTATAGTTTCTGTGCCACCCCTGTGTGAGCAGTGGCCTTGGTCTGGCCACCCTGAGAAAAATTGTCTGGCTGCGCCACTGCATACTGGTTCACTATCAAACAGTTTATCCTCACTATCAAAACACACAGTGATGGAAAAAAATTCGTACACCCCAAATATTGCATTAAGAATCACTCTTCAAGTCTTCAAGACTACTAAATTTAAATGTGATGATGTGATGGTTTATTAATTTTTTGTTCAGTTTTGAACACATTCCAGAGCCAGAAAAGGACAGAGCTGCACAACTAACTCTTTCCCTGTTATATACAAAGAAGTTAGTCTGGTACCATGTTGCTTGCATTTGATTTCAATGGCGGGATTTACAAGAGGAATGTTAACCAATCAGAGAAACGCTGGATGTAATGCAAAACTACACAGCCGGATGTCAACAAGGAAGCCACGTTAGTGCCACTAGAGCAGACACCAGAGCGGTTTTAGCTCTGCAAAGGTTTTTTTATAGTTTTCTAGTTATTCAAAACTGAGGTGAGAGCAGAAATAAACTGCCTCTTGGTACCAGTGTCCGCCATGTTGAATGTTTTGGAACTAGCCGTGCGAACTGAGTTTCTTGTTTATGATGTAGCCAGCAAACCACACCCTGCTGCAGACAAACAGCTTGTAATTGGATCGTCCGCAAAATCGCAGAGGAAAGGACTTGCTATGAGAACGGGACAAGACTGTCCTTTTAAAAAAAAGACAACAGTCTGTTATACCAGGCTACAGATGAGCTGAACTCACTAAAAATACTGAACTACTACACAGCAGTCTGTTGGAGTAGATAAACCCTGACAGTACAAGTGGTATAAAAATAATACACTTACTGTATTTTGTTTGTAGACATTGGCTTTTTGTGAAGCAGTTCTCTAAGGTTTAAATACATTTTACAAAAATACAATTGTAGAAATACAATTAAAGTGCAATTTTTATGAAGACGTGTGTCTATTATTTAATGTTTATAATGTTTATATATCAATACCCGTGTTGTCTTTTTAAAAACAGAAAAATATAAATATTGAAATCGACCAATATGGAAAAACAAATCACCACCTGTCAAAGCAGGGGTATATCAATATTAAAGATCTAACCAGGACTAAATAGGTCTAAACTAGGACTAAATGTAGGCTTGAACCAGGTCTAAACCAGGACAAATTTATACACACACTACAGTTAGATTGAATTGTCTGTTTGGTCAGATTTTTTTGGGCAAAAAGAAATATTTATCAAACCAAAGACCATAACGCCATTACAAAAGTTTTTTTTTTTTTTAATAGCGCTTTACCAGTGTTACAGCGGAACTCCACTGGAGGCAAGGTGGGTTAAGTGTCTAGCCCAAGGACACAACGACAGTATAAACTGTGGAGAGAGCGGGATGTTATGATGCGTTTGGATGTTTCGAGCAGAGATCGAACCGCCCACCCGTCGGTTGAAGGACGGCCGCTCTACCACTGAGCTACTGCCGCCCCATTCTTTGCGATAGGGCTATTGTGAATAATATTGTGATACAATACACTTGTGATATATTGTCCAGCATTTAGAAGTATTTATACCACAATTTTTGTGAATGCTCAAAACATCTAATTACCTTAAGTGTGTCATGAATTTAGCCTTAAATATAAAAGACCGACACCATTTTATCTTAAGCTCATAATGTATTTTATTTGAAACAAGATAAATCATAATATGTTCAATATCGCATCATCAGTATCTGTTTTACTTATCCCAAAGGTTCATGTAAAAATTATCCCACATACTATGCCCCTGTATAAACAACTGTAAACTGTGAAGTCATCAACTAAAGTGCTTGTAAAGATCCTATAGAGAGCTTGTCAATCAACAGCAGGCTAATGGAAGCTAACAGCGAAAGTCATAATACACAGTAATACTTATTCACAGAAACAGTCCAGTGTTTAAAAAAACAAAAACAAAAAAGTGAGTAATACTACAATATTAAAAAAATAAAAATAAAAAAAGGGGAAAATGTGATGCACGTTACACTGTTGCTCTGGTAAACCTCAGCCTCCCGCTTCCATACTTTTCATTGCCTTTTGTTAAATATTTTGGTAATATTTGCCAACAGCTTCCTAAAACACTTTGTCTCACCTCCACAGACCTCAAACCTCCAGTGCTTTTTTGTCACCGTATAAACTCACTATCTATACATATCTGAAACTCTCATAGTCATACTGTAATCCTCTACGTGTCACTTCCTGAACAGCAGCCCACCAGACCAAGACCGGGAGTCCTAAAGATGGTTTGTGCTCTGATAAAACTCGGCAGGTTGAAGGTAGACGTTTGAATCCCTCCAGAACCAGAGTGGTTTGTTTTTTTTCTTTTTCCACTGACAGCAAAAAGGAGTGGACTGAAATGTGACATCAGCCATTTTGTTCAATGTAAAGCATTGAAATATAATCTTTTGCCACTGTTCAGTTTAGGAATTTACCTTGTTTGGAATGAGGTCAAAATTTGGGAAGCACAAAACATGACAGTAACAAAGAGGCAGTTGTTGCTAGCTAAAAATGCTAATGGTCAAAAAAGCTTGTCTTAAGTTTATACCCACTATAGAGTCTGGTTGATCTAAGACACTTAATATAGTCACAGTTGACCAGCCCGTCTTCATTATATTTCTGTTAAGCTTTAATATACAAAAGAAAAGTGATCTAGGCCTCTAAGCTAGTGGCATGATGCTAGTTGTCCCAATGTAGAATTATAGTCGAAGAATTAAAATGAGGTATCGTCTTTTTTAAGCAAAAGTGACAGAGTTGAGTATAAACTTTAAACCATTTAAGACCTCAGACCTTAGGTCTTAAGACCTAAGACCTTTGATACTAGCCTATATATTAATATATGTGCATATTTAGTATATAGAGTAGTGTTTTACAAACTTTTTTCCAAGGGACTGTAAATTTAAAATGCCAAAGAAATTGAACTATAGGGTTTTTGTGTTTTGATAAGTCTTAGTCATATTTGTCATTGTATTATACCTCTTATTGATTATTCTTAACCATTATCCATTTCCAAAACAGCAATTTTATCATGAAACGTCACTTGGAATACCCCCAACACTTCTGTTTTTTATTTTTTTAAATAAAGTAGGTTAAAATGATTCTGGTGACCCAAATAAAATCTTCTGTGACACGCCGTTTGAAACCAGTAATATACAACATTGTCAGCATCAGTAGTAGATGCAGTGTATGACTGGGCCAAAATATTATATTTTCTTATTGTATTAAATGAGGTCTTGATGTAGTTTGGGTTTTTTAAGCACCATTTTATTAGTTATGCTGGTATTCAGCTGTCTGTTAATCAAGGCCTTCGAGACTTGAGTCTTTGTGAGACAGTGTATAGATTTTGGTCCATATTAGTCAACCTTTATACAGTGTTGCTTTTTTTAAGATTTTGGTGCCAGTGCCAAAGATTGCTCATGTGCAAGCTTCTTGGGGGCTAACCCACAATTATGCTTGAAATTTGGCAACCTCTTAACCTAGTCCACTCCTCTTTACTGTCAAAGTTTCCTTCACATAAAATAACAGCTTATCTCTTCTTCTGTTGACGCAACACCCTCCTCCTTTTCTGGATCATATCGTAGAGTCTCTCGATCCCCTCCCTGAGTCCGTCTCCGATGATGGCGCAGGCTGGTTGCAGATGCCAAGGGGTTGCAGGTCCCAGTTCCTTTAGCGCCAACAACTTCTCGATTTCCTCCAGTCCCAGAGAATGTCTTAAATCCTGTTTGTTGGCCACGATCAGCAGGGGGACTCCTTGGTTTTCTGAAGTCTTTGCAATTTTATGGAGCTCGGTTTTTGCCTCCTCCATGCGCTCAGAGTCCACAGAATCCACTACAAAAATGATGCCGTCCGTGCACCGAGTATAGGATTTCCACAGTGGCCTGAGCTTCTCCTGACCGCCGACGTCCCAGAAGTGTATGGTGACAGTCCTGTGCCCACCTAGAGACACTCTGACCTTCTCTGCGTTGAAGCCTTTGGTGGGGACTGTGTTGACAAACTCATTGAACTGCAGTCTGTAGAGGACTGTGGTCTTCCCTGCGGAGTCTAGACCAAGTATTGCGATGTGAAACGACTGGAAGAACGGAACATTCGAGAGGAAGTTGGGTTGATCTGACAATCCATTCCCCATCTTGCCTCATGAGGAAGGACTGCTGACGCCAGAAGTATAATCCCAGATTATTCGTCAAAGATGCTTATATTCCAAAATAAAAGCGGTGATTACCTGAAAGAAAAGAAGAGACTTAGTAAAATTGTTTGGCTTAGGTGGAGTCCAAAATGTCTCGGAAAGAGTTTGAAATGACAATGAGCAGTAAAATGTTGTACAACAAGCCCTGCCAGTACAATTATGAAACCACAAAAAAGCCTCAGCTCTACTAAATAAACAATGCGTCAAGAGAAACAGGACATGCTCTGGTGAATCCAGTTCATAATTTAAATTCCTAATGTCCACAACCAAGAAAAAATATAATAGTTAATGAGGAGTTTTTAAGGTAGTCAACAATGCTCAGAAAAGTTTTACAATAATATTAAGTAGGGATGCACCGATACCGATACTGGTATCGGGTATCGGCCTCGATACCACATTTTTGAAAGTACTCGTACTCGTTAAAAGTCCCCTGATACCGGGGTCGATACCACGGTCTGAGAAATGTCTATGTTTGAGCGGCGTGTAAGGGGTTAATCACAGGCGCCGAGTGCCCGCCCCCAGGCCCCGGCTGCAGCTCAGAGCGGGGAGAACGAAGGTAAGACGAGACATGTCAGCCATGTGGAACTATTTCAAAGTGAATGAAGACAAAACAAAACAAAGGCGGACTGCAAATGTGCTCAGCTAAATTGTCCAGAGGAGGCTCAAAAGGTAGCGCATTTAACACAAGTAATTTAATCAAGCACCTAAAATCCCAACACGATAACGAGTATAAAGAGTTTACCCACGCTTCTAAACCAACACAACTCACACTGCAGCAAACTCTTGCAAGGCGAGAAAATGTCCAGAGACAATTCGCGTGCTGTGAAAATAACACAGGCAATCCTCGAGTACATTGCATTGAGTGACCAGCCACTTTCGGAGGTAGAAAATGTGGGATTCATGCGTCTCCTCCATGTTATGATGTCCCAAGCCGCCGCTACATGACTGCCACGGAGCTGCCCAAACTACACGACTCCGTGAACAAACACATCCACAGCCTACTGCAAGCCTCCTCTTCGTTTAGTTTCACCACGGATATTTGGACAAGCAGTGTTTGCCCCGTGCCTTGTTTTTTTGTTAAATTATATGACTAAAGCTGTTACCTGTAAATTTAAATCATGTTTTTTTATTAAGTACTCGGTATCGGTATCGGCGAGTACTGAAATGCAAGTACTCGTACTCGTACTCGTTTTCCAAAAAAGTGGTATCGGTGCATCCCTAATATTAAGCTTAGCAGCTAGAGCAACACTCTACCCTTTTTTGAATAACATCTGTTTAGTTATTTCTTATTTATTTGGAACTCATTCTTTATTTTGTATATTTTAAAACACATTACTAACAGCACATCCTGCAATTTAATCAAAATTCTTCAATGAAAAAGAAAAACAACAAAACCTTCATTGTCGTTGGACGTATGATCATACCGAGGAAACAGTTTGACTGATGATTGATTTTAATTTCTGGGTATACTGGTCTATTCATTTCATCAGCTACTTTAACAAAAATACAATGTCAAAGTATTTGTGCTTTTACTAATTTGATTGTGACATTTTAAAACTGGAGTAGCCTTTACCTTAAAAAAAAAATTCATCCCATGTCTATTTTTTTTTCTTTCCTACATTTCTTTGCCTCTCAGCTCATATGAGTTATCTCTCTGTGTGGAAACATGTCTTGTATGGACTGTGGGAGTATCTACTTTTAGAACTTGGTATAAACTCCAAAACTCCTTACTCGCTTAAGCAAAAAAAGTTAACTATGCTGCACCTCAGTATGACTTTAATAGGCTATATGCCACCTAAATCTGAAACATGATATGCAATCTGTTATGTTACATTATACTTTGGTTCCTTAGCATTTGTTGTTGTTCAGACAGTTAAGCAAACAGAAAATATAAAGTTTCAGGCAATGGAATAAAACAATGTGCTGAGAAGCCCCTATAAAACTCTGAGGGGCCCACAGTGCCAGGTAATAATTCTCTGCGGGTTAATCTGGCTTGCATGACACGTAGTAGCCTAAACAGTAACAGCCCATAGGCTACATGAAACGTGACATTAACTATTTAGCAATTGCTATCTTTGTTGAAACACAAATAATTGCCACGATCGTCCTAATCCTATTATTTAAATGATGCTACTATTTAGCTAGCCTACGTGGTGTCTACATTGCATAACAGCGGTTAAACATTCACTTGCCAAGCCCATTGCAGGTGAAAAGCTACCAGATGAGCTAAAGGCTACAGTACAATTCCAGCAGGTTACCTACCGGTTTGAGGCATCAACACAACAGATACGGCGGGTCTTTTCACGGGAATTTGGGCTAGTCCCGAGTCCACGCGGTTTGGAGTGACCTCGCTGTAAATTCTCACTTTTAATTTCGAGACCTTAGCCTGGTATTTGTCCTTGCCAAACCCATGGAGTCTTCGCTGTCTGGCCCTTGAGAGAGCCGTGTGGCCGTGCCGATGAAGGGGAAAGGACTGTTGCTGCTGCACTGACTGTAAGCCCTGCAATTTCCAGCGTCGACGCCCACACAGACACACCACACAGCTCCTATTGGCGCGTGGGAAAAGCTTTCTAGCAGCTGATTGGCCGCGGAAGCTGTCACTCGCCAGTCTACCCGGGAATAAGGATCACCTGTTACCTCGCACTGTCTTGACACACCATTTTTTTTATTTTACCAGCTAATTTTATTTATTATTTAAATTGATTTTTATCCAAGAAAAGTGTTTTTAATAAAACACCGTTAATAAAAATGTAGCCCATAAAGTAAAACGACTTTATGGCTACGTTATTTCCTGAACAATAATTATAGCAACAAAAAGTCTACACAAGACACACCCAGCGTTTTTGTAACAGTAGCCTAAGCTAACAGTGGCTTGCTTTAATGATCATTATTTTAACACTTTATTGGCTTTGTAATGTCCATATTATTACCCAGAAAATATTGAGGAATATTCTTTTTCAAATCGATTTTTGCTTTTTATCTGCAACAGTGGCAGTAATATCCCCAGATGAGAGACTTGCAATAAATTACTAAATTATTTACTAGCATAATGGTTATCGCTTTACTTCACATTCCCACAGCAATTAATGAATGGTGGTTAGAGGCTATATTGAGCCAAAATTATTAGTCAGCACTTCTGAAAAAGTTTCTCCAGAAACCATTCACATTAACGAACACACATCTGTCCATGGTACACAAGGCTGGTTTGAGTGGATTAGAATTTGGTTAGACTTACCATAGATACAGCTGGGTTCGTCTGCGTGTATTCCCTCTTTCCCTGTGTGTGAATGTGTGTGAGTGTGTGTGAGACTAGTCATGTCGCTGCCCAACAAGCCCCGCCCCTCTATTTTTGTTCAAAATGATTGGCTACGGGACAGGAACTCTACACTCGCTGCATCCCACCCGAGCGTGACCAGATAACAACACTATCTGCCTTACATTATCTCCAAACTTTATTTCCCCGGAAATAGCCTACAAATGTAGTCCAAATGGTCCAAAATTGAGTGAACAGGCTGTAGTTTATTCAAAGTTAAGTCAGCATGATTTATCTCGACAGAAATGAGCAGCTCACATGATGCAACTCAAATAAGGTAGGCTATCCTGTTTTAACATGGGACTATGGAGAATTTGCTGGGGAATTTTAGTAAACAAGCCAGGACCCATGGCACATCATTGCTTGTAGTATTCATAAACTATTGGGAATGTAAATACACTTAATTAAAGAAAGTTAAGTTAATAAACAGTTTTCAGCTTGTCATTCATTCTAGTGTGAAACTGTTTTTGGGGAGTTGCCACTACAATTCCTTAAAAAGGTATACCACTTGCCATTCAGATTGTGTGAAATGTAATGTGGCTGTGGACTACTTAAAGCCTAAGCACAACTGTGTAATCCAGTCATATTTGATATTTAACATTTGAATGTTTTCTGTATTGAGAGGGAGAGAAACAGGATAAAACTCTTGCTCAGTATTGAAACCTACTAAATGGTGACTAAAAGTACATTGAATGAATATGACATTGATGACTCTGATGATGAATATGGCTCTCTCTGTATCTTTGAAGGCAAACTTCAAGAATAAATACAGCATGAGGATCGGCTATGTTTAGTTTCTATTCTACATTATACACTTACACTACTCTAAACATCTGGTTGTAAATTCTAGAAAATTGCAAAGGCATTTGCCAATAAAAAACATTCTTGTCATCTTTGTTTCACTGGAGAAAACACAAATTTGCATTTAAATAGTTTAAACATGGTCTGAACTAGAACTAACACCAGTGTTCATTCAGGACTAAAGCCTAACTTAACGCTTCAGATTAACATACAAACACAAAAAAATATTTTGTCCTGGTTACAGTATATTTTAAAATTTCAATATTAAAAGTAAATCTGAAAGACTCCACTCAATAAAGCCAGAGTACCACAGTTTGAGAAACACTGTTCTAGTACATAGTAGGAGCCATGATTCCATTATTTACTGTTTTCTGTTACCAATTAGCAACCTTTTCTTTAACTTCAAAGTCTCTAATCCTGACAGCAGTAGGTCTACATAATGCAGCACATTCACTTGTGGTTTTACAGTATTTTTTTCTAACTTGTCTTATTAGACCCATAATGGGCTTTGAAGACATTTTGAAAAACCTGTATTTGCTTTGACCTGCCTTTGCCCCCCCACAGTGACATTCAACATGAAAGAAACCACATAAAGCATACACGCCACAAAATGCAGCAATAAGCCGTGTTTATGAGATGGTGCTTTCACTGCTGGGTATTAAAAAGAATAACAGGATTGAAATAGCCCAACACATGGCACGGCCTTTAACGATGATGTTCAAGTGTGACTGATCCTCTTACGTTTTATATTTAGTCAGTTCTGAAGAAGATGACTAAGTGAACATGCATGTGCAGCTATTTCAGAAATGCTCGGGGCATGTGCGGGCTTCACATGTTTACAATAGTTGGGATATGGAATGAGCAGCTGTCTCTGGGCCAGTGGGCTTCACAATGCTGCATGATGACCTTACACTACAGACGTCTGGCTCGGACTCACGCCCAAATCTGCATCTGTTCTCTGCTCCAGTCACTGGCAATAAGAGAACTGCTCTATTAACTTTTAAAAGAGAAGTTATTCAAATAATATCAGCACAATGTATTCTAGGGCATATTTTTGGACAAACTAAATACTAACTCTACAAACTCTTTCATGAGTCCCAGCATCATCACTTGTGCCAGGACCTGGAGAGTTTTTCTTCCACACGTTCTAAGAATGCGCTGTATGCTCCTCGTCTGCGCTTGTGTCTCTGCAAAACGAGACCCATGTAAAAAAGTTGTAAAAAATTCAAATACTAAACCCTGTTTGAGTTTATGAAAATTGTGGATAAGGAGATACTGACTGTGTAGGAAGCAGATTTTGGAGGCCAAGGACTGAGGGGAAGTACAAGGCTTGGATCCCATGTAGCCTCAGGAGGTTTATAGGTGTCCATCTTGGTCTTGTGTTGTTTGATGTCAAAGTCTGACTCACATGATGAGTTCTGAACTTGAAGAAAATAAAAATATTATTGTTGAATGGTGAAGTGTGAAACCCTGTATTTCAGAGCTACAGTATATTTGGACAAACAGACTTTTTCACTAAAGTAGCTCTGCTTACTGTTTAGTCAGTAACACCGCATAACTATATATTTAAACTATATATAAAAATATATTATCTTGTAAATATTTAATAGATCTTAGGCATGTGATCGGTAGAATGATGTCTATCTCACTGACAAAGTACCCTCAGCTGGACAAGACCGGTAATGAAATGTATCTATAATTCTTTTCCCCAGGACGCAAACTCATTGCAAGACATTACATGAGTGACAAGCTTTACGGCACTCAAAAAGAGGGATCAGAAAGAGACTTATCAGAGTCATATTTGTAAAAGAAATTACCTACAGTTCAAGAAGACATTCTTTTCTTGCAAACTTACCAGTTGAATAGTTACTTCTTGAAAACAAACAACGTCCATAAAATGGCGGCCACTTTTAGAGACTTTTGGAAGAAAGAACATGTCTTCTTAAATATATATCAGTCAGCCAATATTATAGTGTTTTTGTCAGTGGTAAGTTTATAACTAGTCTGTGAAATAAACAACTGCAACAACTTGTCAATGCGAGCTGGTTGTGGACAGGCAGGTTGTGTTTAAGTTAGAAAGCTGGGGTTAGGATAACCTAGCGTAATTTTCCTGCTAAAACTTTGACTTTGAAAAAACAATGTGGCATATCATGGTTTTAGCATTAATATGTTCGTATAGTCTGTATTGTAAAAAGAGTTGAAAATAAGTTACTAATTAGAAACCTGAACTGCACTGCCATTAAATAAAGTTGAATTAAACTGAAAGCACAACCTGCAATACAATAATAACACTACAGAAATATAATAATAATAAAAGTATATAATACTGGACACATAGTATTGACTTATCAAAAGCAACGCTGGGATGGATGTGAGGTAACAGGTACACTGTTAAAAGGTTTTACTTTACTAATTATTATCGGTCCACTTACTAATGTCCAAATTCTTCAGTTTAATAATCTGGTTTCCTGGATCCTTTTTGTAAGTGTTGTTCAAATTGGGGAGATGTTCATCCAGCTGCAGTGAGAAACACAGTCAACAGGTCAGTGTTAGTGAAGAGCGCTCTCTTGTGTACAGTCTCTAAAGTGTAAGTTCATTTTGTAATCACAATGGTTCATCAAAAAAACAAAACTATTGGGAGTCACACAAAGTCACCTCTGTTTACTGTTATTTATTATTATGTATACTGAAGCACAAACAATAAAAGAAAAGTTCATCAAGTGGTAAAGATTTTATTCAGGGTTGGAGAGAACTGATCATTTCTGATGGGCGTACATAAATGAAAATAAATTTGATCAGTTAAGCATCTGTCCGCACTAAATAAAATCTGTATAAGAAATAAAAATATTATTGTGCGGGGCGCCCTGGTAGCTTACTTGGTAGAGTCCATACCAAGTATGCAGAGCGACCCAGGTTTGATTCTCGGTCAGGTCATTTGCCCAATGTCCCCTTACTCTCACTCTGTTTCGTGTATCGAATAAAGTCAAAAAGGCCCCTCAAAAGTATAACATCACATGTTGTGTTATTTTACCATACTGTACTTTATTTATAATATTATAATTGTATTGCACAGGACAGGCAATCATAAGCCAGGGCCTACATTTATATATAACTGTCACATCCCGGGATGGGGACAAATCATGAGAGATTGTGTGAGTGACACACTTTACCACACTACCCAAATTAAAGAAACTAGGCCACACACTGGACCCTAGCAGAGTCATATGTCATATCATATGTTTCAGAAGACATGTTTTTGTCTTCTAAACTTGCCGCTTGGATAGTAACCACATGAAAACCATGATGATGCCAGCAGTTACAATCAAGTTGCACAAACCTGGATCTGCACCCTCTGCTCAATGCAACACGATGTCATACTACAATAATAATGTCTAGATGACGTTTTTTTCCACAGATGTTTCTTGTTACAATGATATTAGGTGATCAAATGGTTATTTTTTAACAATCATAAAAAAAAATCACATACTTCCCGTTTAACACAAATTTGCAATAAATGAGTCATAACTTGTTTCAAATGAACTCTAGTACCACCATCTTTGAAGAGCTACGAAATGGCCTGGTTTGTCTTTCATTAATCAACCATTTCTTCATTCATCCATGAACCAGTTCTTTCTGAGACTTACTGGTCTAAAGTTGTGCGGTGTCGGGTTCTTGTATGGCCCTGATGAATACTTCCCTGTCTTTACAAACGTCAGCTCTGACTGCAGACAATCCGGAGCTCTGTAAAAAGTGATGAACTTGAGGCTCTTTTCTTCTGTTGCTCACAGGTAAAACATTTGGTAGCTTTATTTCCTTAGCTTCAGTAAGTCGAGGTGAGGCTCTTTTGTCTATTTTCTGAGGCTCTGAGAGTGTCTTGTAGAGTCTGACAGAGAAATCTGGTGCTTTAATGCTCCATATGTTGTAATGAGTGTCAGATTTCGGAGCAGTAAAACATTTGTGTCTTGAGTAAGGAAGACTTTGCCTGGAGGAAAACTGAAGTTTATCCTCAAAAAAAACGGAGGACACTGGCTTTAACAAAAAACCTGAGGACATCTTATGAACACTTTTCGAGCCCAGTGAAAAAGCAGTTTGTTTCTAGAAGATCTGACATAAAGCGTAATGGAAGTTGGTGCTGTTGGTACAGAATACAAAGATCCACTGCCTGGAAACCAACAACTCAAGCCCTAACAGTAACTTTAACAGCGTAAGCTTCCATTCAACACAAAAACACCAAACAGGAACATGGCAACAGTGTGGACAATGGCACTGGTATGCAATGGAGAATGGAAAGGCATGTACATTTGAGTCAACATCTTCCAATCATAAAAACTGCAGCTTGCATCATTAGTTGACTTGGAGATGGACATTTGCTCATTTCACATTGCAGGGCTCATGTTAATAATAGACTTTTATTGTTACATACTCCATATAGTACCTCAGATATGTCTTTACCTATCTTATAAACTGAAATGTATGGACTCTTTTTTTTTTAACTCTTTTGACTTTCTGACCTATTAAAGCACTCACTTTGTTGTTCTTTTTCCTTCCAAAGTTATGCAAACCTGGATTTATGTATTTACAAAAAACTTCCTAGAAGTGACCCACAGTGCAGCCATTTAGATGTTTTTTTCCTCACCTTCTCTAACACAAACAAAGAAATATAGACAAAGGTAAAAATTACAGTGCTTTTTTTTACATCATACATTTCACAACATGTTTCCAATAGAAAACAGGTAAACTGTGGAAAAAAACATTTGATGTGTAAAGCAGTGCACAGTTATGTCTCATTTTGGTCTCTTACTTGCAGCAGCAACATCACATGGAAGCAGCAACGGACCAAGTCCCTTTTGAATCTGGAAAAGCATCACATCCAGGTTTAAGAACATTACAGTACTTCTCTTTTGTTTTACTTTTGAATGCATTGCATAGATATTATACCGTTGTTCTCATACCTAATAAAACAGCACTTTTTAACTCTGGCCATCTGTTAAAAGATTTTAGTGTTAAAAGAACTATTTAGTTTGTTTCTAGTATATTTGATCGAAATCTATTAGAAGCAGGGGCAGGTGGAGCACATTGTCCCTAGTACTAGTTTAGATTGTGCCCTCTAGTGGACAGAACTATCATATTACAGATGAATGTGTAGCGTGAAGTGATTTGATGTTTCAGTTAGAGGCAAGAAGGTAGGAAGTCAAAAACATGTATGACAAAAGAAAGTTTATGGAGAAGTTTGATCATTTCATTAAATAAAAGTTTGAGAAAAGACGGCACACATGAGTTAGGAAAATAATGTTTTATTTACAATTCATTTACAAAAACATTATCAATAAGAACCACAGAAAACGGTAGCCTGCACAGACTTAATGTCATTAATGTACAATTCAAACAATTTGAGTCCTGATAATTATTTTACCAACATGTATGCTACTGAGACAAACTGAAACTTGATTTCAATAATAATAGATACAATTGTTTTTTTAAGGTGCACAAACTGACAAAAAGCAAAAGCATTTTGATGGCCATATTTATAACCAATGACACATTTTGTTTTCATTTTGATACCTAAGACATTTCCAATGACAGTACAATACTAAACGTACTTTTGAGAGAACAAAGGATTTTGAATCAGTAATTAACTTTTGAAATTACTACATGATGTTCTGCTGGTTGTATGAACTGTTTTGAGAAATGTATTACAATGTAGGTTCTGATCTGAGAAATGAGCCACAACAACTGAGAAAAACTGAAACCTGCAGATGAGAAAATGAAACGTGCAGGTTTATCCCAGTAACTCTGAGCTCTACTAACTCACATGACTGCACAGACATGATGCCTCTTCCAGACGCCTGCCTGCTGTCGTCCTGGATTTAACTTTAGAAAACTTTTGCACCTAAACCTCGTCCTTGATGTTTACAAAATGTGTATGTTTTTCTTCTTTTCTAAACGTGTGTTCTATAATGTGTGCAATGCCATCTAGTGGCAAGAACTCCCTCTCCTCTTGCTATTACAACTTCTTAATACCAACCAGAATTTAGTATACTGATTGGTATTAAGAAGTTGTAATAGCAAGAGGAGATATAATTAAATAAAAAGCTTGATTTGTTCGAACACTTGCTTGTTGTGTTCTTTAACAGATGTTTGGACTTCAAAAGCAAGTGCTGCATGAACAATGTTAAGAATCTTTGCAAAACAAGTTATCTTTTAACTTATTTTGGTCCTAGCATTACAGGCTTATACAACATTTTTTATGTTATGTTTTATGTTATGTTTTATGTTCTATTTTACATCAGTTATGGTTAAAGATATTCTCAAACCATCTCCTGACACTTGACACTGCCCCAGAGCCACATGGCCTCGCTGTCATAACTGCTCTGTTAACACTACAGACTATCCAGTTGTTGTGGCAGTCCGTTTGTTCTGACTCAGACAGCTGACACCAGATGGACTGGAGGAAATACGAGCCAGGACTACACAGTGTGTGATGGCTCTGACCTCGGCGCTCACAGGCTCCTCACAACATTTGGCATGTCAGCTCTGTGTTGTTGTGACCACTGACATTTGCAGCCATGCTGCAATCAGTGGACAATTACCTCAGACTTTAGTCAGACGTGACTTTACGAGACGCAGCGGTTGACCCTGGCTCTTTGGGGCGACTCTGTTCATACAAGTGGCAGGGCATTGTTGTATAATGTATATGTGAAGAAGCTTACTCTACTAACTAAGCTATATTCTATAATATACATTTTAATGTGATGAATTTGCAATCACTTTTCCTGTCAGGGGGAGGTTAGGCTGATTATATACGGTCAACATATCACGAAGCTGAGAACACGTTTCCCAGTGCTACTGTTAATCCAGTCCCTGTCTAACTGATTATAATGAGAGAAAATTACACAAACTAAATGGAGCTTAAAGTAAATCAGGTAATAGGCCTGGTACATGCTGCACTTCACGTTTTCTTCACATGGAGTTGTGTTTTCCATCCAGGAGGACAAATGTAATTGTGTGTAAGAGTGGATAGAAAAGAGTGGGTTGGGTTTGTGTGTGATGGCTATTCCAGACTCTTACCAGGCTGATGGTCCTGGTTTTAGCCCACTTCTTCCCACGAACAATTCTCTCAACAAGACAATCAGCCACCTTTGCATTGTCTCTGCGCAGTCTGTGACCTACACGGCTGACAAAACGGGCTCCATCCAAGATGCACACATTCTTTTGACATGACATTGAATTGGGCTCATTTTGAATTACACTAATATTTAAGCACTATTAGCTATGTATCCTTACTTGCTGCAACTCAAGAGATCTGGCCTTTAAATCATGTGAACGGAGATCTGTCTGGGAAGAGATATGACTGTGATATGTGCGCTCAAAACAATAAAAAAACACTCAAAGACCAAGACCACTTCCTTGGAAACTGTAGTTCGTGGGCCATCTGCTTAAGCAGTTTAAAGTAATGACTAATGATATACAGTATCTCCAGCAACAGTATGCCTTGATTATTCCATCACTCTGTTCCCAGCATTAGAAATGAACAAAACACACTTTGGTATGCAATGTTTTGATTCATGTTGGTGAAACTGAACAGGATTTCTTTTCAGTTTATACTTCAGCAGACTCCAGTCGAAGGATGTGTGCTGGTTATGAAAGTCAATAGCATGGTTTGAATGATTGATCTAACAATATGCAAATTAGGTAATCAAATTGAAAAGATGAGTTGCAGTTAAATGCGGTATATGGAGTAGGGCTGTGCAATATTGGGAAAACATGTTAAAATGTAATACTATTTTCAATAGTACAATAATTTTATGACTTACAATATCATGATGGCAGAGTAAATTTGGAAAGTAACACTGATTTCCATTTATACTACCTTTTTTGTTAGGCTATTTGTTCAAACAACACTCACCGATTAAAGGCTCTGTCAGGTTAATTATTTTAAAAGGTAAAATGTGGATGAATGACAGTGAAATAAAAAAAATAATTTACCCTATAGGCTACATTACAGTTATCTTTCATTCCCCACATCTATAAATTAAAACAGTATGTTTAACTCAGATCTGTAAATGAATAATTAGGTGGCCTAGTTGTAAGCTTATAACAGATTACTAGGCTTTCTCAAACAAGTGTCCAATATGAGTTAATCAACAGTATACTAAACTTACTTAGAAAACATACATCCAGACAGCTCACCTGCTGCAGGTTTTACCTCCTGGACCGTCGTTTGAACCCTGCCAACACAGTACACACACAATAGTTTAAGGACTCTTACTCTTGACCGTTGGAAAAAGGTGAAATACCTTGGATCTGATTCGTAGTAGTTTGTAGTAAATACTGAACTCTTTGTAACACTGATGTCTGAACATACTGACCCCAAGTGTATCAAAAATAAGGGTTCCATTTATGTAGGCTACAAATGTATTTTGTACAAAGTTAATTTTTATTTAAAAAAGATAAACCGGCTCTGTTTTTTACATGTTACTTGTAAAGAAGACAAAGGTAACTTGTTGGGACAGCCAATAGCCTCCATTAAACCTTTAGCTTAACGCTAACTTAGGTTTTCGGCGGGTTGAGCTGCCGGCCCAGTCTCGTGCAGCCCGGTCCCGCGCGAGAAGGTGTGCGGGCGCCCCTCCTAACAGCGCGGTCATGCTGCGTAGGGCTGGGGTCAGCGGCTGCAGGCTACAGACAGCATACCCTCCTCTCCCCCAGCCACTCTCTGTCTCCGGAGCTCCAAACTACAACAGAGAGGGGAGCAGAAAGGACGCGGGACAGCGGCTCTTTGGTAACACCTTTACTCACGGTTCGGCCGCTGTTGGACGATGAGGCGTGACGAGTATGTTTTTCAGCTCTTTCTGTTTTTGCTTCCACATGCTCAAGCAGGTAAGTTAACCATCTACACAATCTACAAAATGACTAGCCTATGTCTAATAGTTTATTTAGACCAGAAAATACATTTCATATTTGTTTTGTATACAATGGAAGAGCTAATGAGTGCATAATAACTCGGGTAGGCTACAGCAATTATCTAAAAGGAACACTAAATGTAATGGCTCAGTCTATCTTCCCAAAATACAGTGTTGTATTAAGCCGCTCTGACACGACCTCACAAATGCGTCTCACGCATAGATTGTAAATAAACATGGATATAATCCGCCCATTGGTCCCCTATTCACCAATATTGTCATAATGACAGGGCATTATGACATGGCAAGAAAGAAGTGAAAAATGAAAAATTTCAGCCACAACTGCTAGGAAAATTGTTCGAGTTGCAAAGACAAACCCACAAATAACGTACGTTGGAATACAGGAATCTCTGTATTACTATGCCATTACCATTACTATGCACAAAGCATCCTGCTTACAATTTGCCAAACAGCACAGAGACAAGCCTCAAAACCTCTGGAACTAAGTCATTTAGAGTGGCCACAACCATAAATGTTACATTTGGAGAGAAGTTAACAAGGCCTATAATGAAAGGTACACCATTCCTACTGTGCAACATGTGAGCTACAAAGGAACAGGAAACTTGATGGCAAGATGAAGGCAGGATATTATCATAAAATACTGGAGGAAAATTTGCACTCATCAGCCCAGAAGCATTGGACGTACTTGGACGTTCCTACATGACAACAATCCAAAGCACAAGGCCAAGTTGAGCTGTCATTGGCTACAGCAGCATAACGTGAAGGTTCTGGACTGGCCGTCTCAGTCTCCTGACTCATTTCATACAAAGGACTAACTCTGTCCCATTATTTTAACTTTTGAACTCAACTTTTTAATTGTGTCAAGTAAAAATAAATGACAAAGAATATGGCAAAAGCAACTATTGATCAAGATATCTGTAGGGTGGTGGTCTATAAAGTCTTGAGTGGACCATAACACCGAACAAAGAAACTGAAAAAATCAAACAAACCCCAAAGATTATTGCTCCAACAATAGGTAGTTACTTAGTTTGTTCTAGCCTACTTTAAGGCTTATTACAGCCTGTTGTCACTCACAACCAGCCTGATTAGTCTTACTCTTATCAACTAAACCTGTCTCTGTGTATTATAGAAAAAAAGTCTTCCATACATTGCTCATTGGTATTGACAGTATTGGTGCGTGTCCAGTACTTATGTAGCGTGTCTGGCTGTTTCGGCAGAGCTCCCCCCAGAGTGTGCACCTGGAGGCCACTCAGTGCTCCAGGACCCCTACCGCAGCGCCACCTTCAGCTCCAGCTGGCTGCAGCAGTCTGCCCTGCAGGAGTTCATCTGCGACCACACGCTAGCTCCGGGCTGGTACCAGTTTCAGCTGTTCGACAAGCCGGCCAGCATGCCAACCCAGTGTGTGGAGGTACAGTACATGATGTCAGAAGAGAGCTTACCTGTGATACTGTTAAAGTCATTGGTATTTATTCTACTGAAGAATCAGTAAGGATTTCTGCTTGACAAACCTTTCAAAAGCTGTTAGGTGAGTGCAACACTGAGTAAAGTGTATAGTAGTGTGAGTTGGCTCTTTTGGCTCAGCTCCCAAAGATTACCTCTTAATTAAGGATTTTTTGTAGGCCTTTATTATAACATAACTTTGCTAAGTGTCTGTGAACTCAAAGCAGTCAAGAAGGCAAGATGTCATCTTGTAATTTTCAATAAAATGGCAAGTGACAGCCATGAAAGAGCAGGTTGTTCTGGAGGTCCAGCAGTCAGTTGTCAGGCAAACTGATGGAGCTTTTTTCACCATTTCTTCCCATAATGCACGTTCTGTGTCATATAGTTTAGGTATTGTTGTTTGGGACAATGTTTTTCTACTGGGTAGAGTGTATGTGGGATTTAAAGTTATGACAAAACTTTTAAAACCTCTGTCCTCCACAATGGAAAAGGGTTGGAAATCAGTAGCTATCATTTTAGCCAACTCTTCATCAATGCTGTGCTGTTTGGATGGGGTCATCACTTTGGGTACTGGCTTATTTTGCTTTGAGATGCAGTAGGAGAGGTTATACCTGCAGGTGTGGGGAAGCCAGTAGATGCTGCTGCAGTTGATGTTTTTTTGGGGTGAGACACACCAGGATCTGTAGATGGGTTGCTAGCTTGCCCTCTCTCCTCTAACTGCACTGAATGGACAGTTCTCATATGTCTATGCAGGTTTGTGGTGGAACCACCTCTTAAAGTAATTTTCATTTTGAAGTGAACGCACTCTGCTTTGTCCATTGTGTTTAAACTGAAGCCAGATGCTGCTTCTCTTTCGGGTGTCACTCATAGTTTCAACTACGCAAACAGTACGCCAACTCACACACTCTCACCGCTATCTGACGGACTGTGCTGTTAACTTACAGTGGAGCGCCGCTCCACTTCTCAGCACCTCCTGTTTTTACATAATCGTATGATTCCATATCCTCACAACTGATTAGCCGCAATGCTATTGCTGACCGATCAAAACAAAGTTCTGCCTTGAGTAGAGTTCAAGCTGAGCACTGAGGTAAGCAGCGAAAGGAAAAAAACTGGGAGCTGGCTCTTCTGAATTACTACAAAGCATCGGCTCTCAGAGCCGCATCTTTTGCGCATGACACATTACTAGTGCATAGAACAGGGCTATTCAATGGAGTGTGTGGCCACACTGAACATTGGTTAGTTAGTGACTAAAACAAACTACCGTATTTTTCGCACCATAAGACGCACCCGACCATAAGACGCACCTGGTTTTTAGAGGAGAAAAGTAGGAAAAAAAAATATTCTGAACCAAATAGTGTAATAAAATATTTAATAAAGTATAACAGAATAATATTTGAATTATATGACTGGAGTGAAGGGCATGCGCACTGCTGTGTACTGTAACACCGCCTACTACATGCTATCCTCCAATAGCATACAGCGGTGACACAGTACAGCAGCATCGCGCCTTCCTGCACAAATCGGCTTCCGTAAGGAAGGTGAGGGAGGACCCGCTGCCGCTCTGCCACTACGGTAAGGAAGGGCGACACGGGGGGGGGGGCGCTGCCACTCTGCCAGTATCTCAGTGGACTACTGAGAAGCCTGGACACGGGCGGGGAGGGATGATGCAGTTTCAGGGACACGGAAGGTCGGGGACCGCTGCCGCTCTGCAACTCGTCTTATGTTGCAGGCAAGCGCAGCCTGCGGACCATGTGCAAGGACCATAGCGCAGGCACTTTTCCTCCCACTATTTGGTGAAGAAAAAGTGCGTCTTATGGTGCGAAAAATACGGTAATAATAATCTTTCACTTTGTAGAAAGTAATCCAAGCTTTGAAATAATTTCATGCAGTAAAACAGACATAATCCAAGAAATAACTTTATTTAAATTCATTTCCCAGAACATACAGGCCGCGCAATAGATGTGTCTAGGTGTAGTAGTACACCGACAAATAGTGTATGAATAAATAAAAAATTAATAATGTCCATGATAATATTATTTTACTGTTTTTCTGTTACTTGGAAATAGAATATCATTGTACTAAATAGTGCTAGATTGTCTATTATCCAGCTGTCATGTGTTCAACATGCTAATGTGAGTTTGCAGCTAATTGCTAATGCTAACGAGCCTGCAAAAATGAAATGATGCTGCACATAAAATGCTAGTCCAATGACCACATGCTAATTTTACTGATAATGTAAAGCTTAAATGTTGACGGTATTAATAAATGCAATGTTGACCTGCATAACTTTGGATCTTTTTTTTTTTTTAGCTCACAGGATATTACACTATATATTATTACAGTAACTTTATTATTTAAAATAGGGCATCTACAGGCAATGTAAATTAAATAATAACTGTGTAAATACTTGTAAAGGAATAAAAATAACATTACTCTCAACTCCTCCACTACAGCGTACACCGTCACTGTTGGAAAGGTTTCGAGCTTGTGTATGAGAGTGACTAGAGACAGCTTGCTCAAACAGCTCACCAGTGGATTGGTGCTTGTATTATTATAAATTTTCAAATTGTTGCAAAGGCAAGGGGAGGAACTAAAGACAATTTTATAATTATAACAGTTTGTAGTTTACACTAGGGGTGGGACAATATAGGATTATATTGCATATAGCGATGAAAACAGTAAAGATTAATTGATTGTGGCAATTTTTTTATCATTGGAATAATCAATCATCGAGATAATTGCCAGCTGTTTTTTTTTTTTTTTTACTCACCACAATGCCATTTGGACATATTTGTTAAACAAGAATTATTCATCAGCTGGCTCCACAATAACGATTGTCCACTTGCTCTGGACAGTGCTTTGTTTTCTCTAACTAAGACAACTTAAGACCATGGTCACGTTGGTGATTTAAGAAAAAGATTTTAAAATGCGGCATTCGCGCTGTCCGACTGGTTTTTTGCTTTTTTTTTTGCTCCGTCGCTGTGGCCCGATCTGTTAATGCAGGACTGAAGAGTGAAGGCTTCGCTGAACGATCGCTGAACTAGCGTCATGCAGCAAGGCCGGAACAAGGAACAACGCCTATGGGCTAAAACTATATTTGGGGGGAAAGGGGGGGTCTGAGGGTCCCAACCACAGGATTAAAAAAAAAAAAATTGAATTAATATTTTTATGAATGAATGAGCCTGAACCAGAACAGACTATTGCTAAAGTTCTTTTTTTTTGTAAAGAATTGCCTAAATGATTTAATAGGCTGAATTTACACTAGTTATTCCACAAAGTGATTCCAGTATGGTTTAGTGACATTTTCAAACTGTAAGCATAATCTCATAATTATTGTAATAATATTGTTAATCGCAATTATTGTGGCCAGGATAATTGTGAAATAAAAGTTTTACCCATTTAAAACTTTTGTAACAAATTTCCTGATTTAGAAAAGTTTTCAGATTTAAGCTTTAAACAACCCTAAACAGTACATGTAGCATTTCTATAACACACAAAAAAATATATTTATATTTTCCAAAAGAAAGAAAGCCACTTTGTCTCTTAAGTCTGTGTCCAAAAGCAACTTGAGCCCATTAGGAGGTAGTTGTCCACACCCTTATTGGTGCATATTTATGAAGGGGAATGCAAGGACAACTGGAATGTGTCTCATTTCCTACGGTTAGCCTGCTGCGAGGAGACGGCAGGATCCATCTGAAGTGTCAGCCTCCGTCTGCCTTCCCAAGGATCAGTGCTCTCCCTGGGTGATGGACAGGAGTGGGCGGAAGAGAGGTTTGCTTTGAACGTGTCAAAAACATCTTCTTTGTACTGATAAATGATTTGAGAATTTAATAAAAATCCAAATATGTAATTTATTACAGCCGCCTAGTAGGTAATACACTGTCACGTTGGTTTGTTTTGTGGTTAGTAAAGTAAACAAGTTAAAGAAGTAGTAACACTTAGGATAAGGTTGGTTAATAAACATTTCACAGTGTATTAGCAAACTATTACTTACATATCTACAAGCCTTTAATAGATATCTATAAGATCAAATTAATTGCAAATACCTTGTAAATGTTTTAATAATAAATGTTTTAAGACATTTAGGCATTAAAGCAGTACTGATGTTTTAAACCTTGTAGAATATATTACCTGCCTTTAAGCCTTTAAGACAAGTGCAAATTTTATGCTTCATCCATATAAAATGCTGATTAAAAAAAACATAAAATTTTATACAGGGGTAGCAAATTATAAGCATTAATCCATGCATTTACTATAAATTAATTGGGTTATCAGCAAAATAACCTGCCTTGTAAATGTCTTATAGTAAAGACACAGACCTGTAGCAGTAGTTGCGTTTGATGTAAAAGCTACTTTCGGCCATTTACTGAAATAGTCAAGATTTCCAGCAGTCCAGGAAGAACTCTAGAACTTTTGTCCCACGACTGCATGACAGAACAGTGTGAACTAGGTTGTCCATGTGTGGCCACCAGTACAATTCCTTGAAGCATTGCTAAGTGCGCATGATGCCCTGATGTCCCTCATGTGCAAGTGATTTGGGAACAGCTAGGCGTGTGCCATGGAAAATTAGGGAGTTCATGTCTTATGTTCTGTAGAGAGAGGATTTTTAGCTTTAGGCCATTTTGAGTACAGGGTAGGGCACATTTGATTTGCATATTTTGGACAAAATCCCTTTTTTCCCGCAGTTATTACATTTACTCTAGCAGTTGCAGATTTTTTATCTTTGGCTACGTGTCTATTGGATACACTCCTGAACTATTTGCGTTGTTACCATTTGGATAAGCAAGTGAGGTCAAGTGCGACAGCCTTGGCCGGACATGGCGCCCTTTTACAGTACCTCGAAGTTGAGTGCAATGTCTTGACTGTTAGTACTGGCACTGTAGGACCTTGTCTTGAAGAAGTTAGTAAAAAAGGTTATACAGAACCCTTCACTTTGCCATTATCATTGCTTTATCTAAGGTGTAGTTCTTTCAGTTGTCTGTGATTGTGTAATGTCTTGCCGTTTGTTTGTAGGTGAACCACTGTGGCACCCAGGCACCCGTGTGGCTGTCGCTTGGCGATGGCGAGACTCTGCCTGGGCTGTGGGAGGCCAGGCAGCTTACAGCCTGTGCAGTGTGGCAATTCTTTACCAGCAGCCCCAAAGACTGCTGCATGTTCCGCATCCCTGTTACTGTCCGCAACTGTGGGGACTTCTTTGTTTATCTGCTGCAACCTACGCAGGGATGCATGGGCTACTGTGCTCAAGGTACATTTGCAATAAACAAAAGTGAACCCTTAACACATGGACTATGTCACTTTTGACTAAGTTTGATCTGTGTGTTACAGAGATGTTGGACAGTGCTCTTCTGACTTGTGGCCCTGATGAAGTAAACAGCGGTGGAACATGTCAATGTGAGCAGCCTGTTGCTAGTTTTTCTGTTCAACCTTGTCTCTTCATGTTAGGTCAAACGCCAAAACAGTAAGGAGCTTAGGGAGTTGCCATGTGGTTAGGAATGCACTGCCGGCCACATTATTGCCCTTTTTTTAATGAACTTAGCATGTGTCCTGCTGTGTCTACTGGAACCTGGTTTCCCTGACAACATCTCACAACCAGGTCCTGAAAACTTTAAATAGTCCATGAGGTTTTGTTCAATTTAACTTCACCATTCAGTAATTAAAGGTGCACAGCAAAACCTGTAGCCCAAAAATATATATTCTCAAAATCATTTTGATGGTTCTTACACTACACTACCCGTTTCAGAAGACCTGTGTGTGTTTCATGTGTGTGTGTTTTTAAGAAGTGTTTCCTCTTGACTGTAAGTCTTTTTTTCCAAGGTAAAATAGAGCGAGGGGATATTAAGTATTTTTAAAAATGGGTATTGAAGCTGATTAGGGAATGACAGCCTCTTGTCAACTGTCCATTGCAGACAAAATAATCCCGGGGGGACAAACAGCACTGTTAAAGAAAAAGCGCATACTTTTTTGAACACACAGTCTTGCATAAAAGCTGGACCTGAATGATCCTTTTTATAATAATAACATAGACTTCTGCATTTCTGAATCTGGGGAGACTTTCGGTAGTTATTGATTTATAGATGAGCTTTGAATAAAACACTTATCCCTCCTTTTTTGTTTCTTGCCAGCAAAGCAACCTCCCGTTCCAACGTCCTTAGTGGTTATTCCCATGGTGAATGGAAACACGGTGTACCTGAAGTGCATCTTTAATAGCAGCTCCAACAGCTCAATGGGCTTTGTGGTGGCCTGGTCTCGCCTCTCACCACAGGGCACGAGGGAGGAGCTCAAACAGGAGACCACCCTTCAGACATCTGCCTTCATTGAGCTGGACGGTTTCAACCTCCGTCTGGGTGACAAGGTCTGGTGCGCTCCAAGTTTAGGTGTTATGGGTGGAATTAAAGTTATCCCACAGAAAAGGGATATTGGCTAATACAGTTATGCTCATAGGTTTTTTCAGAGAATAGGAATGATAACACAAAAACCTTTCTTTCACTTATAGTTAGTGGTTGGGTGAAGCCATTTATTGTCAAACAATTGTGTTTACTCTTTTTAAATCATTATCACAACAGAAACTTTTCCAAATGACCCTGATAAAAAGTTTACATACCCCAGTTCTTAATTCTGTGTGTTGCCACCTTTAACATCAAAGACAGCTTGAAGTCTTTAGTGGTAGTTGTGGATGAGCCTCTTTATTTTCTCAGATGGTAAAGCTGCCCATTCTTCTTGGCAAAAGCCTCTTGTTCCTGTAAATTCTTGGGTTGTCTTGCATGAACTGCACGTTTGAGATCTCCCCAGAGAGGCTCAATTGAGGTCAGGAGACTGAGGCCAGTCCAGAACCTTCACTTTATGCTGCTGTATCCAATGACAGGTCAATTTGGCCTTGTGCTTTAAATTGTTGTCATTTTGGAACGTCCAAGTACGTCCCATGTGCAGCTTCCTGGCTGATGACTGCAAATTTTCCTCCAGTATTTTCTGATAACATGCATGCTTTCTGATCTTTTCTTGTGTCTTTGTTGCTCACACATCCCTAAAACATCAGTGATCCACCTTCATGTTTCACAGCAGGAATGGTGTACCTTTCATCATAGACCTTGTTGACTCCTCTCCAAATGTAACGTTTATGGTTGTGGCCAAAAAGTCAAAATTTGGTCTCATCACTCCAAATGACTTTGTTCCAGAAGTTTTCTGGCTTGTCTCTGAGCTGTTTGGTGTATTGTGAGGCGGGATGCTTGGTGACATTTGTGTAGTAATGACTTTCTTCTGGCGACTCAACCATGCCTCCTTATTGTTCATCTTGATACAGCCACACCACCTTTTTCTAAGAGTCCAGTATTTCAACGGAAGTTATTTGAGGGTTTGTCTTTGCATCCCGAACAATTTTCCTGGTACTTTAGGCTGAAACGTTTGTTGGTCTATCTGACCTTGGTTTGGTTTCAACACAATCCCTCATTTTCCACTTCTTGATTAGAGTTTGAACACTGCTGATTGGCATTCTCAATTCCTTGGATATCTTTATACCTATACCTTTTCCTGCAGATCCTTTGCCTATTCATTTGCTTTTCCCATTGCTCAGAATACAGAAATGTCAGTGCAGCACTGGATTTGTGCATGTTATCAGGCCAAAATCACCAGGGTATGTAAACTTTTGATCAGGGTCATTTGGGTAGTTTCTGTTGTCATTATGATTTAAAAAGAGTAAACACAGTTGTTTGACATAAAAGGCCACCACTATGAATGAAAAAAAGTTTTTGTGTTATCATTCATATTCTCTGAAAAATGGCCAAAACAAATCACAAATTCTGCCAAATTATGAGCACAGCTGTACATCATTCTTATTGTGTCCCGGCAGAAAAACGTGGATTCGTCCTGGCAAGTCTTAAGCGTTTTCTGAACTTCTTCCTGCAGATTGTTCATTCATAAACTCTCCTCAAACCTCTGGAAAAGGTGGAGGACTAGCCTCCGTGTTTAGATCCAGTTTTCACAGCAGACAAGTTTCTTAAAGGACTTTTTCTAGCTTTGAGCTGCAGCTCTTTGAAATAAATCGCAGCGTATTCGTACAGTGCACACTTATCTTCCGTCCTCCTAAGTTCAACTTTGTCCAGGACTTTGCAGACTTTATGACGGGAATTGTTTAAACACTGTTTTTAAATTGTGGATGGTTTCAATATACACGTGTGTTGTGACTCTAAGCCTTTGGTCAAAGACTTTAAAAAAAATCATTGATTCTTTTAACCTTACACAGTGGGTAAATGCCCCTACACATGAAAAAGGACTAGTCTAGTTTTATCACACGGTGTTAATATATGCATTGAGGAAATTTGTAGCACACTTATATCAGACCACTTTCCTGTTCTGTTCACGTTAAGTCTGCCTCACTCTGAAGCAAAACTGTGCGTCCCGGTGCGCCTTTATCTCTTTAACAAAAGTAGAGTTTACAAACGCATTTAACTCATCAAGGCTTTCAACTTTGGGTGACTCTTGTCATATAAGCGTTGATGAGATTAGCTTCTTGTTCAACTCTATCTGCGATACCATCCTGGACTCAACTGCACCATACACAGTAAGTACACATCCTAAGCCTGCGTCAGAGCCTTGGCTAAATGAGACCGTGGGCTTAAGCGCGAATGTAGGCGCGCTGAGAAAAAGTGGAAGAAGGATAAACTTTATGTCTCCATGTGAATCTTAAGAGACTGCTTATGTAACTATCAGAAAGCAGTCACGATGACACACAATACATGTCAAACTTTGTATCTAATCACAGCCAGTCAGTTTCATCCTCCCTCCAGTGTGCTCTGCTGTCTTTGAACAGTTTGAACTAGTGTCTTTTACAGAAATGTCCAAGGTGGTACAACAGTTAAAGACCCTCTGAATGCCCACTTGACAGCCTTCCCCCAAAGCTCTTAAAAAAGGTTTTGATGTGGTTGGACCATAATGAAGCTTATAAATGCTTCCTTTTCTTCAGATTCAATTCAAAGATTCAAAGTGTTTATTGTCATGTGTACAGACAGAAAGCATGTTTCCCTGTACAATGAAATTCTTACTTTGCCGTCCACAGTAAAATGTCACACAAGTAAGTAAAAAAAAATATAAAAAAAATAAGACAAATATACAAGTGATAATAATGCTGTACAAAAAATACAAATATACAAAAAAAATACAAGAGGGCAAAAGGAGTAAAGTAGTAAAGTGAGGTAGTGCAGTTGTGATGGTGTAAAGTGACGGTGTAAAGTAAAGTGACGGTGTAAAGTAAAGTGAGGTAGTGCAGTAGGTAAACAATTGTTCATGTAATGTTGTGATTGTGAATGTAGACTCCTATCTGCTGTTTAGGAGTCTTATGGCAGAGGGAAAGAATGAGTTCTTCATTCTGGAAGTCCTGCATTTCACACTTCTGTACCTCCGTCCTGAGGGTAGAAGTGTGAACAGACCATGTTGGTGGTGGGAGGGGTCTTTGAGGATGGAAGCAGCTCTTCTGTGGACTCTGCGATGGTAGATGCTCTGCAGAGAGGGCAGTGGAGTCCTGGGTGATCTAGTGGAGTCCTTCAGGTTGTGTTCCAAGGGCTTTTAAACACGCTGTAGAACAGCTCCTTCTTAAAAAACATAACCTTAATCTGGTTGTCCTTTCCAACTACAGGCCAAAATCAAAGCTTCCCTTACTCTCAAAAGTCCTTGAGAAGTTAGTGTACATCTAATGACATTCTCATCTGCTTCGCAGATAACCTACAAGTCTTTCTGCCATTAAAACCAAACTCAAATTGTACCCAAGCTTTGCTGAACTGCCTGCAAGATATCAAAAACTTGTTAGCATTAAATATTTTAAACTTAAACAAAAATAAAACAGAAATAGTTGTTTTGGGAAATTCCAAAGAAATAAATGATGCCCATGGCCCACTAGCCCCTTACTGTTGCACTTCTGTCAGAAATCTTGGTGTGATCTTGGATGGTGCCTTTCAAGTAGACAAACAAATAAGCTCTGTTGACAAAAATGTATTTTTCCAGCCTGTTGAGCAAAGTAAAGGTTTATCTGCCACCAAACGACTTTGAGCGTGTAATCCATGCATTATTAACCTCTCTCTTGGATTACTGTAACTCTCCAAATATGGATTGGACCAGTCTTCTATATGTCATCTGCAGTTAGTCCAAAACGTAGCTGCTGGTCTTCTTACTGGTACAAGGCCTTTTAACCATATAACTCCTGTGCTGGCCTCTCTGCACCGGCTTCCTGTTAGCTACAGAATTTATTTTAAGGTTTTATTGATTGTTTTTAAATGTCTAAATGTCTAAACTGGCCCCTACATACCTGTCAAAGATGTAGTCCATTCATGTTCCTACCAGAACAATGAATACAACAAACCAGTTGATTTTAGATGTACCGAGAACCCGGTTTAAAACCAGAGGTGACAGGGCCTTTGCTGCAGCTGCTTCGAGGCTCTGGAACAGACGGCCCCGTCCCTCAGTAATTTTAAATCCTCACCAAAGACCCATTTGTTTGCACTGGCTTTTAACACAAGTTGAACTGGACTTTGACTCTTTCATACATTTTATTAGGCCCGAGCCGGTGATGACCGGGAGGGCCTATTATTTTTGCTCGGGTTTTTTTTTTTTTTCTTCCGACCAAATGATCCTAAATTTGACCCAGTGAACATGCACAAAAAGTCATTTTTATTGGTCCCAGACTTCAAGCTCGGCGAAAAATTTATGTATTTGAAGTCGCCGATAAAAAAATATGAAAAATGACTCAGTGGCGACCCCTAGAAAAGTAAAAATACATTGGGCCTATGGAAAGTGAAAGTAACTTTTTTCCAATGTAGAAAAATGAAACTTGGTATATCCATAGGACACCTCAGGGCAAACAGAAAAGTCAATGACAGCAACACCCTAAACTCAACAGGAAGTCCGCCATGTGGGGTGAAACGCGCGGCCACTAAAATCGCGACCCTTGCGAAAAAAGATGCAAATCATTGTGTATTAATCTAAATGGCCCCAAATTTGGTGAGTATCATCTAGACACGTGTGCCAACCAAAGTTGTGACTTTGTTGTTGATATCTTATCGGGTATGGGTGTGGCAAGCCTGTAACGAGGTGGCCATTTTTGTGAAAATAAACATCTTAACTCTCAAACGCCTTCTCGGATCGAGTTGGACCCAAAAAGGCGTTTGTGCACATTCATGACCTGAACACAAAAATATGTAAATAAAAGGGTTATCTTTAGAAATGGCTCTCCAGCGCCCCCTACAAACTTATAATGGGACCCAAGAATTTAGTTTGTCATAGAGACATGAAATTTGGTACACACATCTCTTATGTCATGACGAGCATAAAAGCCAATGACAACCACCCCATTTTTTTTTTTTTTCTTCTTCCGACCAAATGATCCTAAATTTGACCCAGTGAACATGCACAAAAAGTCATTTTTATTGGTCCCAGACTTCAAGCCCGGCGAAAAATTTATGTATTTGAAGTCGGCGAAAAAAAAATATGAAAAATGACTCAGTGGCGACCCCTACAAAAGTCAAAATACATTGGGCCTATGGAAAGTGAAAGTAACTTTTTTCCAATGTAGAAAAATGAAACTTGGTACATCCATAGGACATCTCAGGGCAAACAGAAAAGTCAATGACAGCAACACCCTAAACTTAACTGGAAGTCCGCCATGTGGGGTGAAACGCGCAGCCACTAAAATCGCGACCCTTGCGAAAAAAGATGCAAATCATTGTGTTTTAATCTAAATGGCCCCAAATTTGGTGAGTATCATCTAGACACGTGTGCCAACCAAAGTTGTGACTTTGTTGTTGATATCTTATCGGGTATGGGTGTGGCAAGCCTGTAACGAGGTGGCCATTTTTGTGAAAATAAAATGTCTCTTAACTCTCAAACGCCTTCTCGGATCGAGTTGGACCCAAAAAGGCGTTTGTGCACATTCATGACCTGAACACAAAAATATGTAAATAAAAGGGTTATCTTTAGAAATGGCTCTCCAGCGCCCCCTACAAACTTATAATGGGACCCAAGAATTTAGTTTGTCATAGAGACATGAAATTTGGTACACATCTCTTATGTCATGACGAGCATAAAAGCCAATGACAACCACCCCATTTTTTTTTTTTTCTTCCGACCAAATGATCCTAAATTTGACCCAGTGAACATGCACAAAAAGTCATTTTTATTGGTCCCAGACTTCAAGCCCGGCGAAAAATTTATGTATTTGAAGTCGGCGAAAAAAAAATATGAAAAATGACTCAGTGGCGACCCTACAAAAGTCAAAATACATTGGGCCTATGGAAAGTGAAAGTAACTTTTTTCCAATGTAGAAAAATGAAACTTGGTACATCCATAGGACATCTCAGGGCAAACAGAAAAGTCAATGACAGCAACACCCTAAACTTAACTGGAAGTCCGCCATGTGGGGTGAAACGCGCAGCCACTAAAATCGCGACCCTTGCGAAAAAAGATGCAAATCATTGTGTTTTAATCTAAATGGCCCCAAATTTGGTGAGTATCATCTAGACACGTGTGCCAACCAAAGTTGTGACTTTGTTTATGATATCTTATCGGGTATGGGTGTGGCAAGCCTGTAACGAGGTGGCCATTTTTGTGAAAATAAAACGTCTCTTAACTCTCAAACGCCTTCTCGGATCGAGTTGGACCCAAAAAGGCGTTTGTGCACATTCATGACCTGAACACAAAAATATGTAAATAAAAGGGTTATCTTTAGAAATGGCTCTCCAGCGCCCCTACAAACTTATAATGGGACCCAAGAATTTAGTTTGTCATAGAGACATAAAATTTGGTACACACATCTCTGATGTCATGAGCATAAAAGCCAATGACAACCACCCCTATCTATTAATGTGTTGCCATAGCAACGCCCCTAAAAATGTGGAAAAGTCAATGGGAAGTGAAAATTGTAGTTTGTCGTAGGCAAATGAAACTTGGTACACACATCCACCATGGGCTTATGAACAAAAAGCCAAAGGGGACCACACCCTATCACACACGGAAGGCGGCCATTTTGAATTGAAAATGTGAACCGACTTAAAATACACCTCTTTTTTAAAAGTACACAGAAAATAGCTGCTTCATTCCACAGACACCAAACTTGGGCAAAATGAGCGAAACACATGTATGTAAAATAGACAAGCGTTTTTTCTAGACTTTTTGCTCGAGTTATATTTTTTTATTATAATTCGGTATATATTTTTATTATAATTTTTCTGCAAAATGATTCTCAATTTAACCCAGTAAACGTACAACTAAAAGTCATTTTTATTGGTTCCAGACTTCAAGCCCGGCGAAAAATTTATGCATTTGAAGTCGCCGGAAAAAATACGAAAATGACTCAGTGGCAATAGAAAAGTCAAAATACATTGAGCTCTAGAAAGTGAAAGTAACTTTTTTCCAACGTAGAAATACTAAACTTGGTACATCCATAGCACACCTCAGGGCGAACAGAAAAGTTTATTACAGCCATACCGTAAACTCAACAGGAAATCTACTATGTTGGGTGGAATGCGTGACCACCTAAATCTCACCCCTTGTGTCTAAAGGCTTTTCATCTAAACAGCTCCAAATTTGGTGAGTATCATCTAGACACGTGTGCCAAAAAGTTATCAATTTGTTTTTGATACATTTGTGGCTGTGGTCGTAATGAGTCTGTGAAGAGGCAGCCATTTCTTTGGGAAATAAATGCCATTTCCCAATTGCCAGGATCCTTCCTTTAGAGGAGGCCCCTCCAGAGCCAAGCCTAGAGTCTTAGAAAACTCCTCAGAATCCTTTGGAACTTGTAACCTTGTACTTTTAGACAGGTTATATTTACATTTTGCCTTTTAAACAGGGGTGCAGCGATTTCTGAGTCATCTCAAATCTCCAGCCAGTACTTTGTTTTTCTCGCCTTAGCCCAAGCATAATCTATTATTTTCAAAGGTTCAGACAGCTCCCAGGAAAACCAGGGATTGTGGAGACCTTTAACTCTAAATTACAAGGTGGTGTAGCAGGCCCCAGCAGTAGCATAGGCCCGGTTATTTGACATTACCGTGAAGTTTACGCTTTAAAGCACGAAATGCAATCCTCCGAGTGCATGTGTCCCGGTCTCAAGGGAGGCGAGGGCCTTTATCGCGCTGCGACTTTAATTATAATTTTTCTGCAAAATGATTCTCAATTTGACCCAGTAAACCAACAACTAAAAGTCATTTTTATTGGTCCCAGACTTCAAGCCCGGCGAAAAATTTATGTATTTGAAGTCCCGAAAAAAAAATGAAAAATGACTCAGTGGCGACCCCTAGAAAAGTCAAAATACATTGGGCCTATGGAAAGTGAAAGTAACTTTTTTCCAACGTAGAAAAATGAAACTTAGTACATCAATAGGACACCTCAGGGCAAACAGAAAAGTCTATGACAGCCACACCCTAAACTAAACAGGAAGTCCGCCATGTGGGGTGAAACGCATGGCCACTAAAATCGCACCCTTGCGCAAGAAGATGCAAATCATTGTGTTTTAATTTAAATGGCCCCAAATTTGGTGAGTATCATCTAGACACGTGTGCCAACCAAATTTGTGACTTTGTGTTGATATCTTATCGGGTATGGGTGTGGCAAGCCTGTAACGAGGTGGCCATTTTTGTGAAAATAAAGCGTCTCTTAACTCTCAAACGCCTTCTCGGATCGAGTCGGACCCAAAAGGCGTTTGTGCACATTCATGACCTGAACACAAAAATATGTAAATAAAAGGGTTATCTTTAGAAATGGCTCTCCAGCGCCCCCTACAAACTTATAATGGGACCCAAGAATTTAGTTTGTCATAGAGACATGAAATTTGGTACACACATCTCTTATGGCATGACGAGCATAAAAGCCAATGACAACCACCCCCTATCTATAAATGTGTTGCCATAGCAACGCCCCAAATATGTGGAAAAAGTCAATGGGAAGTGAAAATTTTAGTTTGTCGAGGTAAATGAAACTTGGTACACACATCCAGCATGGGCTTATGAACAAAAAAGCCAAAAGGGACCACACCCTATCACACACGGGAAGGCAGCCATTTTAAATTGAAGATGTGAACCGACTTAGAATACAATCTCTTTTAAAAACAACAGAAAATAGCTGCTTCATTCCACAGACACCAAACTTGGGCAAAATGAGCTAAACACATGTGTGTAAAATAGACAGGCGTTTTTCTTGTCGTTTTTGCTTGAGTTATATATTTTTTTATTATAATTTGGTATATTTTTTATTATAATTTTTCTGAAAATGATTTTCAATTTGAGTAAACGTGCAACTTAAAGTCATTTTTATTGGTCCCAGACTTCAAGCCCGGCAAAAATTAACGTATTTGAAGGCCCCGAAAAAAAAATATGAAAAATGACTCAGACCCCTAGAAAAGTCAAAATTAGGGCTGGGCAAGTTAACGCGTTTTTATCGCGTTAACGCATTAATGAATTAACGCCGACAATTATTTTATCGCGCGTTAACGTCGGCCGATTAGTATGGTGAAAGGCGAATGATTGCGTATGAGCCCTCATCCAGTGCTTTAAGTGGGCGATGCACGCACCTGTACTCAGTACCGCCACTTCTCCGTGCGCCCAGAACGTGCTTTTAGCGTGCTGGTACGCTCATTTCGACATCTGTTTTAATAGAGGTTTTAATACTTTGCCTGCTCTGCCGCTTTCCAGAGCGCCCTTCACAATGCACGCTTCCTAATTCGTCCCACCAAGAGCAGAGACTACATTACCCATACACCCTTGAGTTTGGCAAGTGAAAGGGAGAGGGTGTGTGAAACGCGCAGGAACTGCATTCACATGCTCTGACTGTAATGAAAACACAAGAGAGACATTTATATTGTTTATATTGTTATAATGTTATGATTGAAGCTCTGGACATAACTTGTTTTTCTATAACAAACTAAACAAAATATTAATGCCCTGTCAGTGGCAAATATTTTTGGTTTTAATATTTAATTTGATTACATTAATGTTTAAGTTCAGATTTACAAGAAATGTTTTAACTGCTGTAAAAAGCACATTATTTGTTTAAAGTGTTGTTTAAAGTGCAAACCAACTGTTATTGCACTTTTGTTCATATAGCAGTTCTTTAAAAATGTATGCAGTACACTAATTTTGAATTCATTATTAAATTTTGTGTATAATGCGATTAATCGCGATTAATCACAGAACATTGTGTGATTAATCGCGATTAAACATTTTAATCATTGCCCAGCCCTAATTTAAATATTGATGATAACAAGCTTGGGGGAAAACACAATTAATTGCAATTAATTACAGAAAATGTGCAATTAATTAGTTAATTTTTTTTAATCGATTCCCAGCCCTAGTCAAAATACATTGGTTCTATGGAAAATGAAAGTAAATTTTTCCAATGTAGAAATACAAAACTTGGTACATCCATAGGACACCTCAGGGCAAACAGAAAAGTTTATTACAGCCATACCGTAAACTCAACAGAAAATCTACTATGTTGGGTGGAATGCGTGACCACCTAAATCGCACCCCTTCTGTCTAAAGGCTTTTCATCTAAACAGCTCCAAATTTGGTGAGTATCATCTAGACACGTGTGCAAAAAAAAGTTATCAATTTGTTTTTTGATACATTTGTGGCTGTGGTCGTAATGGGTCTGTGAAGAGGCAACCTTTGGGAAATAAATGCAATTTCCCAATTGCCAGGATCCTTCCTTTAGAGGAGGCCCCTCCAGAGCCACGGCTAGAGTCTTAGAAAACTCCTCAGAATCCTTTTACCGTGAAGTTTACGCTTTAAAGCACGAAATGCACTCCTCCGAGTGCATGTGTCCCCGCGGTCTCAATGGAGGCGAGGGCCTTTATCGCCGCTTGCGGCTTTAATTAGTTTTATTATTTTAATCTTGTTTATTGTTTTTTTTTTGCTTTTATTTTTATTTAACCTTTATTTATTTAACCTTTATTTATCCAGGTAAACTGTTTGAGAACCAATTCTCATTTACAAACATGACCTGGCCCCATGTGTGTTTGGGGGGGGGACTATTGTACATGTTTTTGGTGGTAGAAACCGAGTACCCGGAGGAAACCTACGCAGACACAGGGAGAACATGCAAACTCCACACAGAAAGGCCCTGCCTTGGATGGGATTGAACCCAGGACCTTCTTGCTGTGAGGCAGGAGAGCTAACCACTCTGCCACGGCACAGTGGCAGATTTTTATGTCTTGTTTGATTTGTCTTTTACTGCTTTTCTATTTCTAAGTGCACTATACATGAGCCTGTAAAGCACTTTGGGCAGCAATGGTTGTTTTAAATGTGCTATATAAATAAAAGAAAAGAGAAAATTGACATTATTGTGTCTGTTGCTCTACTGCTTCAACTAGAGTCAACCTAGTTGAACCATTCCTCTCTATTAGTTCTTTAAACCTCATTTGCGTTAACATGCACACATTCTGGAAAACTGTCCAGGTTCAGAACAGTTGTATACAGTGTTTCCAACATGCTGACAGGAAAATGCCACCACTTTACATTGATCTTTACCATTAAAAATGAGCTGTACAAAAGCAATAGGCCTGTTTCCACACAGTTTTTGGTAGATTTGTGGTAACATTCCCCACCGATATTCCTTTTTCTAAACCGCAAGAAGAACAAAGCAGAAAGACAATTTATATTAAGAGTAGCTAATTAATAGATACTCACTCTGGACTGTTAATCTTAAAGGTAACTGCAGGATAGAGCTAATAGTTTTTTTCGGTGTGATGTTGTTATCTTCCTAGAGCATGATAAAGGTTGTGAATATTGATTCTATTATGTTTTCTGACATGTTGCTCAATAAATGTTGGGCTACAAAGATAAAGTAAAATGTATTGTGTATTGTGAATCACATAAAGCTCTCTTTCTTTTAGATTTACTGCTCCAGCTCAAGTTTTTTTTTGGACTCGCCAGACATCCGCAGTCCTGCAGCGGAAAGTATGGAGTTCTTTGCCGGGATTGAGGTATGTTACAGTGATTTAGCTGTATTTATGAGTTATGGAAGTCACGTGGGATTAGGCACAACGGCACTTACTCCTTTTTAACTGCAGTTAATACCAAATGTGAGCAGTGTGCCTGAAGATGGGAGACTGTATGATTTAGTGCTCAAAAGCACCATTCCATTTCCATGCTTCAATGAATCCTTATCTCCAGAGGACTGCACCCTTACTCTGGAACTCAGTACAAGCAGTCAAGGTAAGTACCGTCTGATGTAACCAACCATATTACATTTGGAAATGGAAAAAATGCTTATGTGCATTGCTTGTGTTGTTGCAGATGATACCTTGGGAGCAGATGTGACTCTGTCCTCCTGTGTGGTAGATTTGACCCCAGCCCATTGTAGCTTTGGGATTTGCAGCGCTGTAATCCATTTTAGCCCAGTTACTGACTTTGTCTTGGATGGAAACAGGAAAACAAACATTTCAGTCAAACCCATTGTCACAGATAATTTTTTGTGGAATAGATACACCCCAGAACCAACTCAGGTAAAGTATAAAATATCTGAATAACCATCCATCCATCCATCTTGTGCCGCTTATCCGGGGCCGGGTCACGGGGGCAGCAGTTTAAGCAGAGACCCCCAGACTTCCCTCTCCCCAGACACTTCCTCCGGCTCTTCCGAGGGGATACCGAGGCGTTCCCAGGCCAACCGAGAGACATAGTCCCTCCAGCGTGTCCTAGGTCTTCCCCGGGGTCTCCTCCCGGTGGGACATGCCAGGAACACCTCCCTAGGGAGGCGTCCAGGAGGCATCCGAAACAGATGCCTGAGCCACCTCAGCTGGATCCTCTCGATGTGGAGGAGCAGCGGCTCTACTTTGAGCTCCTCCCGAGTGACCAAGCTCCTCACCTTATCTCTAAGGGAGCGCCCACCCTGCGGAGAAAGCTCATTTCGGCCGCTTGTATCCGGGATCTTGTTCTTTCGATCATGACCCAAAGCTCATTACCATAGGGGAGAGTTGGAACGTAGATTGACCGGTAAATCGAGAGCTTTGCCTTACAGCTCAGCTCCTTCTTCACCACGACAGACCGGTACATCGACCGCATCACTGCAGAAGCTGCACCGATCCGTCTGTCAATCTCACGTTCCCTCCTTCCCTCACTCGTGAACAAGACCCCAAGATACTTGAACTCCTCCACTTGAGGCAGGAACTCTCCACCAACCTGAAGGGGACAAGCCACCCTTTTCCGACTGAGAACCATGGTCTCAGACTTGGAGGTGCTGATCCTCATCCCAGCCGCTTCACACTCGGCTGCAAACCGTCCCAGTGCACACTGGAGGTCCTGGCTTGATGGAGCCAACAGGACAACATCATCTGCAAAAAGCAGAGACAAGATCCTGTGGTCCCCAAACCAGACTCCCTCCGGCCCCTGGCTGCGCCTAGAAATCCTGTCCATAAAGATAATGAACAGGACCGGAGTCCAACATGCACTGGGAACAGGTCTGACTTACTGCCGGCAATGCGAACCAAGCTCCTGCTCCGGTCGTACAGGGACCGGACAGCCCTTAGCAAAGGGCCCCGGACCCCATACTCCCAGAGCACCCCCCCACAGGGCGCCACACAGTCGAATGCCTTCTCCAGATCCACAAAACACATGTGGACTGGTTGGGCAAACTCCCATAAACCCTCCAGCACCCTGGAGAGGGTATAGAGCTGGTCCAGTGTTCCACGACCGGGACGAAAACTACATTGTTCCTCTTGAATACAAGGTTCGACTATCGGCCGTATTCTCCTATTCAGTACCCTGGCATTGACTTTCCCGGGGAGACTGAGGAGTGTGATCCCTCTGTAGTTTGAACACACCCTCCGGTCCCCCTTCTTGAAAAGAGGGACCACCACCCCGGTCTGCCAGTCCAGAGGTACTGTCCCCGACCGCCACGCGATGTAAATTAAAATACAAAGTAATCTAAGGCTCTGGACTAACTTCCACTTGTTACATAAGGGGCTAAATCAATATTAAAGACTGAACCAGTACTAAATCAAGACTAAACAGGTCTAAACTAAGACTAAATAAACCATGTCTAAACCATGACTTTTATTTAGACACACCACAGTTTGATTTCAAGTCTTTGTTTGGATGACTTTTGAGGCAAAAAATAAATGTCAAACAATGACAACCATAACATTATTACGGCATTGTTTGTGCAATTACTTGATAACCGTAATGGTAAATGGTAAATGGTGTGCATTTACAGGTGCTGGTCATATAATCAGAATATCTTTAAAAAATTTATTTCACTAATTCCATTCAAAAAGTGAAACTATTATATTATATTCATTCATTACATACATACTGATATATTTCAAATGTTTATTACTTTTAATTTTGATGATTATATCTAACAAATAAGGAAAATTCAAAATTCAGTATCTCAGAAAATTTCACTATTACTTAAGACCAATACAAAGAAAGGATTTTTCAAAATCTTGGCCAACTGAAAAGTATGGACATGAAAAGTATGAGCATGTACAGCACTCAATACTTAGTTGTGGCTCCTTTTGCCTGAATTACTGCAGCAGTGCGGCGGGGCATGGAGTCGATCAGTCTGTGGCACTGCTCAGGTGTTCTGAGAGCCCAGGTTGCTCTGATAGTGGCCTTCAGCTCTTCTGCATTGTTGGGTCTGGCATATCGCGTCATTCTCTTTACAATACCCCATAGATTTTTTATGGGGTTAAGGTCAGGTGAGTTTGCTGGCCAGTTAAGAACAGGGTCCTTAAACCAGGTACTGGTGGCTTTGGCACTGTGTGCAAGTGCCACGTCCTGTTGGAAAATTAAATCTGCATCTCCATAAAGTTGGTCAGCAGCAGGAAGCATGAAGTGCTCTAAAACTTCCTTGACACAAGTGGCTTGACACAAGGAATGCGAAGCTGAAACCCATGTCCTGCATACATCTGTGCTTAGTGGTGGTTCTTGAAGCACTGACTCCAGCTGCAGTCCCCTCTTTCTGAATCTCCCCCACATTTTTAATGGGTTTTGTTTCACAATCCTCTCCAGGGTACAGTTATCCCTATTGCTTCTACACTTTTTTCTACCACATCTTTTCTTTCGCCTCTTTATTATTGTGCTTGGACATAGAGCTCTGTGAACAGCCAGCCTCTTTTGCAATGACCTTTTGTGTCAATGCTCGTCCTTTTTAGTCATTTAGCAGACGCTTTTATCCAAAGCGACTTACATTAAGGTTCCATTCACCAGTGTTACAGCTGGAACACCACTGGAGGCAAGGTGGGTTAAGTGTCTTGCCCAAGGACACAATGACAGTATGAACAGTGGGGAGAGCGGGAATCAAACCCCCTACCTTCCGGTTGAAGGACGACCGCTCTACCACTGAGCCACTGCGCCCCGCCTTTTAGACAACTGTCAAGACGGCAGTCTTTCCCATAAATGTGTAGCCTACAGAAATAGACTTAGAGACCATTTATAGGCCTTTGCAGGTGTTTTGATTTAATAAGCTGATTAGAGTGTGGCACCAAGTGTCTTCAATATTGAACTTTTTTTACAATATTCTAATTTTCTGAGATACTGAATTTGGGATTTTCCTTAGTTGTCAGTTATATTTATGAAAATTAAAAGAAATAAACATTTTAAATATACCAGACTGAGTGTAATGAATAAATATAATTTATAAGTTTCACTTTTTGAATGGAATTAGTGAAATAAATCAACTTTTTGATGATCTTCTAATTATATGACCAGCACCTGTATATAGCACTTTTTTACATAATGCTTTCATTCACCCCTTTCACACAAACAATCACACATTCACACTGTGGCAAACTGATAAATTTGCAATATATTGTGCAGCTCTACAGACCATAATACTTTTTTATCTGACAAAAGGGTATTAGGCTAGATCCCAAAAATCACAAATGATTTTGGTAAATGGCAACTGACTCAATACGCAGCAGCTGATCATATTTGAGATCCAATAGTAGAATACTGACTTGTTGAACAAATGTGTGATGTGAAATCCTTTATCCTTTGTGCAGCCCGATTTTGGTTTTAGTCATTCTAATAAATCATGCATTTGTATGTGTGCTATTTACAGATCACTGTAAGGGATGTCCCGTCTGCCTACTGTTACGCCTTCACAGATCCTCATATAATCACCTTTGATGAAAGGTAACCCATGAAACAATGGTTTCATGATTCTTACACATGATCCAGTTTGAATACACACCATTATTAATATTATTATAATTGTGGTGCAGTCAGACTAGTTTTTGTCACATTTTACACATTCTACACCAAAATAAAAGGGTAAGTTCCAATTTTCTTCTCACCTACAGGTTGTATGAAAACTACCAAATAGGCACCTTTGTTCTGTATAAAAGCACAGTGTGGCCACTTGAAATCCATGTCCGTCAGTGGGAGTGCGGCAGCGTGGTGCATGCGGCTTCTTGCGCGTGCGGCTTTGTGGCCAGAGACGGCGCCGATATTATTGCCTTTGACATGTGCGACGGTGAATTGGGGGAAACAAAGCCCCACCTGTCAATTAAGAATAGGGGCTTAAACAAGAGCAGCGTACGCATCACAGAGTCCTACCAGGGACGCAAATTGACCGTGAGTAAGGACACCGACAAGGCTTTTCTGTTGATCTGTCGATGGTTCTAAATGTTGACTGTCTTGCAGATAACCTTCTCAACTGGAGCGTTTGTCCGAGCCGATGTGTCCAGCTGGGGAATGAGTCTGACAGTGAGAGTGCCGGGCTCAGACTGGCTCCAAACCAAAGGTCTCTGTGGGACCTTTGACGGCAAGTCTGACAATGACTTCCAGTCAGCTGGGGGTGTTGTACTTAAAGATCTGCACAACTTTATTTCAGAATGGAGGTCAGTCTGCGGCGTTACATACAATTAGAGGAATGTAGCTTGAAGAAATGCAGATAATCATTATGGTCCGATTAGTAACACACTTAAATAATGTGATTCATAGCCTATTTTTTGCTGCATGTATACAGACTATTGGACATAAGGACAGCAATACAACAGATGTAAACAACATGAAGACCAGTGTTTACAGCCACACTTATGAATTGCAACAAATAAGTCAGGTTTAATCTTAGCTACTTTTCTTTTGTTCTTCAATACCAAGGCCAAATGAATGCAGACCTAGCCTGAGCCTGGACTCAACACATTAATTCTCTCCTGTGCTGTGAAGAGACAGAGACAGACATTTCATGAATATACATTTGTATTTTTAAATGATCAGATAGCACTTAAACGTTTTACTGGACATGTTTATATTCTTCTATGTTCTATTCCCATATTGAAATAATTTAATGAGGCTTTGGTGTATTTAGTAAAGCACAATTTTATTATATCTTTATGAGAATGACTAAGGTTTCTGGCCATTGAATTGAGTGTTCAATAGTAAATCAACAGTACTGTTACAAAAAGTTTTTTTGACCAATTTTAAAGTTTCAGATTATTTGATGTCCTTAGAGTAAGAAGTATTCTGTTTCATTTTGCAGCATCCTTTCCACAACAGAGTTAAGTACTAGACATTTTACTTTTCTTTTTGCAGGCTCCCTCCAGGCAGCAGCATGTTTGACTCTGTGTCGTCAGCTCTAAGTACAAAGAGTCCCCACAAGTTCTGTAAGTGTCAGTCCAAACCTCGTTCAACTTCTTCCAGAGCCAGATTCCAACCGGTCTCAGAACACTCCTGCTCATATCATGGGAACGTGGATGTCGCCAGTGTCATTCCCACTCTGGATGTCACCGCAGAGTACATCAGCTCAGTAGAACTCCTCAAAAGTGACCCCACTGGAAGAGAATCGCAACAAAATGGACGACAATCCCTTCGATATCTTTCAAATTCCCCAAACCTTAGTCAGTCTGATTTGGAAGGTTTTGCATATTTTTTCCCAGAGGACCACGAACCATCCATTCAGCCCGACTCTTCCCCAACATGGCCGACACTTTCAGGTCTGACCGAGGAGCAGGCCAGGGCGCAGTGTCAGCAGGCCATAGCCAACTCCAGCATTGCTTTGGGTTGTGCACGCCTGCTCCAGGAGTCTACACTGAGACACGCTGTGGCTATGTGTGTTTTCGACCTACAGCTGAAAGACGAGGAGTCGTGGCTGAAGGCGACGCTGCCTCTTCTGGAGAATGAGTGTGAGAGGAGGCTGATGGAGGAGAGGAGAGAAGACTACCCAGAGGTCCTGGCCATCTTCAAGTGTCCCAATCTGTGCAGTGGAAATGGACAGTGCTCGGACTGGGGCTGCGTGTGCTTTCCAGGGTTCGCTTCCTATGACTGCAGCCTGCTGTCTGGTAAAATACTCAACACTTTATTTATCCAAGTAAAATGTTTAAGAACCAGTTCTCATTTACAAACATGGCCCAAGGCCCCGGCAGGAATTAATAGCATACATACAACTGTACATAAAAAGTAGCTCAGTGGTAGAGCGGCCGTCCTCCAACCGGAAGGTAGTAGGATCGATTCCCGCTCGCCCCACAGTTCATACTGTCGTTGTGTCCTTGGGCAAGACACTTAACCCACCTTGCCTCCAGTGACTGTAACACTGGTAATGTAATGTAAGTCGCTTTGGATAAAAGCGTCTGCTAAATGAATAAATGTAAATGAATAAATGTAAACAAAAATACACAAAACAACACAGAACACGTATGTAAAAATAGGAGAACAAAAGATAGTGAGAATGGTGATGATAGGGTCAGCTAAGTGTAAATGTGAAATTAAGATGTGTGGAAAATGCAAGACATTCCCTGTGTTCTGATTTACTGTAGCTCATGTTTTACACATAGACAGTAGCTGCTGCAGTGACTGAGGTAAAGTTAGAAGTAGAACAGTTGTAAAAACACAGAAATGTTCCTGTCCCTTCACAGCAATGTGTACAATAAGCTATAAAGTTATTTTTATTCAAATACTGACCTTTTTTATTTAACTCATAAATGTTTTCTTGTGAAGACCAGATCCCAGAGATCACCGAGCTGGAAAAAGAAGGTCTGTGTGACATCCGACTTGGAGACTGCGACACCATCCAGATCTACGGCCAAGGCTTCAAGGACTCGTATGAGCTCAAGTGTGAGTTTGTCAAAGAAAAGGTACTTTTTTCACCTTTTTCACGCTGCATCTCTCCACAGTCAGATTGTCTCAGTCTATTGAGTCCCTGTTTTTTCCTTTTGTGCCAAGTTTGTGGAAGATGAGTGGGTTCTGGACGAGCCTCATTTCGTCCTGGCCACTTTCCTAGATGTGACGGCTCTGGAGTGCCAGCTACCCCCAGAGGACAGCCAGGATCCCGCAGGCCCACATGGAACAGCAGTGGCCAACAGACCACTGGCCCGCTGGCAGATCAAAGTTAGTCTGCAAGCATCTCCAATAAACGTTATGCACAACCAACTTCCACATTCAGCTTAGACAAAATAAAGCACTTCTGATCACAGCCTACAGGCAGCAGTCAGACAGGTGAGGGAAATAAATCACCGCTAAATATCCGAAATGGCTCTTATTTATTTAAAATTCATTCGAGACCAACAAAAATCTTTATTACGGACTTTGACCACAGGAAAGAAGTCCAAATTCAAAACTTGATAAAGGCTTCAAGCTTTACGCCTCATTTTACATTTCCAACTACAACCACATGTAAACGCTAACTTTATAACTTTTATGTCTCAAAGTAACAAAATAACCAAGATGAGGAGCATTGATAGTTCTTAAATAAGAAATGAATTAGGTTTTTCTAAATCTAACAACATTTGATGTGCTTTCTTTTAGGACTGAAAACAATTGAAAATTTTAAAGAACTTTATTTTTAACCATATTTCCCAATTCTAAAAGACAAGAAGCAGAAGCAACACAACAACTCTCACCATAGCTCACGGGTCGTTTGGTTTATGCACGTCATCACAATGAAATATCTGTTGTTAGGTTTCCAATGATGGCTACAGCTACAGTAATGCCAAGATTCTGACGTTGTACGACGGGGGGTGCCACATCTGCAGCCTCAACTCTGAGCTCCTCTGTTCCCTCAAGGTGAGCATGATGTCTTCATGATGTCTGAAATTCCATATTAGAATATTCAATTTCTCACTTTCTTTAACCTCAAACTATGATAGAAGCTGCTATTATACTTAACCTCATTAAAGTATATTTGGTAAGTGTTGTAAGTAATACTAATGACATATAAAGCTAAAATTACATGCATTAATTTAAATCTTGACTCTATCAAAAATATACAAATGTACAACAAAAGACAGATAAATATATAGATTTTTTAACCTCAAAGAGAAGCTTATGTTGTTTCTTCAGTGTTTCTGCAAAGTATTCTTTGTTTAAAGTGGCACTACTCACACACACTCACTCCCCCCCAAAAGCAGGCAATGGAGCTTTCCTGCTTTTCCTTTTTATCAAAAAAGTTAAACTGGCAGCTTTATCGGCAACTAGTACTTTCTTATTGACAAGCTCTAACAACCAATGGGAGCACTTCTTTTTCTAGAGGCAAGCATGTGATTAGCCAAAGCTTCCAGACTGAAGATTCTCATCTATTAAAATCTGTAATAATATGGTAAAATGTAATAATACAGCCTTGATAATGTCTTAACAGATGCTGTTTTTTAACAGTCGATTCCTATTATTATTGCTTTGTGAATGTTCTTGTGAACTTGTGTGACCCCCAGAGCTAGAATATATGGTCTCCAGCTCGTTGTTCTCTGTAAAGGCATGTAAGCGATTGGTCAAATTTGAACACACTGAGTTTTGTTCTCACTTGAATTTCCCAGGAGAAGACCTGTAACATTGATGGTGTATGCTACAGTGAAGGGGAGAGCAATCCCAGCAGCCCATGCCTCACATGCCACCCTGACTCCTCACAACACACGTGGTCTATGGCAGACAGTACGTATGCAACACATCGACATCTTCATCTCAAAATACGGTCACATGCAGCAAAATAAACTCTGACAACACTGTGGTGGGAAAGCGTGACCATTGACCACTGAGATGACTGCCAGCTGGATCACCGTTTAGGGCTGTTTTTTTCATTTGTCAGCAGCTCAGTGCAGACGGGAGCCACTGGCAAAGTAAGAGGACGGCAAACCTTATTGTTTTACTCTTGGACAAAGTTTATTTTTGTACATAAAGTAGGTCAGACAACATCCATCATTTCAACTTTTATATAATGAAAGTCAACACAATGTCAGATAACGGAAACTATATGCAATCATTTTTAATATTTATGAGTCTGCTGTATAATTATTACTATTTGAGTTAAGGTAATGAAATGTGGTTCTGTATATACAGTATTGGTTTCTATATCTGAATGACAATCAAGCCTAACAATGTCACTGATCTGAAATCAATGATCAAACATGTGCAGCATTGTATTTGCAAGAAAATTATTCACAACAGTAGCTCATACACATATAACCAAAGTCAAAGCACAGAGTGGGCTGTTTTAGTGGCTTTATAAGGCTTCTTGTTAGTCCTCGGCTTTTTTGAATTGAGCGTTTACGTAGAATAAGGACTGCAGCAGGGGTGCATTTGATTGGATTATGGAAATCCAGTTTGCAGTGGGATGTTTTTTACAAATGTAAGCTAGATATAGAGCATTCAAGGTTTGGTCTGCTCTTGGTGATGATTGATGTTTGGTTCTCAGTGTGATAGCGTTTTCATAGACTGCTGTGCTGGTGTTTGAGTGTCTGGCAGTAACATTCAGCTCTGAGTTGAGTTGTGAATTTTCAAAAGAATATAGCTGTAGTTTAATTTTTAAACATTGCTTGCTTCTCATGTGTCGTTTTCTCTTGAGTGAGTTGGAAAACTGTGGAAAAGGTTATTGCTCTCTTTTGGGATTTCCAAAGAACAAAATGTGTGACAATATTTCACAAAACCGTTTTCAGTAGAAGTCATAGTAATATTTAGACAAACAACACCAAATGTGTAAATTAAATATTGTGATAATGATCTGTGATATTTGACATCAAGTGTATATGTCAGTGTCTATGTTTACAAAATACAAGGCTCTAGACAAATTCCAACTCAACAAAACTGTATCTAAATTAAAACTAAATCAGGAGTAAACAAGACCAAAGCAGGACTTTCTGAACTTTTATATTTGATCATAACACAGATTGATTTAAGGTTCTGACTGGATTATGGCACAGGCGTTAGATGTTTTTTAATATTTTTATATATTGTGCAACCCAAAGTGTGCTCTGTTGTTATTCATACAGTTCTCTCCCTAACCCTTTATTGCTTTCCAACAGAGAACAACCCTCCCATTTTCCAGTCCCTTCCGCCACATCTCCATTCCTTCCAGGGGGAGAATTTCCTCTATCAGCTCCAGGCGCAAGACCCTGAAGGCTCAGCTCTGTTTTTCAGTCTGGAGTCAGGTCCTGAAGGTGCCTCTGTTTCCCCGGCAGGACTCCTCATGTGGAAGGCGACTGTCCGCACCGGGGACACACACACATTCCAGCTCTCTGTGACTGATGACTGTAAGACTCAGGCCACAGCTGTTGTACAGGTAACATGTGTTTTCTGCCTCATTACTCAAACTGTAACTCACACACGTCTATGTAACACTATCCTGCACTGACCCTTTGCTTTAAAGATGTCTATTTTCCTCCATGTGGAAAGTAATTTATATAGTGGCTTGCTCCTTGCTAAACTTGCTGGTAACTCCACAATCCACCTGGTCAAGATTCAAGATTCAAGATTCAAGATTTTTATTCGTCACATACAAAATTATATACAGCATATATAACCAGCAGTGAAATGTGAGTCAGGTCCGCTCCATGGACAGTGCAATTATTAAGGAAAACACACAGATGAAAATATACATAAATGTAGCTATGTAAGAATGAGATAAAAGTAAACAATAAAAAATATAAGAATAAAATATAAAAAATGTAGTGTCATGTAGTGTTAGGTGTTGAACTACAGTGTATTTCTTTAATTCTCCAGCAAATAAATATTTATTCCCCAAAAAATGACAAGATAGATTATTATCTGTTACATGTTTGTGGATCACCTAAAGTGTTATGTTTCTGGAGATGTGTAAAGTTAAAGAGGAGTGTTTCTTTATTCAACCCGAGTCATCATTAACAGAGTAAATTATGTCTGAGTTGTGTTATTCTTGAGCAGCTCATAGTGCTTTGTGACTTTGGTCAAACACGTTTAATTTAGTGAGAGATACTTGTCTCAGTTCTCTCGTTCACTCTAAAGCTGCATTTCTGAAGTCAAATGCAGAATGTTTCTGTCAATTTCCTCGCTCGTCTTTGTTTAGTCCATTTGTTAAAGGGATATTCTGTAGTTCCGTAGTTTTTCTTTGAGGCTCAACTGAATCAACGCTTGACTTAGTCTGGCTGTGTGAGCCCAGAGTGGTCTTTATTGAACAGGCTAAGCTGCAACTCCTATGTTTACACTAATGCAGCTAGAATTCAGAGTTTTATGGAACAGCCTTCTGGTCTGTCAGCAGCACTGACAAATATGTTTGTTTACAAATGGAGACTATCTTCTTCTATCTTATTCTTCTGAAACAGTAGACTGTTTTAGTGTATTGGCCTATTTGTTGGCCTATGTGTCATGCACAGGAAAGCTTCTTTGGAGGTTTGTGTCCAGCTGAGGGTACTGTGTCAGTGAGACAGACATGATTCTACTGATCTTATGTCTGAAAGCTATCAGCATGAGAGTGAGAATGTATATTTTGGGGCTAAATGTAATGCAGGACTGCTTTAAGTAAATACAGTAGAACAGCAGCAAGACCCTTTCTAGAATGGTTACTTCATCTACATACTTAGCTTCTTTGTTGCACCAGAGGGTGCTATGTGTTGCCACTGAAGTAAAAACACATTATTCTCCCTACAAAGCCATCAGCTCGAGCATATATTTGTTCTGTGTTTGTGTTCCAGTTGTCCGTGCAGCCCTGTGGTTGTCAAAATGGCGGGTCTTGTGTTCCCAATGTAAACCTTCTTGCTGGCAGCGGGGAGTACCTCTGTGTTTGTGTGGATGGTTTTGGAGGGGAGCGCTGTGAAGCAGACATCGATGACTGTAAACCCAACCCCTGCAGATATGGCCGCTGTATTGATGCTCCCAACTCCTTTTTATGCATCTGTCCACCTGGAATGACAGGTAACAGGTTCTGACAGTTTTATTATTATTGTTTCATTAGTTTCTTGCATTTTTTATTTTCTGCTTTTCTGTTTTGAGGTCGTACTTGTAGAGAAGATATAGATGAGTGTCTTTCTCAGCCATGTTTCCCCGGAGTGAGCTGTAATAACACACTGGGCTCCTTTATCTGTGGACAGTGCCCGCAAGGTTATAGTGGTGACGGCAGAAACTGCACGCGTAAGGTTTAGATTATAATTATAATTTTTTTTTTTTAAAAGGTCAAATCTGTTCCTTTTTTTGTTTTCAATTGTTATGTAACCCGATTGCAGGAGGGCGACAGGTTTCATTAAAGCCCAAACTCTCAGGTGCCTCACCCTGCAGCAGGAGGTTGTGTCACCCAGGGGCCAAGTGTTTTGAAAGCACCCATGTTGCAGCAGGCTACGTCTGTGGACCGTGTCCTCCTGGGTTCCAAGGAAATGGTCGCATCTGCAGAAGAACAAGTAAGAAAAAAAAACACGGCTAACAGTTTGTAAGATAATTGAATTACACATGAGCCCTGCCCCGTTCGTTCACTCTGAGGAGTGCTGAGTTTATTAGCATTTGTTAGCTCCTTCTCTGTCCTTCTCTGGACTAAGAAAATGAATGAATGAACAGTGTGAGTGGAGGATGGGGACACAATAGTTTGATTCTCTGTCAGGTTTTTTGTGTTGATGGAGACAGTTTTTCAGTTTCTCTGAGTATCTGGGGCGCAGTGGCTCAGTGGTAGAGCTTTCGTCCTTCAACCAGAAGGTAGGCAGTCCGCTCTCCCCACAGTTCATACTGTTGTTGTGTCCTTGGGCAAGACACTTAACCCATCTTGCCTCCAGTGGTGTTCTGTAACACTGGTAATTACAGGCTTAATGTAAGTCGCTTTGAATAAAAGCGTCAGCTAAATTAATAAAAATGTAAAATGTAAAAAAATGTATGTCACTGGGTAGAGGGAGCACCATAATATCTCCAGAACTGGCATCGATATCAGGACAACCTTGAATTTGATGAAAACTTGATTTTTATTTGTTTAAGCTATTTCTTCTAACTTTCGGTGTTTTACAGGCCAGGGGACAGTCATCAATGGAGTGGAAAGACAAAGTCATATCAACAAGCCAAATCCCAATAGGGAAATACCTCCCACCACCTCCTTTAGAAAACAGCCAGAAAGGAGGACCAGGCTGAACGTGGTCAGCTCCAACCGCAGAACGCTGTCACCTACAGAGAGAAAGTCCACTGCAGCACCCCACCATCACACTACAGTCTTTACCCCCACTGTGCAGCGAGGTCAGCCTGGCGAGACAGAGCTGAGCACAGGTGTCAGGTGGGGGACCTGTGCTGAGGCGCCGTGCTTCCCCGGAGTTCCCTGTGAGCCCACTGTCACTGGCTCATTTAAATGTGGTCACTGTCCGAATGGTTACACAGGAGATGGGATCACATGCAAAGGTATAGAGTCTTATAAGAACCAAACAGTCATGCCACTATTTTCAAAAACAACTTGAAAACCAAAGAGCAAGGCTATAGAAAAATCAATAAGCATAAGCATCACAATATTTTTGACTTCAAAAGCTTGGACCACACTACAGTTGTTTACATACCATGTTTTTGGGCCATTTTTCAGAGAATATGAACAAACACTTTTCTAACTAAGTTTACTGTTTTTAAATCATAATGACAACAGAAACTATCCAAATAATGGTGATTTTGGCCTGATAAACATGCACACAAGTTGACACAAACTAAAGGTAACCATCCTCACCTGGGATCTGTTTGCTTGTAATCAGTGTGTGTATAAAAGGTCAGTGAGTTTCTGGGCTCCTGACAGACCCATGGGACGTACTTGGACGTTCCAACATGACAACGAACCAAAACACAAGGTCAAGTCGACCTGTCATTGGCTACGGCAACATAAAGTGAAGGTTCTGGACTGACCATCCCAGTCTCCTGACCTCAATATCATTGAGTCACTCTGGGGAGATCTTAAATGTGCAGTTTATGCAAGACAGGAACTGGAGACTTTTTGTCAGAAGAAGAATGGGCAGCTTTACCATCTGAGAAAATAAAGAGCCTCATCCTTAACTACCACAAAAGACTTCAAGCTTTCATTGATGTTAAAGGTGACAATACACAGTATTAATAACTGGGGTATGTAAACTTTTGATCAGAGTTATTTGGGTAGTTTGTTGTCATTATGATTTAAAAAGAGTAAACACAATTGTTTGACAATCAATGGCTTCACCCAACCACTATAATTGAAAGAAAGGTTATTGTGTTATCATTCATATTCTATGAAAAATATTTTTGAAAATCCCAAATTCTGCCAGGGTATGTAAATTTATGAGCACAACTGTTAATTTGGCATTTTATAAAAGATGGGCTTCTCACAACAAGAGTTTGTAAAACACTGCTCTAGAGGGCATACTGTAGCATAGATGTCACAGACTGTACAACCAGAAGTACTGCTTCTACGTATATGGTATTATAAGACAATATATTGCGATTATCAAAATATTGAGCAATGAAACTGTATCTCAGAACATTTTTAAAACTAAATAAGCCACACACTTATTGCTTGCAGATTTTTTTTCAGAAATACAGTACTCAATAAAGTGTTGGATTTATATAAAAAAACTATATATATATATATATTTTTTTTTGTTTTCAAAAAATTATTCAGCTGTAATTTGTATCAATACGAGAATCGCGCCATGAAATATTGCGATATTTAACAGAATATTTTTTTCATTGCAATCTGAACAGAGAATTAATTTTAGGGGTGGAAACTTTAAGGGATCTCACAATTTGATTTCAATTCAGAGGCCCAAGTTTTATTCAGAAACGACGCATCGATGCATTTAAGCCATTTCGTGTACTTCATTCTGAGCATTTTATTAATAAAGGTATTTATAGGGGCTGGTGCATAGTGGATCGGTCAGGGCCCCCGTTAACACTATCTCTGGACACAGAAACTGAGACGTGGAACGTCACCTTGACTGGCGGGGAAGGAGCTTGAGCTTGTGCGGGAGGTTGAGAGGTACAGACTAGAGATGGGCAGGCACACCTCCACGCACAGCTTCTGCTCTGGATGCACAGTCCTCGAGGATGGACTCCACTACTCTGGAGTTGCCTGCGTTGAGAGACGGCGGGCTGGTGTGGGTTTGCTAATAGCCCCCAGCTCTGCCGCAATGTGTTGGAGTTCATCCCGGAGAACGAGAGGGTCGCTTCCCTGCGCCTTCGGGTCGGGGATAGGTCTCTCACTGTCATGTGCGCTATGGGCCAAACGGCAGTTCAGAGTACCCGGCCTTCTTAGAGTCTCTGGGAGGGTTGCTGGGAAAGTGCTGAGGACTCCGTTGTTCTACTGGGGGACTTCAACGCTCACGTACGGCGTGATTGGGAGGAACATTTGACTGTTTCCCTCATGGCATTCTGTGGGGGGTGCTCTGGGAGTATGGGCTCCGGGGCCCTCTGCTATGGTGTGTCTGGTCCCTGTACAACTGGAGCAGGAACTTGGTTCGCATTGCCGGCAGTAAATCAGACTTGTTCTCGGTGCATGTTGGACTCTGGCAGGGCTGCCCTTTGTCAATGGTCCTGTTCATTATTTTTATGGACAGGATTTCTAGGCGCAGCCACAGGATTTCATCTCTGCTTTTTGCAGATGATGTTGTCCTGTTGGCTCCATCAAGCCAGGACCACTGCGACAGTTTGCAGCCGAGTGTGAAGCGGGTGGAATGAGGATCAGCACCTCCAAGTCTGAGACCATGGTTTTTAGACAGAAAAGGGTGGCTTGTCCCCTTCAGGTTGGTGGAGAGATCCTGCCTCAAGTGGAGGAGTTCAAGTATCTTTGAAACACACTGGTGGTGGAGACGTGTAGACATTTTGCACCTATGGACTCTCCAACCAGACATACTTACACAGAGTGTACGTGCCATAGACACTGGAGGCTTAAGTGAGGGTTAAGTGTCTTGCCCAGGACACAATGACAGTATGCACCTTCCGACCGCTCTTCCACCTGAGCCACTGCGCCCCGCTGAAGCTAGACCAGAGGGCTGTTGCTGAAAGCTGGTTAAACAAACTCAGAGTTGTAGAGTAAGTTTTGAGTTGATGAAACCAAACAAATCCAAATTGGATAACTTTGGGTTCATCTGTTGAACTCTTAACCACTGATCACTGGGTGTGTCTGTGCAGTGAAGAGCCAATAGCAATTAACCTGGAGGAAAAAAAGGGGCAGGGCTATTTCTTCAGAAACAGGAAGCAACATGGTCACAGCCACAAACAGAAGGAGAAAAATCCTGATTGTTTAAGTTTTAAGACGGTAATTTTAATTGGCTCACTCTGATTATAGTATAACGTAAAAACTCATGGCCTAATGACATATTTCGTGATGTTTCACACTAATTGTTTTGACAATAAAACATGTAGAACCGTAGGAAAAATTACTCAAAAATGAAAATTATGAATCATAAACGATTTATACATTTTGTAATAAAACTTGTGTATGACCCAAATAAAAAATAATTTTGGCAGCAAATAAAATGTTGGTCTCTAAACCAGAGCAGGGTAGCTGTGTAGTGTAAGTTACAAAAAAGCGCTATATAAATGCACACCATTTTACTATTTCTATGTGACAAAATGGACTTATTATTATTTTTATTTTAGTAAGCGAGCTTAGCAAGTGTATCTAGGGATGTATGTACTGATTTTTTTTTCAGTTTTTCATCTGTTTCAGCTGTGTGCAGTTATCCCTGTGGAAGGAACATGGAGTGTACTCTGCCCAACACTTGTACTTGCAAAGAGGGCTACACCGGATACAGCTGTCATATAGGTGAGTGTAGCCCAGTGCTTGTCATGTAGCTACTGTATATTCCTCGAGGCTTTCTACTCAAGACTATCTTTTTTCCTTCAGCGGTTTGTCGACCTGACTGCAAGAACCAGGGCAAGTGTGTTAGGCCGAATGTGTGTGAGTGTCCTGTGGGCTACAGCGGACCTACCTGTGAACAAGGTAATCTGATAGAAGTCACATCATTCAAACATATATCAATTGTATAAATGTTTTGTTTTTTGTTTTTTTCTGTGTAGCACATTGTGAGCCAGCTTGCCAACATGGAGGGACCTGTGTTGACAGAAATCTTTGCACCTGCTCTTATGGCTATGTGGGACCTAGATGTGAAATCAGTAGGGTTGTTTTATTTTATTTATACCAGTAATAGCGGGACTTGTACATCAACACTAAAGACAAATTAGCTCTAACTTATAAGTCAAACGTCAGGTTCAAAGTATAAAACTTGACAGCACAATATTTACCCCAAAACAAATAGTACCAATTTTACCAATGTGCTTTATCTATTTGTAAGGATAGTATTTATTTCCTTGTGTCCACAGTGGTGTGTAGCAGGCACTGTGAAAACGGAGGAGAGTGTGTTTCCCCAGACGTCTGCAAATGTAAACCGGGCTGGTACGGCCCTACGTGTGCTTCAGGTACAAAACACTGAACGCTGATCCTTTTTCTCAAATGCTTTTCTCACAAATAAAAAAAGTTAAACATTACAGAGACAAAGTTGTGAGGCACCTTCCTGTCTGTCCCACAGCTCTCTGTATCCCTCTGTGTGTGAACGGAGGCACATGCATCAGGCCCAACACCTGCACCTGTCCCACTGGCTTCTACGGCTCCCACTGTCAGATCGGTAAGTGGCAAATAGAAGTTTCTGTGCTTGTACATCAATTCAACTTAATGTTTATTTGTTGTACATTTTCAGCATTGTGTAACCCTCCCTGTAAAAATGGAGGCCAGTGCATTAGGAGCAATGTCTGCTCTTGTTTCGAAGGCTACACTGGAAACAGATGCCAACAGAGTAAGTTGAAATGCAGCATCTATTTACAGTAAGTGGACATATTGATGACATGCTGATTGATTGTGTATTGTGCATGTTTTAGGTGTGTGTGAGCCTATGTGCATGAACCAAGGAAAATGTGTGGGACCCAACACCTGCTCCTGTCCATCAGGCTGGAGCGGGAAGAGGTGCAACATACGTGAGTAGCAAAAAAGTACATTTGTTTAGTAAGTAAGTTTAGATTTGGCTGGAGATTTGAAATATTTTTAATGATGCTTTGACTTGAAACAGGGAGAAGAACCTCTCCTTTAGAGTGACTTACTCGATACTCCACAATTTTCAATGGCACCCTCTTTCAATAGCATGCATCTATTTGTATAGACACTACAGAAACATTAAATACATTTTTTTATTAAAAATTGACATATTTGACAAAGATTATAATATAATTGAAATAAATACTCATATTATTACACATAATTTAAATAATAGTACATGATCATTTCCACAGGTGTTTTTGCACCATTGTTCAAACTCAGTGATCCATAATTTCACAACTACAACAGACACATCTGTTTTCACATTTCTTTAACTCTGAATGCAAACTGAGAGGCTCTTATTTAATTGAAACTGAATTTGTTATAACGTAATTTTATGGTTGATTGGAAAAGAATAATCAGACACTACCTGAGTCATGTTTGACACAAATGATAAGTCACATTCTTAAATAAATGTCGCCCTTAGAAGGCACATGGAAAATGGCTGGTCTACCTTCTTTCATTGATTTGTGAAAAAAGCCTTGTGAAAACATGCCCAGTTGGGTTTTTTCCATCATGTCCATATGTTTGTGTTTCCTGACTACAGCTGTCTGTCTGCAAAAATGTAAGAACAGTGGTGAGTGTATTGGACCAAACACCTGCCAGTGTCCCGCTGGGTGGGAGGGCCTTCAGTGTCAGAAGCGTAAGTTTCCCACCAGCTGCAACCAACTCTTGTATATATTTGTCCTACCATTTTCTTTATCTGTATCTGTGTCTGAAACCTGTTGAGATTTTTCTTCGTGCGTGTCTTCAGCGGTGTGTAAACAGCTGTGTCTGAATGGAGGGAGGTGTGTGCTGCCAGATTATTGCCACTGTCGAAAGGGCTTCAAAGGCCTCACTTGTGCAATAAAGGTAAGTAGCCATGTCACACAAAGCACTAAACTCTATTTTTAATATACAGTACTGTGCAAAGGTTAGGGACATATGCTGTAAGTAAGAATGCTATTAACAATTTAGATTTATTTTAATTTATTACGGACATAATCTTTTATTAATAAGGTCCGTAATTTCTCCCCACCATTGGCTTTCTCCTTATATTTACACTTTTGGAGCCTGCCCTCTGGTGGACGGAGGTATATCGCCTTATATATCGTCGTATGGCGGCGCCCTTACTCGAGGACATTTTAAGAGGTTCCTTTAGAGAGGCTTGGTTTAAACTAAGGTCCTTCTGAGATTTGAGTTTGGTCTTATTTGGCCAATCCCTGGTTTTGTCTGGGATTGTCCAAATGTTTTTAAACGAACCTGCCCAGAGACAATGGAAAGAACTGTTGCTGTTTTGAGGCGAAGTCACACAAAATATTGACTTGATTTGAGATGATCTTCTGTTCTTTCACTTTCACTGCATTTTGTAAACAAATCAAAATAAACATTGGTTATAGTTAACTTATATGTGCATCATGTAAGAGTTCCTGTCCTGTCTGTTCCAGGCATCACACGCCTGATGGAAGAGAATCGTGGATTTGAAGAGAACTGCACAAATGAAGCTGTTAACTGTGTGTGTGTGTGCGTGAGTGCGTGCGTGCACATGTGTGTGTGTGTATATGCTAGTGTGAATGGTACAACTTTGATGTATTGCACTATGATTCCTGTATATCACTACCTCAAGACTTTGGACACATGTTAGATGCATTAGTTGGGGGCTGAAACACAAATGTGACTCAGTTAAAAAACGTGGATTAAGTATAAGTATAAATATAAGTATAGATTTACTCATTCTTACTTTTAATACAATATACAATGATTAATATCAATATTTTTATGTAACAATGTACACTTTTATGTTGTAATAAGCCAGTAACACAACTAAAGAAAATGACTGGAATATTCTTTATTGATTTGAATTAATATATTGGTTGATTTTCTTTTTCACGTGTTATCAATGCTATATTTTTTGTCCAATGCTTCAATAAAAAAGATTTTCTCAGTCACAGATGCATGTATTAGCAAATGCACTCACAATATCAAATAAAAACAGAACATGGTAAAAGTACTAACAAGAAAGATTGCTTTGTCTTAAACCCTCTCTAAATTAGGCCTAATTGACCTCTGACTCCCGGGGTCACATCAGTGGGTCTTTGTCCTCTCTTCACAGCGAGGTCCAGAGAAACGGGGGCGACAGCGGCATTTCCCAGGAGAAATACACTTCCCTCCGTTTAAACAGGACTGACTGCACACAGCTTTAACCCAGACGAAAACACAAACAGAAGAAAATGTTGGTTATTTGTGAAACAAAAAAAAAACATTACGACAAGGAGCCTGTACCGGCCAAGTACCAAGGGCTGATAAATAGTCTAGTTTTTATACATCTGGAAAACCATTTAAGAACACTTCCTCTCAGCTGACTTCTGCGTACAGTTAATAGCATTTGCATCTGTGGTTAGGCTGACGTTTTGTAAATTTGCACTTACAGGCTAAGTGGGATAAAAAGTAATGAAGAGACTAAGGAACTAAATGTGATTTTTGTACACATAACATTTCATTTGATCGTCCTACTACGTAATATTGGTAACAGTAGAACTCTCACCAATATGGCAGGCACCACCCAGCCACCCCTCAGGACAGCTGCAGATTCCTGGGGCCACACAGACTCCACTCCTGCAGCCTTGGGGACAGATTGCTACGTACGCAACAGACCAGAGAATTAAAGTCAAAATAAAGCGGGCAACAGATCAACTTTTGTCAGTCTGTTAAAGACTCTCTTACACAGCTTGACTTTTATTGAAAGAAAAACCTAATGCTAAAATAGCATTTAAACCAAACCCTTGATGTTTATGGAGTAAAAGATATGGCAATAAACCTACCCTCTTGACATCTTGAGCCAGTCCAGCTCGAAGGGCAGATGCACTTGGCCACTCCATTAACAGCTGTGCACTCACCTCCATTCCAACATCCACCATCACACGTCACTAGAAACATTCACTTTTACTTTAGTTGCACTTGTGTATTTTTTCTATAAGGTCTCAGCTGATATTGTCCTAAAATGGAAACTAGTGCGTTTACCTTGGTGACAATATTTTCCAGAATAGCCGGGAGGGCATCTGCATTTTCCAGGCCGGAGACACATTCCTCCGTTCTTACATTTTGGATAACAGTTGGCTGTTGGAACAGAAGCATGGATCATTTAAAACTCCACAGAGCCAAAAACATATGTGTCAAAATAAAGGGGTTAGGCTACATAGACAATATTTTCATAATATATTGATGAATAAAGGCCCATTCTGTGCTGAGGTGTGTAAGTTTGTATGAATGAAACCGTACGATGAAAAAAGTCCAATCCTTGTTGCTCTTGTCTGCTTCTCCAAACCGACAAGACATGGAGCAGGAACACCCAAGCCAGGATTTGAACCCGCAGCGCTCCGGTTTAACCGTTACATTCAGAACTTATATCATTGAAACAGCTCTAGTATGGCCCCCCCACACCTACAGTCAATGCCCGGAAGTTTCAGACTCTCAGTAAAAATACTCTCACCGAAGCGGCAGGTCTCGCCCTCGTAGTCCCTGGAGCAGAAGCATGTGTTGTTGCGGATGCAGATCCCGCCGTGCTCACACCGGGGCTCGCACTGAGCTTTGGGGTCGAACACAAAGCCGAGCGCAACCCCGCGAGGAGCGTCTGAGCGCGCCACACAAACTCCGCTGAGCGCGAGCACCGCGGACGCCACGAGGACCGCCGTCGGAAATATCTCGAAAGCCATTTTTGTTTTTTTGTGGTCGAACAGTAGAGACGAGGAGGCGGCGGACAGAGAGAGACCCCTACCCCACACACTGCTGGAGCCGAGGGGAAGAACAGCCCAGGTTAGTGCGGGGAACAGAGAGGGCGGGGCGGGGAGCGCTCAGCCTGGAGAAGGGGCTGGTGGGACCACTGAACACTGCATTTTACAAAGTGAACTAAAAAGACACCAAGCGCCAATGTATGCAGTATGCAACTACTGACCATAGCTTAAACACATTGTCACCTTTGCACTTTGATTGCCTTTCTGAAACAATACATACATTTTCTTACATCAGACACAAAATCACCTGTTATCATTGGAAAAACACTCAAAATACAAAACTCATCAGGAGGTACTTACATACACACCTGAAAACACAGAAAACAGAACACCAATAGGTCTGCACTACAAATAGACCTCTGGTAAGCCATTTTGAGAGTCAGAGTAAGAGGAGGACAAAGAAAGAGAAGAGTCGGACGTGGAAGAGGACGAGGACAAATGTCAGTGCAGTGCAGAGACGTGTATCAGATGACGTCAGGTCAGTCCAAGATGGGTTCAACAACCATAACCATTTCACTCTTTTATATCTGCCCCTTACAGCCCCTGTCTAAATGCAATCGAGGGATTCTTTTCAGCGTGGCGGTGGAAAGAATAGTTTTTTTTCCCAATAGCAATTTATTCAGTAATTGTTTTTTTTTACGTTTGTTTTGTTGCTAAATTTGATGATTTGTGATTCTATTTTTCTTTTATTTCTGTAAGAATGTGTGTTTTTGTAAAAAAAACGCTTGTTTCTCATTTGCTCCAAGGAACATGCCTACAGTAGACCTCATTACAGCAACAGAATTGGCTGTAAGGAACAACAAAGTATGTGGAAATGAAGCTGAAGAACTGAGACTCAAGGTCACAGCTGCACTGGCCATTACCAAACCACCCCCCTCCAAGATCACCTCGAAGTAAAGGAGGGCTCTGTCAACACTGGAGAAGGACCACAGCACAGCACAGATTCAGCCGCCTATAATGTAGCCAACACCTGGCCACCATTTTGGCTCCATTGGTAGGCCACTCACAACACCACCATATTTGCACTTTACTGGAGATATGTTTGAACACTACCTATTCCCAGTTCAGAGGTAACTTCTACAGACAATAACACGGCTGTGCCATGGGATCACCTGTCTTCTGATTGTGGCTCACCTGTACCTGTCCTGGAGGAAGTGGAGAACAGAGCTCTGGTCTCTTTCTCAGGTGCAGTGCCCAGTCACTGGTTCAGATATGTTGATGACACGTGGGTCAAAATCAGAACCCAGGAAGTAGAAACCTTTACAGAACACATCAATGCAGTGGACAAGAACATTAAGTTCACCAGTGAAGATGCCATAGACACCACCTGGCTTTCTTAGACTGTGCAGTGGTTATTTGTGAGGACAGGACTCTCCAAATAGAAGTTTATAGGAAGCCAACACACACAGATCAATATTTACTGTTTGATTCTCACCAGCCTCTGCAGCACAAGCTGAGAGTCATCAGGACTCTTCAGCACAGAGCACAAGAGGTGCCCACAACCTCAGAAGAACAACACATCCGTAAAGCCCTGAGAGACTGTGGATACCCCAAATGGACTTTCAACAACCAAGAGGACACAGAAACCAAACAGACAGGAACCAGGGACAAAAGGGAAGAGTGTAGTTATCCCTTATGTGTCTGGTTTATCTGAAAAACTTAAAGTATTTCACAATTGCTAAAACACTAAACCCCATTCTCTGAACCCAATGCTCAGTGGCCTAAACCCATTTGACAAATCAGTCACTTTGTAGGCAAAACCTTAAACAAGTTCAGGTAGTCAAGACACTGTTTGTAAATCTAATCTACTCTTTTTGCAAAACTCTAAACACATTCGTACTCACTAACATACATGTGGCAAGAGTTAAACACAACTACAACACAGCTGTCATCGTTTACACTCAACAACTCAAAATTGTTCCCACTTGTTTCTAATGATGTGATCAAGTCAGTTGTCTAGAATATAAGCCAGTTCAGAGTACACAGGTGGCCCAGGTACGTTGAGTGTTGATACCACAATGGATGGAAACAATGAGAGGCAGAGGAGGAAGAGGAGGAAGAGTTTTGGAAGAGGTGGTGGACGAGGAGGAAGAGTACAAGGACAACGAAGACCATGTTCTTGTTCATGGAATGACATTGAGGGAAGCAGGACAAAGAGTACAACCCAATTTGTCCAGATTCTCTGTGGCCATCATAATCAGGACATTCAGAGAAGAAAACAGGTAAATGTTTTTCTAATTTGTGCCACTGAAAGTTTACTGTATACATTTGATATAGTACATCAGTTTGTTAATTGAAAGGGGAGTGGGGAAAAAGAAAAAAAGATTTACAATACATTTTACATATGAATGTGATGTCCATTACTATTGTTTCTGTATGTATACAATTGTAAGAGCACTTTCCCTTTTGTAGAATTGCAAGACAACCAAATGAAGGTGGAAGGACTCCTTTGTTCTTCAACAACAAGAGGCCCTCATTGTTGATATGGTCTGTCATCCGACTGCGTGAAATACAGCAAAGACTTGTAGAAGACAATGTAAACTTTGAAGGTATCAACAGTGTCAGTCTTTCCACCATTTCCCGTGTCCTCCATCGCAACAGGGTAAACATAAAGCAAGTGTACAGAGTACCCTTTGAGCACAATTCAGAAAGGGTCAAAGATCTACGATATCAGTCTGTGCAAGTAAGTGTACACTTTCAGTTTGTAGCCTACAGTTATTGTCCTATACCGTTACTGTAACTGCACTATATTGTAGTGTATGTAATTTAGGAGTGCAATGGTGTCCGAATACGTGAGTGGTTCAACATCAACCAGCGAGTTGTGAATGTTCAAAAGTGGGAGGCACAAATACAAACTGTTGTAATTCCTACACCGTTCACCTGATTTGGATGTAAATACCCTCAAATTAAAGCTAAAAGTCTACAGTTAAAGCACATCTTGTTTGTTTCATTTAAAATTATGGTGGGGATTAGAGCCAAAAAGATTAGAATTGTGTCGATGTCCCAATATTTATGGACGTGACTGTATGTCTGATTGTGTGTGTAAAGTTTTAACATAATGAGCCAAATTCTGCAATAAGTGTGAAAGCAACAGGTAAAAACTGTAACAAAACCTCTGACTTTCCAGCTAAAAGTTAACACTGTGGTCATAACTAACACACACAGAGCAGACACAACACAACAGAGCAACACACTGAACACAGTTGTCAGTTTATCATCAGCAACAAAACGAGTCCAGCGCACAGCCTGAATATTGAGTGAAAAAACTTGAGTACAATGACAATTTTGATTACATTTTTTTTACATTTTTATTTTATTTATTATTTATATTATATAGTTTATTTTTAAATGCCAAAACACTTTACCAAAAGAGTTTACAATATTCTCTGCAGTAAAGAAAAGAGTCATCCTCAGCATCATGTCTTTTTGGTGAGACCCCAGGACTTCATCCACGTCACAGCTGTGTCCAACAGATCAACCCAAAAATGTGTCGTTGTTGGATGTTATTCATGTTCACGCAGGTATGTATTTCTGCTTACATTAGTATTACAGCAGCACACAACCCTTTTTACAGATACAAATCCTCTGCACAATGTTTATTTTGTGAATACAGTGAAAAAAAAGCCTCAAATTCTGTGCACGAAATATCTTTACCACTGTAGTCTAAATCTTGCTACAGAAGCATATGTTTTACAGCTACAGATTCAGGGAGGAGTTGGCCGAGGATGTTTAAGTCAGCCAGGATTAAAACGCATCTTCTTGCTGTGAGGCAGGAGTTCTAACCACTATCCACCATACATCCCAAAAAATAAGGAACGCCTCAACATCCTTGAACAGGGCCATGCTAATCCCTGAATCGTTCGACTAGAGTCTAGAAGATGCAGCTAATTTTGGTCTCAGAACTGTATTTATATTGGTTAAATTTTGTTTAGCAATTAGTATTTAGTGCACTTAGTGTTTTTAGTGATTGTGATCAACTGTAATACTAATGAGAATTATTAACAATGTAGCCTACCATGTGGATTAACAAAAATTGAACACATAAATCAGAATAGTCTACAATCAAACCAATATAACACGACATAATTCCCTTTTTGACGCCGTTGAGGAGTTTCTCAGCCAGGTGCCTGAAAGTATCTGACCATCATCTGAAGGAGCTGGTCTCTGGAGGCGATGGAAGCAGCCTGTGGAGACACAGATTCAGAGACACTCTAGGCCATACTTCCATTAATATTTTGATGTTTGTCCAGAGAAGACATTTTTCGGCCCTGTGTCTGATCCGTGTCGGAGATTGGAGGCAGTAATGTCAGAATTGTATTTTTAAGTTTGTTAATGGTTACTTTGTGATGGGCATTGTAAACCAACAGTTTGTTCATGTCATTACATCACAGTCATATTTACCAGATATTTACAGACCTGTCTTTAGTAGACATGTAAAGAACGCTATAGATTTTTCCAGCAGTGTGCAAACACTGATGGATGGATTTATAAATGTGGTGATAGTGTGTCACATTTAGACAATTCTTTAATTGTTTCATTTTGCACACATTCGAAAATGTTCTGTCTCTTGTGGATAGTTCTGAAGTTTGTGTCACATTGGTTTAAGTTTCAGAAAATGTGCTTTAGCAATTACAAAAAAACTGTAACAAGTAGGAGTTTAAAGGTGTGGAAATGCACACAATCTACACTAACATGTGTAAAAAAAGAATACACTGATTTTGTTTGCACAAGATAAATCACAAATGTATAGAAAGCAAGTAAAATACTGTGGCATTTTTGTCCTTGTGACCTTCATATGCACAGGAAGGCAAAGTCCTTTCCAAATTTTGTATTTTTTGTATTTTGTCAACTCAAAACCTACACCATTACTGTGTAACAGCCCTCTGGAAATGCTGGAATAGGCCTGCAGTTGATTTGTTTTCCAGTCAATGGAAAGTCATACAAACCTTGTAAAAGTGCATTGTCCTGGAAACTACACTAAATGTGTAATCTTTATTATTAATATATTACGATATTTTTTTTAGTACTGTTGCTTAACTGGTCCTCACCACTCTATGGGACAACAATCTGATCGGACTGAGACCCCCTTTTTCAGTGTTGCATTCAACCACAGACCACTGACCTGGATTTGAGGAAGGAAGTGGGTGAGCTGTGTTCTGATGAAGGTAACAGATGTGAACATACCAACATACTCTGGAGATGTCTTCAACTGTCGACTCTATGAGAACATAAACTTGCACATTCATGTAGCTTGTGCAAGGAAATGTTTGGTGAAAAATAGAAAATGCATGTTATGTTGTTTAGGTTTTGCGTAGTTTCTTTTTTACCTACATTAGGAAGAACACTGCAGAGACTGAAGCTGTCTAAAGAGGACATTTACTTAAAGCTTGGTGCTGAGATAACGGCCCTTATTTGGTTCAGATGGCCACAAAGATGCACTGGGCCTGTTTGAGATTTGAAGATGTAGCGACCATTTTACCATTTCAAAAGTAAGTTGTTCTGATTAGATAAAACTGCCGTTGATAATTCAATCATCAATTAATTTAAAGTACCTGCCCTTTTACAAACGCTTTCAACAGGAGCCCTCCAGATGGTTCTGTGGCAGCTTACATCAGACCTATTTCCACTGTGTTTGTTCAAGAAGTGTGAGGTGTGGATAATTGCAATCTACATGTTGACCACCAGATGTCATCCAAGTACCTACACAGCACACCTTCCAGCTATTCATACAATTCACAGAACATCAGGAATCTTCTCTTCTTTAGAATTGAGTGCAAATTAATATTAGGTTATCTCTTCTGTCTACTGTCATATCTTTATCAATCCTCCAGCCTCTGCAAACACACACAGTAACTTTTCTTAGTTGTATTTATTTTTATTGACCCCAAAAATAATCATCTCCCCAAAGTCTCTCAACCTTTTCTGACAAACAATAGTGACTGCATATCAAACATTTACGGACATATATATATATTTTACATTTGAACATTGTTTAGTCTTTTTTTATCAGTACCCTGAAAAATTGTTTAGCAAGTATTTACTTACATTGTACAAATTCAACTGTCCAGGATGAAAGTATGAAAAAAGAACAGAAAGCACACAGCATGTACAGGTCAGAGCAGTTATCACACAGCACCACCTAGTGTGCAGAGAGGGAATTACATTAAACAAACAAAGAAAGGGAAAGGTGTTAATTGTATGTTTCTTATTATTGGGTTGCTTAGAAGAAAAAACATGACATAACATATTAAGAGACAAAAGACATGTCATAAGAATAAAGCTGTGGACTTAATAGTCCGGTTATAGTATCGTAGACCGTCTCCCAGTTTCTCCTGGTAGAGTGCGCACCACATACTCGAGTGACCTGGGATCGATTCCAGCAGGTCCGTTTGCTCATTGTCTTTTCCTCTCCTCTCACCTTGTTTCCTGTTTGTCTACACACTAACTGTATCAAAACAAAAGCTGTTTGCTTGGATTCTGATAATGGGTCTTTTACAGACATTTGACTGTCCCATGCAGTCTATAGAACCATTACAACTGATAGTTCTGTTGGTTCTGATCCAACTAGCAACTGCAACCATCACTTCAATATGACATTACATTTTTACCTCACAATCCTATAACTTCAATCTTGAAATATCTGAATGTTGTTATTTGGTGTGGCCATAATTTGCCTTTTTTTCTTTCTAAAAAGAACAATGCTGAGAATCACAGAGAACCCAAAATAACACAAGTACTCCACACAGAAAAGTTTTTCGCTCTACGTCTGTGCACTGATACACCTTACCAGGCCAGGTCATAGTCTTTCTTGTGCAGTCTCCCTCTGATATTACAAGAAGAAATTGATATGACCGCAAAGTGGTCAGGAAATGCTCATTGGTCATTGTATTTACAGTTCCTTGCTAACATTTTACCTAGTCTTTTAATCTTTTTCTGGCATGAGATTGTCAGTAGCAATGTCATGATACCTGCCAGACAACTTTTTTATTACTGGGGTAAAGTGCAATTTATGTTATACTGGGCCATTGATACGGAGTGGTAATGTAAATAATGACATATTTAATCTTGGCAGCTTGATTTTTTTTCCCCAGTGTCATGTCACTTGCTTTCAATTGGCCAGTTTTAAGAATGACCACAAAGTAGAAGTAGATTGCTCACATTAGAGGGAGGCCTGTTTAATGTGGAAAACTCAGTCCATGTTTCTCTTCTGTTCATTCTTTATAGAGTTGCGTGTGCCCGTGCTGTGACGTGGTGTTCCCCCCACAGTCCACGTACTGATAGGTCTCCTGGGAAACCTGCTCTGCATGGCCGAAGTATGAGGTTGTCACGGTAACCCTGCAAAAGACAAGAGTCAGGTCAGCAGCTGACAATGGTGAAAGCAAACCAGGCCAGGCTAAAGTAAAGACTAGAACAGAAACAACACAATTAAACAAAGACAGATGCTATGGTTAAAGTGTTTTAGGTAATTTATTTTCTTTATTCATTCATTCATTTTCTACTGCTTTGTCCCGTTCGGGGTCGTGGGTGCCTATCCCAGCAGCTTTGGGCCTGAGGCGGGGTACACCCTGGACAGTGGCCAGTTAGTCGCAGGGCTAACATTTAGAGACAGACAATGACAAACAACCATTCACACTCACATTCATTCACTAGGGACTCTTTAGAGTTGCCAATTAACCTGTACATGCATGTGTTTGTACGGTGGGAGGAAGCTGGAGTACCCGGAGAGAACCCACAGTAACACGTGGAGGACATGCAGACTCTTCACAGAAAGACCGGAGTCGGCCGAGAACAAAGGGAATTGTCTAGCGTTTCTGCCCTGCTGTTATTCCTTCTTGTAAGGTCAAGTGTGCTGCCTCTAAATTAAGAGTGCTCCTTTATATTGCTCTTTACAGCACAGAGAGCCACTGTCAATGGGCAGACTTTTGAGCTGGAATACAAGAATCTTTTTCTATTAGTTATTTTAGTTAGTAACATATATCTGACACTCTTACAAGTTTACAATTTCTTTTGTCACAATTGTGAGTTGTATTTTCAAAGCTCAAAAATGTGAAAAACTTTTACCTGTCTGTGGGCATTCTCATTCATCCAGGTCATACTCCAATAAAAGGTTAAGACGAAAACCTCATTCTTTCATTCTTTGTATGATCAGAGAAGCTCAACTGAGAGTCTTGTTTAGTGACAAGCTTTTTAAAGTTTGAAACAGTTCCACCAAGTTGACAAGTAAAGTCTATTCAGGTTTGTACCAGTTATTTGTTTTACTAAACCACATTTATATCTATCTGGCTGCTTTTGAACGATCTGCTCCAGAAAGATGACAGAGGGCAAAATATTATAAGATATACAAGGCAAAAACATAACGTGCTCTTACTGCATCATGACTCCAATGCTGTGCACTCTAATGGTGGGTAAGGTGCAGTAGTCACTTTGAGGAAAAAAAGAAATGTGTGACAAATGTGACATTACTGTATTGATGAATAAATATACAGCTCTGGGAAAAATTAAGAGATCACTTCAAAATGATCAGTTCCTCTGGTTTTACTATTTATAGGTATGTGTTTGGTGTTTTATTCTATAAACTACTGACAACATTTTTCTCAAATTCCAAATAAAAATATTGTAATTTAAAGCATTTATTTAAAAGAGGATAGTGAAGACCACAGAAGTGTTTTTTTTAATACTTTTCCTTATTAAATAAGATTTGGTTCAGGTGATCACCTCATCAGCACCTCATTCAGTAAAATGAGGTGTGCCTGTGTTGGGATTCACACATGGAATTGCTTCCAAACTTGTAAAGATGCTGATTGCTAGGAAAAATTGCAGGTCTCTTAATTTTTTCCAAAACTGTAAATATACAATTTTCAACAAATTTCATGCAAAATACTTACAATATATAACTCAAATCATCAGCAATGGTAGTGGGAACTGTGTAGTCCACCTGAAAGAAAGACAATTTATAAACCACCAAACTACTATACTGTACATTATTAGACTGAGAACTAGACTGGATTGAGAACATACAGTATGAAGAAAGAGCATCTAAAGCTAAATGAGGCATTTTAATTTTATTATATTATTATTATTATTATTAATAATAATTAGATTATTGTTTTCTTTTTTAACTAATGGCCAGTTAAATTAAGTCTTTAAATCAGATGTTTTGATCAAATCAAACAAACAGACAGAACAAAACTTTCTTCATTTCTTCATTTAATTCAAAGACAAATATAGCATCTGTGGTCTTTATTGATCTTGAGGTCCAAGACCGAGACAAGACCAAGACCTTTACAAACAAAGGTGAATGTATGTTTTTTAATGAGACACGGACAGTATAATAATAATATTGATATTGTGTATAATAATCTATATGGAGCCGTACCTGGCGTTCGTCCAGAGGTATGATCAGTGTGTTGGTGTTAGTCTTGGCCTTGCCGATCACTGTCTTAGAGAACTGCACTTGACCTGTGATGTTGGTCATATAGATGGCATAGTAGTTGTTATTGGTAATGTTCAAAGTGCTCTGTGTAGAAAAAGATAAAGAAAGAAAGATCTGTGAGATTTAAGAAACATAACTTTAATTATATAAATCATTTCCATTAATATAAAATAAATCTAATTTATTTCACAAACCCGAGTAAAACTGACCTTTAGTGTATGTCAATTGAAATGCAAAGACTGAAACTTGCATGCCCCACCTTCCATGCCAAAGATGGGATCTATAAAATACCAACTAGCGTAGTGTGTCATTGTTCTCTTGTGGAGCACAGTGCAAAGGGAAGCAGGACTGATCCTGATGAATCAGAGGCTGGATTTATGAAATAACACACCCACATGTGGATGCACTTTTGTCATCAGCAGCTCTTGTTTGGTTTGTCATTCTTCTTTGGTTAAATGGAGGTGTGTAGAGGGCAGGACGTGAGGCGGATGTCCATGCACACATTTCTGCTCTAGCTGGGATTTATAAAAGGGAAATGGTGTACAGGCATGTGTACGTCTGATTTTATAAATCTGAATATCTGTTGGTGTGCACAATTTTTGGTCACTGTGTGTACGCACTCGTCTAGTAGAGATCCTACACATTTTTATAAATGAGGCCCCTGAAGACCAAGGGCCAGAGCTACACTGTGTGATTTTTGCCTGGGATGCTAATTTATGATTGCCCGGCAGGGTCTGTCGGGTTCGGACCTGAACTGACAGCATGTATTACTGCTTTGTCAAGTTGCTCACAGAAATTGTCACTTTATGTGGCAGAGCATGCCCAGGTTCTCAAACAGGATCAGGAGCACAGATGTTTACACAAGGCATGTGCACAGTGCAATTTGCGTTTTTTTTTCTTGTAAATTATTTTTTTAATTCAGGTCATAACTGTGTTGGTTTTAATGAGTGAGTGACAGGAGACCTGCAGCTGCTTTGACCACATTTTTCAGCCTTTTTTTTATTGGTTTGAGCTTAGAAATGAAACCTCTAGATACCGTTGAAACTAGTGTTGTCACGATACTGGAATTTCTAACTTCGATACGATACCTTCAAAAATATCGATATTCGATACCATTTTCGATACCAAAGGGAAAACAACTGTCACAATATTATTATTTTAAATTTTTTTATTTAAAGATAAATATAAAATCAGCCAAGGTCCGCTTAGACCTTAGTTAACTTTCCTCACCGTGAGGGGTCCGGAAATTTTTAATAAAAGGATATGTGTTTGAATATAATTCTTTAAAGTAAAGTCTCATTTATTCCACACCTACAGCCTCTTAAACAATATGGAGATGAATGTTGATAATTCACTGTTTTCTGTATTTTATTCTTGTTACATGAGGAGATGTTGAGTGTTTAGCTTTCGCAAAACACAGCTCACAGACAAAAGGAAAATACTACAAAATCAAAAGAGGCTAAAGCTAAAGCTCAGGAGCTGGTGGTTTAATGACAACAGCCTGGAATCCTGCATATAATGCCTAGTACTCCTTCACGTGTTAGAACATTTTAAATACAAAATCATCAATTCAAGCCAAATTATTTTCTGATTAAAATAAACGTTCCCTCCCGTCCATAACGTCAGTGAATCTTTATTATGTTTTGCCAAGGCTTTTAAATTTTAGTTGTTTCTAACTCATTCTCAGGCTACGCTAAACATGTTGAAATTTCCCGCTGCTCTGTCCGTAACCATAGTAACTTGAGGACCCGCGCGTGTTGACGTAGCCGTCCTAGAAGTGCAGGTTCAAAAATATGTTTTACACAATGCGCTTACACTCCGCCTTTTGAAGACCCCTGATGTAGTGCACTTGTTCAAAGGCCTCTCAGATTGTCATACTTTCAGAAACCAATAGTGCAAGTAAAAAAAAAAAAATAAAAAAAAAACTCGATATCGATACTCGGTATCGATACTCGGTATCGAAACTTCGGGAAATGAGTATCGTATCGTTTGAGATATTTCAGTATCGATATTTATCGAAATATCGATATTTTTTACAACACTAGTTGAAACAAACAAAAGTGAATTAATTTATTTATTTGATTGGGACAGTGCATGTTAATGAACATACATGAGACACAACCACATGAATGTAAACATGCCAGATTGTACACACAACAATCACACACATTCATACACCAGTGCTGTGTCACTGGAGGCAAGGAGGGTTAAGTGTCTTGCCCAAGGACACAACGACAGTATGAACTGTGGGGAGAGCGGGAATCATACTGCCTACCTTCCGATTGAAAAACTATTGAGCTTACACAGTGAGTAAACAGAACAAAATGGCTGGTTATGTTTTTCAAACACTCCTGTAAGTTAAATCAAAGGCACACAGATTTGAGTCTTATTCGCTGTTGCCATTTTGTTGTAACGTGAGGTGATGAACTACAAAACGGCCAACTATTTCATTGAAATAGTGAATAAAAGCCACAGACCCTGAATTGAATGGGCATCTTATTTTTCAAATTGATGGAAATCAGTCGTAGCAACAGAGAACTTTAAGCCTTGACATAAGGTCGTGAGCTTTGGGTCATGAACGAAAGATCAAGAGCCCAGATACAGGCGGCCGACATGAGTTTCCTCCGCAGGGTGTCTGGACACTCGATAGGATGATTAAAACTTGACTTTTTAGCTTTCAGTGTTGACCACATAATATTTAATATTTATTAAATTGTAATAAAAATGTATGCCTTTAAATAAAAAAGCAATTATGATACGAGAAGGCTTATGTAGAGTTTATCCCATTTTCATGGGACCACGTTTCAAAAAGCCAAATAAATTCAACTTCTTGGTCTGGTTTAAGCGTTGAGTAATATTTTTAATAGGTTTAGACTTTTTGTAGTGTTACAATTAATTAATTGATTATTTTTTATTCCGATTGAATATTGTTTTAGTCATTCACTTCATTCCCTTTAATGTCCTTTTGATGATTAAGAATTTTATTTCTCATTAAATTAATATGGACTACCACAAACACTTTTCTTCATTTGTAAACCTTTTTTGGCTAAATTAAATCTTTGATTAAGTCTGAGCCACTGAGAACCAGAGAACGTACGGTGGAAGTGTCTTACTGTGATGTTCAAATAGACGATGTGTTTATCCTGGTCGTAGGAGACATAGGCCGACTTGATTCCTACGTAGGTCACATCAATGCGGCGAGGGAAGAGAAAGAACACAGCCAGGCCTGAGATCAGCAGGCAAAGGGCAACTGATAACGTCACGTACAGCTTTCTGTAAAAAAACAACACAATGTGCCTGTTGTCTGTAAAGGCAACTCTGTTAATGATACTGAAACTCTGCTGGACTGGGAGGGGGGGCACTTACGTTCTACTTGGTCTGAGCCTCTGGTCGCTGTATGGAATCAGTGCCACGAGTTGGTTTTCTTGTCCTGTTGAAAAAAGGAATCATATTAGTTTCATTGATCCGACGTTGTTATTGCCCATGCTCTGAATTTTGTTATTCTGTTTTGTGTTTTGGACCAACATGCCAACATAAATTGCTTATACTGTGTAAACCTTTTTCGCTTTACTGTGCAATAAACATAAGTCTGATGTTTCATGTGTGGAAACTTATCTGATTATAAAGGGTCTTAGAATGAGATAAAAAACAACAACCTCAGACACACAACTAAATATAACTTAAAGAATGAGGGAATAACGCCAGCTACAGATGCATCAGAGGAGCTGATCTCTTTAGTTAGCTGCTCCAAAGGGGCCAAGAAGAGAGAGAATGTTCTCTATTAAGACCCACTGGTGTGAAGTGAATGTCGCGGGGAGGTCGTGGTCTAAGCTTTGCTCAAAGAGGCTTTGTGACCTGTAAAAAGTGCTGTTCCACCGCGTTCGTGTGTCGCGTTTCTCAGATATACTGAAATACATCCACACCGCAGACATGTTGCTTCAGACAAGCACGTGCAGGTTGTGGTTTTTGTTTGCGTCATCACAACATTTTGGCCGTATTGTTTTGGTGATAAAAGTCTTTCAGCCGAAAAACGAAAATGTACTTTTGGGCCATTTTCGGCCGAAAATTTTCGGTGGCTGAATATTCGGTGCATCCCTAGTAAATATACATGTTTGTCTTTTAGGCACTGATCTATTCCTTTAAAAAGATACATTACGGATATTTTACTGGTTCAAATTAAATTTCTAACCCATACAGCAACAGATGCAACAGTGCAGAATAAGCCGTGGTTGCCTCTGTTAGCCTGTACAGTAAATTAAATAAGAATGATTTAGGATCAAAACTCGTGCCGTTTCAGCGAACGTGCTCGTTTACCTGGTTCTCACTTCCTGAGTTACCGCCATAAGTAAACTAAGCAACGCTTGTGGCAAAGTTCCTGCCAGTGATGGGATTTATGGCTCTTTGAGGGGATCCGGATCTTCGCGATCCGTTCCTTTCAAAGAGCCGTTCAAAAGAACGGCTCTTTGGCTCTTTTTAAATATTTAGTCAGTTTTAAGAAGCCAGCTTGGGGGCATCTCAGTTTATCCTGGAAATAATCACTGGGAGGAATGATGAGGTGAGATTTGTAGTCAAATAATATTAAATATTAACATTAAATTAAAACTCAGATATCACACACCAATATCTGAGTTTGAATTATTCTGAAATATTGATTATTACCTCATTTGTCATGTGTGGACTATATTCCATAGGGTTGCACAAATCCCTCTGCTTAGACAGTGACATCACTATTTTGGATTTACATTTAGTACAAAGTTTGTGTGTGTAAAGCTACGTTGACTTGTGTTATTTATACAATACCTACTCACAAATAAACATCAAAAACAAAGCCAGCTGCAATGACTTCCACACAAGAACATTATCACACAAGAACATTTTGATAGAAAACAAAAAATATTTAAAGTAGATAAAATTAGAATAAATAAAATGGAAATGTCTACATACTACATACTATTACTACTGTAAACTTTGCAAATAGGACATCAGCCCTTCAAGTCATGAACAATAACAAAGTGGGCTGCAATGAAGTAGGCTACTCACGTGAAGGATGACAACTAATAACTAATATCATCACGCTGTAAAGGGTCGGCCTGCGCTGCGCGCTATACCTGTTCTGTCTCGCGGAGGAGCTCATTTGTGTGCATCTGTGTGAGACAGGCATAGGAAAAAAGAACGACAGAAAGAACGGCTCCCCTCCAGCCGCGACTGCCCCATCGCTCATTTTTGTGAGCCGTTCAAAAGAATCGGTTCGTTCGCGAACGTCACAACTCTAGTTCCTGCAAAATACAGGGAAAAGACTGGCCTCTAGCGCACAGTGAACACGCACAACACTGGATGCAGTACCGCTAACGTCAGAGCCACACTAGTACAAAAACTCTGGATCTTCCGCAGCCAACACTGTGGACCTACCACTACTGTCTGGATACTTTACTGATCACAGGAACGTAGGAAGTGTGAGGACAATGTGAACAAATATCTTAACTCCAATATAACCTGAATAAGAGAATGTGGTGCATTTTGTAAGGGATGATTGAAACCAGGGCCGGCCCTGGGCATAGGCGGAATAGGCAAATGCTAAGGGCTCCGCCCACCCTTGGGGGCGCCCGAGCGCCCAAGTTCCTGAATCCCGATCCACCCGTCCGACTGAGTGACGCATCCATAGACATCAATCTCCCCCACCCCCGCCCTGCTGAAAAAAAAAAAAACATCCGTTACCTGTGTGTGATTGTCACTGACAGATGGCCGAATTCACTGACACTGATAAGTTGTCATTATGTCAAAAAGACCGAAGCCATCTGGTGCCCAGGAAGAAAAAAGAAGAGAAGAGGAAGAAAACGCGAAAAAGACAGAGGTAGGTAATGATGATCAGTTTATCTATGTTGCATTAAGTTAGTTCAACGATGCCTGTAACGTTCGCTAATTTGAATTAGCTTATGATATAGTGTCATGAACTGCACGGTAGAGACAGACAGTGGTGATCCAAACGCAGGCTTTAATGAAGGATGATCCAGAAAACACAACGAGTACACAGGCAGAGGGACATATAAATCTTTATTTAAAATGAGTTCTGCATAAAATGTTGCTATATAAACGTAAATCTTTATTTAAAATGACTGAGTCCTACATAAAATGTTTTTATATATATGTATTATATATATGGATTTAGCAACTTTAAAATTCAATTTAAATAAAGATTTACGTTTCTCCTCTGTTTAATGGTTATAACATCATAAAGTGTAGTTAGTAGGACATTGCTGCCATGCCAGATATACTGAAAACAAACACTTTCAAAATTAATTTTGAAAATGTAACTACTGTATGCTAGAGAAGTGCTCAATGAATAGAGTTTTGTGCATGAATACCAGATGTAATTATTCTTGCTGTTTGTGTGTTTAAGCTATAATGTGGTTTAGGTGCTGCCATATTTTTATAGTTTCACTATCATCAGCTTTTTAATAATAAAATGTAACACCCAATGGTCACATATAATCCTCCTCTTCTCTCTTCAGATGCACTTTTGAAATATCTGAACCCCGTCCCTGCAAATCCTGGGCCACCTGTTGCAGACATCTCCATCTCAGCACCGCCCAGCGATTCCCCATCAAGCACACCTCTTCCCTCCACTTCAGCACCGCCCAGCGATTCAGCATCAGTTTACAAATTCCAGGGCACCAGGTGAAATCTGTGGCAGCATTGGCCAGGGCCCTGATTGAAACGGTCCGTTTAAAATGTGTGATAGATCCTCTGTAATGTTCATATGGCACAATTAACCCAAAACTCTGTCACTGTGAGAACATATTGCTCTCCTGAGTGTGGGTGCCAGCAAGCCAATAGCTGTGTTATGAGGACGCAAACTCTGCTGTAACAACACAGTGTGTCAAGCAGTAAGTCTCGCAGGAAACCTGGAAGGAATGGAACGGGAATTAAAAATCTCTATCGCAAACTTGTTAAACTTGGTTTAATTTCCCTAAACACTTCACTAAACCAAATTTAAAGCAACGTTGATTAACTACAAAACTTGGTTTAGCACTAATCTAAGTTTGAATTAAAGTTTGCTGGTGCAACCAGGCCTGAGACTATAAGCACATATACAGTATATACCCCATGATGATATAATAAATGCAGTTATATCACAAAACTACCAATGCAATGGATCTTAGTGTGCTAGTCAAAAGTCTAGAGTTCATAACAAAGTTACAGTGTTATCAAACATTAAGTAACTTGGTAGACATTATGGAATTGTTGCACATTATTTCCTTTTTTTTGTCATTGTGGTATGAAAAAGCAAAATGTAACTGAACCTCTGTGAAGGTGTTGTAATGAGTGTGGGTGAAGACTGTAGGGGACTATTCAAACAAAGGTGGCGAGTGAGTGGTATGTGTCCATGTAGCCTCAGGGTAAGACTGTAAAAATCACCTCTTGGTATTCTGCCCGTCCCCTGACACGTGGGACATGTCACACTGTCCCGTCCAGTGAACTCCACATAGGGGAACTGCGCTACGTCTTCATTCTTCTCATCCTTCTCGGTCTTAGAGTCCTTGTTCTCGCTGCTGGTGAGTGCTTCCTGGCTACAGTCTTTGTTCTGGGCCAAAAGTGACTGAGACTTGCCCATGTCTGTATCTGTTCAAGAAAAGGAACACACACAAACACCATGAAGGAAAGCTGAGTCATGGCTGCTGCTGCTGACTAATGCATATCACTCAGCCACCTCACTGTGAAATCTGAGCTCTTGTTTGTACAGCGAATGTCCTGTTCAGTTTCAGCTGCGGCACCTGTACTGTTCTGTTAGCACAGGATTACTTTACAGCTATACTGTGTTTATAAGCACAGTTTAGTAAGTTGTAAAGTCCACATACAATTTTTCTCATATGGCTCGCTCCTACATTTTAACTGCAAGTGCATTTGTCACAACAGTTTAGTGGTTCATCAAAACTCTTCACGTTTACCAAAGCTACTTTTTTCATCCAAAATTTTATTTCAAGTTTTAAAAGATTATTTTTTTTTTTTTCACCTAAGTTTCAAAAGCTATATTTTGTGTCTGGAACTTTATCTGAGCCACCAAAGTGAAAAGCTGTTTTGTAATTTTTTGTGGCTTTAGTGGGCAAAATGTAAAGAAAGATTTTCATTGTTATACATCACCAAATCACTGAAAAAGGTAATAAAAAACAAATCCTTTTATAAAAAACAAAAAGATTTGACTAAAATATTAAGAAATACTAAATTGTTGTAAACACCACACTAACTGTCCAGAGATTTGTGCCATGAGTTTTATTTAATGCTTTTCTCATTCAGGTATTGAGCCAACGTGAAAAGAAAAACTGTAAACCTTGCATAAACACACAATAAGTTTTAGCAGTGTTCATTTCTTTTGCACTTACTGTATGGACACCAGAGAGGGAGTACTCAAGTGTTGTACTTTGACTTAAGTCGAGTCATCGGGCTAATATTTTTGACTCGTGACTCGGGGAATCCTTAATGGTTAAAAATGGACTGGGACTTACCTTTTTATGGCCCGGACTCGAACATGGACGTTTTTATTCTCAGACACAAGGACTCGTGACTCGACTCGGACTTGAGAACTGATGACTTGGACTTGAGTACTAAGGACTCACAAGTCACGCTGAATGACAACATCACACAGCCACTGCCAGTTGCATGTGGTCACAGCAAGCTGCTCTTATTTAACTCCCAGCCCCTAAATGTGCCCCTGAAGTTGAGCCTAAATAAATACATTTCAAAAATATAGGCTACAGCTTTAACTGATATGCTACAATCATGAAAAAGGCTTACACAAAACTAAATTCCCAATCAGTGCGTCAGTTTGGCAGTTTCAGATTTGTAACTCACCTTGGTGACTTGGACTCGGACTTTAACAACGAGGACTTGAAAGTGACATGAACTTGAAAACTGAATGGTGACTCGACTACAACACTGATGGACACTGTTGACTTTGTCACATTGACATTATGAAAATAATTGTTTTGTCTTATTTTATATTTTAGCTGTTGATTAGGCCTGCACAATAGATTGTAAATGTATTATATTGTAGTTTTAACATTAATATTCATAGCTCGAAGATTGCTTGAACTGCAATAATATGGCAGTAGGGTCTTCCAAGTAAAATAAAAAGAAAACAAAAAGATGTCCAATCAGACAGTCCTAAACTACAGTGTAACCAGTATAAGAAGTGTTTAATGTGTAGAGTATTTTAGTAAAAATACTCAATACAATTTTTAACAGGTGAACTTTATCTTAATCAGTTGCACAATGATGAACCTGAGTGATGAAGGATGCTCTGAACAAGCCAAAGCCCTGTTCACTCCTCCCTTTTTGCTCTAACATGCACAATTATGCACTAAAATGGAAGCACTGTTAATCACTGTAGCTGAAGATCTTATGAAAAACAGTGTGTGTTTGTCTTTTGTGCAAGTTATTTTTATGTGTCACTGTCAAAAGAGAAGAGGAAGTGTATAAAAAACTGAACAATAGTCTAGATGATGGCTCTTCAACAAGTGCACATGAACTTTGGGCCAATTTTTTTAAACTGTCACAGTCCAGTCCCTCTTTGGGCAGTAGAAGTAAGTTACTCTGATATTAATGAGCTTTTAATCATTCTTAATTATAATCCAACCAACCTTTTATTATTAAAATAAAAAAAAAACTTTATATTGATAAGCTGTTTAAGCTAAGTCTCATACTTTTACTTTAACTACATTTAATAGCAAGTACTTTTACTTAAGAATTTAATGTGATTTTACTGAGTTTTTATGCCTCTTCATCTGTAGTAGAAGAATTAAGTACTTCCCACTGTTTTAAGTCATTGTACAAAAACACTTGACGAGGTCTGAGGACATGAACCTCTACAAAGGAGTTGAAATGACTGCGTACAGTTTTGTGAACACTGTGTAGAATTATTCAGATGGATGCCAATGCTCTACTGCAGATTACCACCAATGGGACCAGAGGTAATGTGAGTTTAATACCTTGTCTTAACTCCATTAGGACTGCCAGAACTAATCATACAAACCGAATGTACTTGTATTGAATTTCCCTCAGGAATATAATCTAATCCTCGCGTTTGGCTTGTCTAATGATTACAATATGAACTGCATGTTACTTTGAACAACAGCAGCTGTTTATTGAGTCTGGTATCTTTTTGTGTATACATAACGATTTGGGGGGAAGGCAATACGAGCTATAAGCTGTCTCGTGGAAGCAAATTGATTAGCTAAGCTAAACCTGCAAAGTGGCAGCTGTTAGACCTGAGGCAGTTCTCTGTGAGGAGGATGCAACGTAAAGACTGAGCCGCCATTAGGATCACTAGAACACCGCGTACTAACCGGCTTAAACCATTTTTCACGAGGACGACGACGTTTTCTTAGCACGGGATTAGAATGTTTTTTAAATGCTACTGCTAACATTTGTCGCCGCTTTTTCGAGCTGCGTTATAGCCAACATATTGGTCTTAATCATCATGTAACTAAAGGGTATTAAAGTGGCAACGTAAGTATTTCTCTTTCATTTTAATTTGTCTCTAACATAAACGCTACTGTGAAAGTCTTACCTGTTAATGCGTTTATTCAGAATCCTGTTACCCACTGTGTCCGTGACTGTTTATTATGGTTCACGCGAGCGAGGAACTCCGTGGACACACCCCCTCCTCTTCTGATTGGACGAACTGACGTCAAAGGCTTTGTGCGTCCACCAGGACAAAGCCTGACAGAACACAAACAAGATGGCTATTGAGAATAATTTATTCCATTTGTACCAGGATTATATAGTAAATATGTAATAGCAGTTTCAAAAGACATTTAGGTTGTAAAGTAGAGTCAAATGGAAAAAATAAATAATATAATACTACTAATACTACTATTTGAAAGAATTATTTCATCAGAAAGTATGTCTGCTCAAATAAAGACCTAACACTTACTTTTAAAAGTGCATGCCAACATAGTCTAGTGATGTTATTCCCAAAGTTTTTATTTTATTTATTTTTTTAATCACAGCCCTAATAAACAAAAATATTGCCTGCCCATAAAGTAATTAGGCCCCAGACCCTTTTACCTACACCACTGGCAGAAATGAAACCCAAAACCTTAGCAGATTTTTCTCGTCCTTCCAAATGGTTCTCCATTTACCCAATATATAAATAGGCTCTTCCTCATGGGGCTGGTAAACTATGTCTCATTTACCGTGCACCACCAGACACTGGCTCCATGGGGGATGTCAGTGAAATGGGGTCAGCTGACACAAACATGTCAGAGAGCTGTCTCAGCCTGAGCCGTGCACTACAAGCATTAATGGGCCAGGCTTTAGACTGTCAGGTGATTAAGTTACTTATAAATGAAAAGGTCAGCCAGGGGAAGCACTCAGATGGCAGCAGAGTAGAGACCAGTTCATTACGGTCATTGATTTATAATCTCTTTCTCAATTAATATTTAATCAAGTTTCTTTTTTTTAGTTTGTTAATGGTTACTATGTAATGGACAAAAAACAGTTAAGACATTGTTTTGTTTATTTGATTGTATTTCAGTCATATTTACCAAATACAGTACATAGAAATGTAAAGAATGCTATATCTTTCACAGCAATAGCAGATGCTGATGAATGCCTTTTTGAATGAGGTGATAGTTTGTCACATTTAAACAATAACGTCTCATTTTTACAATAGTTTTTTTTCAAAATGCTCAATTTAGCACACATTCTGAGATGTTCTGTCTCTTGAGGATATAGGTCTGAAGTTTGTGTGTAAGCATTTGTCACATTGGCTCCAAATTTTAGAAAACATGCTTTAGCAATTACAAAAAAAAATGTATACAGTATATGAATGCAAAGACTGCTTCACCTGCAGCAACATTTTGTATTTAGTAAGCTGCCAGTGAGTGTGTTTTAGAGATTAAATGAATTAGTTCAGACTAACTCTATTTGGGAAAATGTTAAAGGTAAACAGGTATAACCAGGAACTGGCTAATGGCTGACAAAGACCTTAAAATAGACTATGTAATGCATGACTTATACAGAGATAACTGACTTTTACCTGTAGACCTGAGATAGATGAAATTATAATACAATAGGAAGGTTGGTTGAATTTTATAAGACCAAGTAGATCAGAAAACACATCATGTTGAGATTCTTCTGTGTATGGCAACTGTAATATGACATGTATTGATTTGAAGTATATGTTATTTATGTATGGCTAACAAAATTAATAAAGGAAAAAAATAGATCCAATCCAAAAATAAGGGTCATGTAAAAACTTTTAATTGCTATTTTTTAATCTGGGAAAAGTCTTTGATTCTTAAAGTTTGGTCAAAGTTTTAGAAACTTTATCCAATTTCAATAGCTATGTTGTTTCAGTGAAAATAGTACATGTATAGTTGTAATAGTAATAGTATGTTGGTAATCAATGAAGTCATTATTGCCCATGGAGTTGTGGTAGAAGTATGTGGAAATCAAGTAATCTATTTTACCCCAAATATTCAATTCAACTTTATTAATCCCCAAGTGGAAATTCAGTCAGGCACTATAGCATCCATCCATCCATAGCATTCAACCAGTCTCCAAACCTTTCCTCTAAAGGGCCTCTGTTTTTCTGGACTAGTTCAGCCCACTCCCAGGTATTTATGGGTGGACACTATTTCAATGTCTTATCTACTACATACTGTATATTGCATGTTTTTGTGACGTTCTTCCAATATGCACAGTTGTAATTGCATGACTTACACCAGATGGTGGCAGTGCTCTACCAACATTAAATATGTGAACAAGCAGCATAGAAGTTTGTCAATATACTGTTAATGCCTACAGTCTGATCAATAGGAAACATTAGACTCATTTGAATCTCAAATCTCATGAAAATCCAAACTCTGGTAGAAGGACATACCCAATGACATTTCTGAATGTCCATGCTGATGCTAGATACAGAATTAATGCAACATACTTTAAAACATTGGTTAACTAAAACCAATGTCAGCAGTTAGTACAAGAGTTTACTAAATCCACTAAATTCAGCTGCAGTTCTGACAAGAGAAAACTCTATAAATATGGCAGGCCTTTTCCTGAGGCACTGAACAATGGCTGGTTTCCTGCCAAAGCCCCTGAACTGAAGCCCATCACCTCCTACTGCTGTGTGGCTGCTGGTGATTTAGCAGGCAGTTAATAATAGAAGAGGAAGAGTTATTCAAACTGCTTATCAGCTATTCACACTGCACTTTGAGACACTTTGTTGACACACATCCTGGCTCTTTAGCTTTTTACCTGTAAGCAATGTCAGTGGGCTACAGTGACTGCGATGTCAAAAGCACTGTGGTTTTAATAGAGTTTGTTGTGTAGTTGTAATGCGTAGTGTTTTAAGGTAACGTTAAATGTGGCTGAAAACCAAAAGCTAGTGTGCTGATAATGCTTCATGAACAAGGCAATGGATGCGTTGAGTGATACAGAAACAAATTAGGGCAAGTTCCAAAGTTGAAACTCCAGTGAACATTTGTGCTGTGATGGCCAAACACATATGAGATCTCTAAATGAAATGATACAAAGTTTATTTAATTAAAAAGTGCAGTTTGTAACATTCGGAGAACTTCAGAATGGACACTATCATGACAGGATTGTTTGATTATTTTTAGACATCCCAGTGATGATTAGACCTCAGCTGCCATCTGTGCTCCTGATCAGATGCATGAAGACTTATCCTGAATTATCCAGACAATACATTAGAACGTCTTGTTATCATTTGTAAGATGGACGGACAAAGTTTTAATGATGTTTTCGTTCTACAACAGAGTTGTTTTAAGCCTTAATATAAGAACGCTTTACTGCTACTGCATTCCAAACTCATGAAGTACACCATGCCATATGTTTAATAGAGTACTATAGGTTGTGGGTACATAAAAACCCCTCCTTGTCGTCGGAGGAGCTCTGCCGGACCAGTGTGCTGTTTGAGGAGAAGCCTGCGTGTTCCCGATAAGAGGAGTCAGCGGTGAGGACACGTCAGCCCACTTCAGGTGTCAGCACTTCAAAACCCTAGCTGCTTAAGAGCAAATGTGAGAGCCCTGCTGCAGAGGTGAAGAGGAGGGTATGCACACAGTGTAATCCTGGTGTCTGACTGATGGACACTTGTTCTAACCTTAGTTTGGCACTTAGGCTGCATTTAGATTCAGCAGTGCACTGGATAAAGTAGGTACATACTAGTACTACACAATAATAGTGTGTGGTTGTCTGTTAGTGTCTGGCAGTTGTCTCCTGCCTCATGCCTTAAGCTGGTCGGCAGCCACACAAGGGGGAACCCAGCATGTTTTTTTATGTTGAGGGGGAAAACTGGGGTACCTGGAGGAAACTCCACCCTGTAAGGTCCCACCCAACCCTGAAGTCGAACCCTGGACCATTAAGACCTATGCAAGATGTAATGAATCCGCATCCTCAGGTGATTATTAGCCCAGTGATTAACCAGCCACTGATCAGGATGCACCCCGCTGCAGGCCCACAGGTTTTGAGAAGTTGTAGTTAAGTTGTAGAAGATGAATGAATGAAGAAAAAGTTTTCAAGGTGAAGACGTTTTGTCTCTAATTCCAAGAGACTTTATCAATTCTGAGATCAACTGGTAGGAGAGCTGAGCTTATATCTCTAGAGGGAGGGGTTTGACCTGAAACTAAACTAAACATGACCTGGATGACTGAGAATGACCTTAACAGACAAGATGAATGAATGAATGAAAATACTATATACGTATACCAGGAGAATGCCAATACAAAGCAGCTCAAGGTTTATTCCTCTTAGCTTTATATGCTGTTTTTTTTAAGTTGAAAAAGCATTTGACTAATTATCCTACTAAGTTTTTACATCTAGGTCACATCTCCAAGCTATTTTGCAATGTATAAAACATCAAAATATCACATAGCTACTTCACAGGTCCTTTTGAAAAACGTGTGCTTTAAAGCATTCAACGCTGTCAGTGTATTATAACTGAATATTGAATAATAATCCATGAATAGGGCTGGGTACCGAACTTCGATACCTTTATGGTATCGAATGAAAAACTTCGATTCTATGGGTATCGAAAAATTATTTATCTTTCGGTGCCAAAAGCCAAGCGGCCGTTTTTTTTTTTTTTTGCCAAGCGGCTGTGTCTGTGTGAGCTTGTAGCATACGTGCATGTAAGGAACTACATTCGCCGTGATTGGCTGTCCACCACCACGTGACGTGACGGTGGGATATCTGAAGATACTCGCACTCACACAACACAAGTGTAACGTTAGTTGTTTTTTCTCCAAACGTTCCAGTTTTATAATGCCAAAGAGATCTAAAGTGTGGCTACACTTTATAAAAGTGGATGCCGAGTCAGCAAAGTGTAACATATGCGACAAGTGTATTGCAACCAAAGCTGACAATACCACAAATTTAATGAAGCATTTGACCATGCACGGGATCAATATGAAGGCAGAAAGTTGCAGGGTATTCGACTGTAAAAAGAAGGAAATAGAGGATTCTTGCACCTCATCGGAGTCAAACCTGCCCCCTTCAACATCATCTGGCATTTCTGACATTGTAGCAGGTAAGAAAGGAAGATATTACCTTTTAGCGAACAGAAGTTAAAGTAATTGTTTACGCTAACGCGAGTGGTTTGAGTGTGTGGATGCAACTCTGCGTTGCGATGTAACGTTACCCAGGCGCTAGCTTTAACCTTATTCTTTGACCAGGCAACATCTTTGTTTTTCCAACGTAATGTTAAGGTTTCACATTTTAGAAATACTTGACAGATAAGTGTAATTTCCCTACTTAAACCAAATGCATCCCCATGACGTTGACTACCACTTTATGTATGTTAGCTTGTGCTGCTAGTCGGTTGCTGTAGCGTTAGCGCTGTTATTTCCCCCTTCACATTAGCCTCTGCCTCCTTTTGCAGGAAGGCATGGCGATAGAAGTAACAACCAACAGCATGACCAGCACCTCCAGATTCAGGAGGAGATACAGCTCTACAGAGGTTTGCCGTGTACACTCAACACTCAGTGAATCCAGCAACTTGGTGGTGGAGTAAGAAGGACACACTGCCAATGCTATCCAGCTTGGCAGCCAAGCTCTGTGTACAAGCCTACACAAATACAGTTTGATTTTGCACTAAAAAGTTTTTTTTTTTTTTTACATTCCTTTGAATTTTAGTTGGTTCAATATTAGGATGTACACAATATAATTTATTTATTTATTTATAATATGTTCATGTTGTGGCAAAAAGGTTTCTCTTTTTTTGTAAATTTTGGCCAAGTTAGGATTGATACGATGTGTGAAGTGTGAAGTGTGAAGTGTTACCAGAATTTGTTTTAATTAAGATGAAAAATAAAAGTTTTGTGTTTAATGTATTTGTGTTGATTTTGAAATGGATTTTAAAACACATGGTATCGAAAAAAGTATCGTTAGGAACCGGTATCGAAACTGAGGTATCGAAATTGGCACCGGATCGAAAGATTTTGAACAATACCCAGCCCTATCCATGAAGATACTATAGTGACTCTACAGTACAGTATATGTATTCATAGATTACCAAGGGCTGGAAATAATAAAATAAACATAAAAAAGATTCATTTTTTGACTATCTTTGATGTTTGCCACAGACTGCAGAATGTTTTTTAGTGTATTCTTTTTCAATAGTGGTAGGAGAATCGAACCTATGACCTGCTGCTGTTTGTTTGGTGAATTTAGACAAATATACCATCCTTGATAATGTCCTGTAAAGTCTTTTACAGGATTAAAAAAAAAATTTTTTTTTCCAAAGAAGAATGGAAACTCCCAAATAGTTTCTAGGGATTCGACAGTTCTCAGCAGCTCCTGAACAGGTCACAGCACTGGGCCACAGTGGTCTTTGGCTTTTGTTGCCTGTGACTTGTGTTTGAGCTGTGCCCAGCAGGGCCAGATGTGGTCACATCTGGCCCACTTGGCACAGATCAGCTCAGATTTATGGCTCTACAGTGGGTTGTTTTGGGACAGTTGGTGTTTTTGTGTGGGATTAACCAGAGTTTGTAGCACTATAGCACTTAAGCACATACTTATTCCAGCACAGAAATATCTTTATGCCCACTAGGGCTGGGTGATATGAAGCACAAATTAGTTAACATCTTTTTTTTTTATTTTATTTTTTTTTAACCTTTATTTATCCAGGTAAACTGTTTGAGAACCAATTCTCATTTACAAACATGACCTGGCCCCATGTGTGTGTTTGGGGGGGGGGACTATTGTACATGTTTTTGGTGGTAGGGGAAACCGGAGTACCCGGAGGAAACCTACGCAGACACAGGGAGAACATGCAAACTCCACACAGAAAGGCCCTGCCTTGGATGGGGTTGAACCCAGGACCTTCTTGCTGTGAGGCAGGAGAGCTAACCACTCTGCCACTGTGCCGCTTAAACATCTTGATAAGAAATATACATGTTTTAATGCATCAAAAGAGATTTACCTAATGTCAAACAGGCTTCTAACAGGAAGCTGCAAAATGTGTGTGCTACATGAGAAAATGGGGGTTAAACAACAAAATAACAATAACAATTCTGTTTGTGTTGTTTATGAGCGTGTGAACATCCCTGACTTACTTAAGAGTGTGTTCTCACTTGTAGTCCGCAACATTTAATTTGCAGCAAAACAGAAAACAAAGCATTTAGTTTTGCCCACTGCAAGAAGACCCGGTCCTCTTAGCGTTTATAACGTCTTTTTCAAGAAACACACTAGACGTTGCTGTGCAAAAAAAGTACTCCATGTTGACTCTCTGTTCATTTGGATCATTGTTTTGGTTAATTTTTTCAGAAGGTTACATGTTGTTATCATGACTTTCCACATACAGTTGTGCTCATAAGTTAGTTAACATCTGGCAGAATTTGTGATTTTTGGCCATTTTTCAGAGAATATGAATGATAACACAAAACTTTTTTTTCACTCTTAGTTAGTGTTTGGGTGAAGCCATTTATTGTCTTACAATTGTGTTGACTCTTTTTAAAACATAATGACAGAAACAACCCAAATGACCCTGATCAAAAGTTTACATACCCCAGTTCTTAATTCTGTGTATTGCCACCTTTAACATCAATGAAAGCTTGAAGTCTTTTGTGGAAGTTTATTTTCTCAGATGGTAAACCTGCCCATTCTTTTTGGCAAAAAGCCTCCAGTTCCTATAAATTCTTGGGTTGTCCTGCATGAACTGCACATTTGAGATCTTCCCAGAGTGGCTCAATGATACTGAGATCAGGAGACTGAGACCAGTCCAGAACCTTCACTTTATGCTGCTGTAGCCAATGACAGGTCGACTTGGCCTTGTGTTTTGGATCGTTGTCATGTTGGAACGTCCAAGTACGTCCCATGTGCATCTTCCTGGCTGATGAGTGCAAATGTTCCTCCAGTATTTTCTGATAAAATGCTGCATTCATTTTTTTCTGTGCCTTTGTAGCTCACACATCCAAAACATCAGCAATTTAGGTAAAATTATGGTCTCATCACTCCAAATGACTTTGTTCCAGAAGTTCTGAGGCTTGTCTCTGAGCTATTGTAAGTGGGATGCTTTGTGGCATTTGCGTAGTAATGGGTTTCTTCTGACGACTCAACCATGCAGCTCATTTTTTCTTCAAGTGCCTCCTTATTGTGAATCTTGAAACAGCCACACCATTTTTTTTTCTCAGAGAGTCCTGTATTTCAGCTGAGGTCATTTGTGGGATTTTCTGCATCCCGAAAAACTTTCCTGACAGTTTTGGCTGAAATCTTTCAACCAATCAGCTCTTGGTTTGGTTTCAACATAATCCCTCATTTTCCACTTGGCATTCTCAATTGCCTGGATATCTTTGTATATTACGTTCCTTTTTATACAGTCAAGAATTGTCAAAGGTCAAATTTATTTCAATTGTCCTTTGACAATTATTTTGCTTTTCCCATGACTCAGAATACATAAACATCAGTGCAGCACTGGATGAGAGATACAAGGGTCTGTCAGGAGCCCAGAAACTGACTTTATACACACTTCATAAGTGGACTTTGAGATTTGATTTGGGTGGGGTGCAAACATTGTTACTAATAATTAATAATCAATCTTGAATGTAGCTGATACATGTCCAGCTGAACATTAGCTGCTGTAAACAGTCAACAACAGAGGCATAAGCACGGAGCTGCAGTGAGTGAAGAGTTTGAAAAAGTGTGGCTGGTGTCATTCAGCTGAGTCCTGAGAAACAGTTCTAATGATGTGTCTCATCCTGCACATAATTTCTAACATTTACACTATTTAGACATTAGATCTAACACGATAGCCCCTCATTGGCCCCTTCACTGGTGTTTACCACTTTTCATTCTTTTACTCATTTGATCACACTGAGGATAAACTGTGAAGCTGTATATTTTACTCTGAAGCATATAACTTGAAGCCAGTTAAAACCAGAGGCTGCGCACTGAGATCAGCGGACTCGCTCCGTGAGAAGAGACAGTTTTCTGCTCGGAAGTCTGGGCAGAGGAGAGCCACTGCGTAAAGAAGCGTGTTTGTGTCATTATTTCCAGAGCCGTGCTACCTTCAGTAAACATGAGGTGTAAATGACACAGATGTAGCTCGCTCTATGTTTACGGTTATAGGGTTACAGTTACAATATTTTTTTTCATCATTTTTTGCCAGTATCTCCTACTTTATGTGCCCTTCTCAGGTGAAGTTTACTGTTGCCCTGAATGAGAAAAAAACAACATCTATTGCTCCGTAGCCACTCTTTGCTATGTGTACCAACACTCAGGAGTCCCTCTGTCCATTTTTGGCCTAAGAGGCCAGATAGTTTAAGAGAGGGGTGAAGGAAGCCATTTTTGTGAAAATGGAAAAGCTCTCACTGAACAGAGGAGGTGACCTCAGATTCCTGTTGCCTAGTATTTATAACAGTGTTTTGAAACCTACATCAAAAGAGTTTCACCCTAGAACAACAACAACACCCAACGACTCTCCTGAGCTTTCACATCAGGAGTCATATTTCCCTTTCATAGACTTAGAACCTTCACCGAGTGTTGGTGGGGGTTTGTTCCATAGATAGTATAAATATGGATGATATCCGCCCATTGGTCCCCTATTCACCAATATTGTCATTACGGGGCAATAAAATGGCCGTTACATCCGGGCTTTTTCCATAGTAAATCAATAGTTTTTAGATAGCATAAACAAACATATTAATCAAAAATTCACCCCCCCCAGAGTTGTCATGTAGTAAAAACTTAGCTCTAGAGACCGGAGCCATCTTTTGTACCAGGCTGTAAACATGAGTTTTACTCTTGTAAAGTCGCCATTGGGTTTCTCCTTATATTTCCGCTTTTGGAGCCTGCCCTCTGGTGGACGGAGGTATATCGCTGTATTTCGCTGTAAAATCACCGTATGGCGGCGCCCTTACACGACGACCATTTTAGAGGTTCCATGGGAGAGGCTTGGTTTGTTCACAAATAACCACGGCTGGTCTTTTGTGAACTTGCTGTACCTCATTTGAAAGTTTTGATTCTCCACAATTCAGTCACTGTATTGATTTTACAGACAGAAAGAGCAGAATACTGACTTGAGATTTGCCAGCACCATGAACACAATTAGCATCGATGATTCAAACCTATTTGTCAATCGATGTAGTGACATATTTCAGCAGCCAGGGGGGGCAGGGCAGTGCCAACACTGCCACCCCGCAAAATCTGCCTCTGACACACACACACTGATTACAAGCAAACAGATCCCAGGTGAGGATGGTTACCTTTATTAGCCATTTAAACCTGTTTGTGTCACTTGTGTCCATGTTATCAGTCCAAATACACCAGTGTATGTAAACCTTTGATCAGGGTCATTTGGGTAGTTTCTATTGTCATTATAATATAAAAACAACATTGTTATGTTTTCATAACAATTGTTGTGAAAAAAAGGTTTTTGTGTTATCATTCATATTCTCTGAAAGATGGCCCAAAAAAATCACAAATTCTGCCAGGGCATGAGCTAATGAGCACATCTGTATTTCTAATAGAACAGAAACCACAAAGGAATGGAGGGTGTGGATTTAAATAGAGCTACGGTTAAGTTCCCTATGAAGTCTGTGCTCCAACTCCACAGTAGTTTTGAAAAACAAAGGCGGACTGGTGTCTCTTTTGTTTTGAGAGCTGTGTGTTAATAAGATTTTTTTTATTTTTTTTCATTTTATGTGGTTGTATAATTATATTGTGGTGAAGTTAGTGTTGCTTTAAGCAGATTGAGATGTCTCACGTGGAAGGAGTGAGAGACGAGGACCACTGCATACAAAGTGGTTTGCATACACATAACCCTTGCATGTTACAGAGAAGATCTGTCATCAGGATGTGACCATACTAAAGTTTAAGAAAGTTCTTACATAAACTGAATTTACCCTTAAGGGATAAATAAAGTTAAATTGAATTGAATCAGGAAGTAGGCTGCACCAGAACAAGGCAAATAGTTGAAGTAAATGTATACATAGAAATAACTTTCAGATTGAAGTGTGTGTGTGTGACTACTGCTGCAGGTCTGAGTGCTCAGAGAGAGAAATATTATATTGTTTGTACCATATAGTCTCATCCCATATTTCATAGGAGAATATATTGATATAGAAATATCAAAATTCGTCTTGCTAACACCCATTATCAGCTGTACTTTTGAGTTTTTTTGTGTATTTAACTCAAATAAATGATGGTGTGTTTTCCAAAATAGCTGGATGTGTCTTTATTTGTCAGTGCATCTGCAGGCTGAACTCAGAGGTTATTTTCCATTCCACTCATAAACCATGTCATGCTTTTGATTAGCTCCTGCCGGAATCCAATCTGATTCTCATTTAGATCATTCAAAATAAACACACAAATAGGCTTACTCTGGTGAGAAGGCAGAGCTCTGACAATTTATTCATGGAAGTGGAACAATTGATTCTTGGAAAACTAAATTCAACTTCATCTTACCTTACATTAAGTTCATTTTTCTCAAAATGAAGAAGGCTTTTATATAAGGTGAATTGTCTTCATTGTCATTTGTCTGCAGTGTGGGCTGTACTGTGTGAAGACTAAGATACTAGTTTGACATTTTCATGATAAACAGGATGTGCCTTTGTGGAGATAGAATCCTTAATTGGGCAAATCCCTGCCTAATTAGAACTAAAGAGGTCAGGAGGTGCTCAGGAGGAACAGAAGACTGGAGAACTGGCTTCGGTGCATCATTATCAAGTCATTTATATAGTATATGTGAAATATCCCCTCCTTGAACCGCCACCTTATTGTAGTGGAGGGGTTTGAGGGCCTGAATGATCCTAGGAGCTATGTTGTCGGGGGCTATATGCCCCTGGTAGGGTCTCCCAAGGCAAACAGGTCCTAGGTGACAGGCCAGACAAAGAGCGGTTCAGAACCCTTAGAAGATTAAAAAATCAAGGACCGTTACGTTGCCCGGAATGGCGCAACCGGGGCCCCACCCTGGAGCCAGGCCCGGGGTTGAGGCTCGCATGCGAGTGCCTGGTGGACGGGTCTTTACCAGTCCACCAGGCACATCCCAAGTCGCTCAGCCAGAAGGAGCGACGTGGGACCGACCTCCTGTGGGCCCACCACCTGCAGGAAGAAACCAGAAGGGGCCGGTGCAATGTGGATTGGGGGGCAGTCGAAGGCGGGGGCCTTGGCAACCCAATCTCTGGACACATAATGAATGTCACCTCGTGGAGAACCTCATCCACAACAACCACAGAAGACTTCAAGCTGTCATTGATGTTAAAGGTTGGCATTATGATTTCAAAAGAGTAAACACAGTTGTTTGACAATAAATGGCTTTACCCAAGCACTATGGGTGAAAAAGACATCATTTTTACGTTTTGTTTTGTGTTATCATTTATATTCTCTAAAAAATAGGGCAAGAAATCACAAATTCTGCCAGGGTATGTAAACTTATGAGCACAACTTTAGAGGTTTTAATACAATTATGGAAACACTGGTATTTTAACTGTTTTTGCACTTTTACTAGGTTTCGTGGAATATAAACCTGTTCTCTCTTGCTGTTGGGTTATAAGTATTATCTCTATATCTTCTAAAAAACAGCAGCAGCTCAGTAGACAAGCTCTTAACAAACAGATGAAGAGTGTACAGTGAGTAAAACACTCGCCCACTCTTCCACGTGCACAGTCTCGCCTTTCACATCATATTAACATCAGGTCAGGATGTATTTTTTTTATTTGTTTTTTTTTAGTTTGTTGCTATGGCAGCGGGAAGAGAAAAATGGCAGCCTATGGACCTATCCTCAGACGTCAGTAACAATAAAGCCGCAATAGAAGATTTAGCGGAAGCATGTCTTATACAGTGTATATGATATCAAGATTCTTAAAGGTAAAGTCCCAGTTACAGTGACATTTCCAGCCATAATATGACTGCACAAAATTTTGGAAAACAGATGTTGTACAATAAATATTGCATTGTTAATGTAACCTGTGATATGTGACTGTCTCTTTCCTTACGGTAAATGTGAGTTTTGAATTCAAGTATACGCAAAGATTCAGGCTAACACATTGTTGCTATATATATATATATATATATAGCAACAATGTGTTATATATATATATATATATATATATATATATATATATATATATATATATATATATATATATATATATATAGAGAGAGAGAGAGAGAGATAGATAGATAGATAGATAGATAGATAGATAGATAGATAGATAGATAGATAGATAGATAGATAGATAGATAGATAGATAGATAACAATCCCAAGATGCATGCAGCGTCAACATGGGTAGCAAAGTATAGAGTCTGGACAAGAGTCAGGTGCAAAAAAAGCTTGAGGTAAGTCTTTAGCATACAATAGTTTGTGTAGCATTAAGCTAATTGATGTGGTATACTACAGTTGTAACAGGATTTCTGTCAGATGTTTGTTGTAGGTCTTCTTCTGTGAGATCACTTGTCTTTGATTAACCACCATTTAAAAATATTACATACAATTTTGCCACAACCTGCAACAAAATGCTCTTTCATAAATGTCAGGATACCCAGGTCCAAACTTTCTTCCAAAATTTGTGGTTTTACTGAGTGGAAGGATGAGGATAGAGTGTTTGGGAGTGGAGTATTACACAGAAGTGCCACTATTGTGGTTCATTTTAGGAGTAATAATGATATGTCCAGGTTCAGATTTAAAGACAAACCTTACAGACACACTGAGTTAACCCATGTTTAGTTTGTCTGCCGCTCATTCAGGGAGCCCTTGTCACGGGACCCTCTCTCCGTCCCAGTGGTGGACTGTAAAAAACAGATACTGGAAAAAACTACTGAAGTACAGTAACGAATTACATTTACTCCGTTACTGTACTTAAGTAGTTTTTTCCAGTATCTGTACTTTACTAAGTATTTCCATTCAGGGATACTTTTTACTTTAACTTCACTACATTTCAGTCAAATATCTTACTTTTTACTCAATTACATTTTGCAAAATTAGTCGTTCCTTTTTATTTATGAGTGGATAGAAAAAAACTGAAGAGGGCAATCACGCGGCAAACCACCAATCAGGATACAGCGCGGGCTCTGTTTTGAACTTGGTCTGGTAACTCTGGTTACCGCTTATTTAGTGCGTCAGTGCAACATTGTGGCCTTATTTGCAGTGTTATTTTGAAGTCGTTGAAAATAAAAACAAGTCCTTCATTTTTAACTGCTTTCTTTGCCTGCCTCGGAACTGTAACATTTCTTTGTACTGGAATTCTCCTTCCAATCTTAGGAAACACATTGAGGTAAGCCATTTTCATTCTGGTGGTCATTTTTTATTGAGTAATCTAACAGTAGCTCGCACCATTGTGTATAAGTTAACGTTAGTTCGCTGTTTCACCAACGTTTGTAGTATTTATTTTAAACTGAGTGATTCGATTTGTGAAATGACAGTCGATTGATGTTAACACTTTTGGTAGAATATAAATTTAATGTAGACTAGTTTTATATGCAGCTTATGATGCTAAACAGTTGAAAGGTGGAGTGGAGTGCTGCTTATAAACCGAGATCGTTCTTTTCAAAAGTTCAGCTTCCAAAGACTGTGATGTACAGAGCCCTGCACATGGCATGGAAGAAAAAAAAATATATTGTGCACAATTTAACATTACTGTGATTTCCCCCAGATTGATTTACTAAAACGTGCGCACTATTACTATTACTATTTATAAATTATGTGCATGATTTTGAAACTCGAGGGAACAAATTAGTAAATCGTGCGCACGATTTAGCTTATTTTTTTCCTGCATGTCATGTCTGAGTTTCCGTAGTGATCTACTTTAAGAATAATTTTTAAATATATCATTAGATTTATTGAAATCATTTACATCTATGACATGCAAAAATAATATTAAATTATTTTAAGCAAGAGACTGACAAAAATTATAAGGGCATTATAGCCATAATAAATGATAGTACTTGGATACTTAAGTACATTTGAAGGCAAATACTTTTGTACTTTTACTCAAGTGAAAGCTAAAAGGGAGTACTTTGGATTTTACTGAAGTAATATTTTACCTAGTGTATCTGTACTTTAACTCAAGTACTTGGTTTGTGTACTTCGTCCACCACTGCTCCGTCCTCTGTCTGGTGGATGTGTGTCAACAGTGAAGGTGCTGCGTGAGCTGGCGTGTGAGCAGAGATCTGGCATGTAGGTCGAGCTTATTTTTGGTGGCTTGGCAGAGTGGCCACTAAAAAGCAGCCCTATCTGACCTCGTTCTGCCTCGTCCCTTTTTCAGTCCAGTCTGATAATAACACTGACCTATATTTTCAATGACTATAGCCAACAAGTGAGTTTGGATTCAATGTTTTAATAACAGGATACAGTGGCAAGAAAAAGTATGTGAACCTTTTGAAATGTCTTAGTTTTCTGAATAAATTTGTCCTTAAAATGTGATCTGATCTTCATCTAAGTCAAGGGTATTGACAAACATAATGTGTCTAAAAATAATTACTATAAAAATGTATAATTTTCATGATGATATGTTGTGCCCTTTCTACACCAGATGTAGCGCTGTGAGTTTTTTCCAAATAGCTCTTCTCAGTAGTTTCATCAGTCCACAAATATACCGCTGTGGAGTGTCAGTGTGCTCTTTTGCAAACTTCAGGCGTGCAACAATGTTCTTTCTAGTAAGCAGTGTTTTACGTATTGTAGAATCATGAACAGATGAACAAATGATGCCTTCAAATCTTTGGTTGTCTTTTGGGGTTCTTTCTTTACTTCATTGATGAGTCTTTGTTGTGCTCTTGGTGTCATTTTGAGTGGGTGCCCACTTCTTGGTAGAGTAGCAACAGTCCCAAAGCATCTCCATTTGTAGATTGTTTGCCTAACTGTAGACTGCTAAATTTCTAAAAGTCTTCGAAATAACTGTAACCCTTTCCTTAATATCTTAACAAGTCTCCAGGTGTGCTAAAACCTGACTCCAATTAGCTTTTTTGATGTCATTAGCTCAAGGGTTCACATATATTTTTAGATGCATTATGTTTGTCAATGCCCTTGACTTAGATGAAGATAAATCACATTTTAAGACATATACTTATTCAGAAAACCATGAAATTCCAAAAGGTTCACATACTTTTTCTTGCCACTGTATATAGTTGGGTATGAGATGTCAGTTGTTTGGCATTAAAGCTGTAATTTGAGAGGCAGGTATCGGTTGAAATTGATTAACGCTGCTGTGACGACTGCTTGATGGCAGTTGATGTTTTCTCCACCCACATCGAACTGGTTCACAGCCAAGGAAATGGTGTTTTTAAATCAAGCGTCATTCGGATAAATCAAAAATAAATATGTTCACATATTATCAGATCATTTGCAAAATCTTTTTAAAGCATACAATCAGTCAGTATATTCAATATGGAACCAGGATCTCTGATATCTCTGTGTTAGGAGCTGGTATCAAATGTGTTGCATCAGTGTAGGTCATAAATAGATCTGGAATGTAACCTACTGTTTTAAAAAATATTTAGGTCCAGGTTGCAATTTGTTCCAAAAAATGGTTTTATAGTCTTTGTTGTCTGTCTGACAGCTATATGGACCAGTTTTTTAAATGCAAGGGTGTCAAACTCATTTTAGTTCAAGCACACTTACAGAGCAGCTGCTAATGGCTGTATCAGACTGTAGAGACTCTGACTCCTTTATCAGACTGTAGAGACTCTGACTCATGTATCTGACTGTAGACTTTGACTCCTGTGTCAGACTGTAGAGACTCTGACTCCTGTATCAGACTGTAGAGACTCTGACTCCTGTATCAGACTGTAGAGACTCTGACTCCTATATCTGACTGTAGAGACTCTGACTCCTATATCTGACTGTAGAGACTCTGACTCCTGTATCAGACTGTAGAATCTGACTCCTGTATCAGACTGTAGAGACTCTGATTCCTGTATCAGACTGTAGACTCTGACTCCTGTGTCAGACTGTAGAGACTCTGACTCCTATATCTGACTGTAGACTCTGACTCCTGTATCAGACTGTAGAGACTCTGACTCCTGTATCAGACTGTAGAGACTCTGACTCCTGTATCAGACTGTAGACTCTGACTCCTGTATCAGACTGTAGACTCTGACTCCTGTATCAGACTGTAGAGACTCTGACTCCTGTATCAGACTGTAGAGACTCTGACTCCTGTATCAGACTGTAGACTCTGACTCCTGAATCAGACTGAAGACTATGACTCCTGAATCAGACTGTAGACTCTGACTCCTGTATCAGACTGTAGAGACTCTGACTCCTATATCTGACTGTAGAGACTCTGACTCCTGTATCAGACTGTAGAATCTGACTTCTGTATCAGACTGTAGAGACTCTGACTCCTGTATCAGACTGTAGACTCTGAATCCTGTATCAGACTGTAGAGACTCTGACTCCTGTATCAGACTGTAGACTCTGACTCCTGTATCAGACTGTAGAATCTGACTCCTGTATCAGACTGTAGAGACTCTGACTCCTGTTTCAGACTGTAGAGACTCTGACTCCTGTATCAGACTGTAGAATCTGACTCCTGTATCAGACTGTAGAGAATCTGACTCCTGTATCAGACTGTAGAGACTCTGACTCCTGTATCAGACTGTAGAGACTCTGACTCCTGTATCAGACTGTAGAGACTCTGACTCCTATATCTGACTGTAGACTCTGACTCCTGTATCAGACTGTAGAGACTCTGACTCCTGTATCAGACTGTAGACTCTGACTCCTGTATCAGACTGTAGACTCTGACTCCTGTATCAGACTGTAGAGACTCTGATTCCTATATCTGACTGTAGAGACTCTGACTCCTGTATCAGACTGTAGAATCTGACTCCTGTATCAGACTGTAGAGACTCTGACTCCTGTATCAGACTGTAGACTCTGACTCCTGTATCAGACTGTAGAGTCTCTGACTCCTGTATCAGACTGTAGACTCTGACTCCTGTATCAGACTGTAGACTCTGACTCCTGTATCAGACTGTAGAGACTCTGACTCCTGTATCAGACTGTAGACTCTGACTCCTGAATCAGACTGTAGACTCTGACTCCTGTATCAGACTGTAGACTCTGACTCCTGTATCAGACTGTAGTGACTCTGACTTCTATATCAGACTGTAGAGACTCTGACTCCTGTATCAGACTGTAGACTCTGACTCCTGTATCAGACTGTAGACTCTGACTCCTGTATCAGACTGTAGAGACTCTGACTCCTGTATCAGACTGTAGAGACTCTGACTCCTATATCTGACTGTAGACTCTGACTCCTGTATCAGACTGTAGACTCTGACTCCTGTATCAGACTGTAGAGACTCTGACTCCTGTATCAGACTGTAGACTTTGACTCCTGTATCAGACTGTAGACTCTGACTCCTGAATCAGACTGTAGAGACTCTGACTCCTATATCTGACTGTAGAGACTCTGACTCCTGTATCAGACTGTAGAATCTGACTCCTGTATCAGACTGTAGACTCTGACTCCTGAATCAGACTGTAGAGACTCTGACTCCTATATCTGACTGTAGAGACTCTGACTCCTGTATCAGACTGTAGAGACTCTGACTCCTGTATCAGACTGTAGAGACTCTGACTCCTATATCTGACTGTAGGCTCTGACTCCTGTATCAGACTGTAGACTCTGACTCCTGTATCAGACTGTAGAGACTCTGACTCCTGTATCAGACTGTAGACTCTGACTCCTGAATCAGACTGTAGAGACTCTGACTCCTATATCTGACTGTAGAGACTCTGACTCCTGTATCAGACTGTAGAGACTCTGACTTCTGTATCAGACTGTAGAGATTCTGACTCCTGTATCAGACTGTAGAATTTGACTCCTGTATCTGACTGTAGAGACTCTGACTCCTGTATCAGACTGTAGAACCTGACTCCCGTATCAGACTGTAGACTTTGACTCCTGTATTAGACTGTAGAGACTCTGACTCCTGTATCAGACTGTAGAGACTCTGACTCCTGTATCAGACTGCAGAGACTCTGACTCCTGTATCAAACTGTAGAGACTCTGACTCCTGTTTCAGACTGTAGACTCTGACTCCTGTATCAGACTGTAGAGACTCTGACTCCTATATCTGACTGTAGAGACTCTGACTCCTGTATCAGACTGTAGACTTTGACTCCTGTATCAGACTGTAGACTCTGACTCCTGCATCAAACTGTAGAGACTCTGACTCCTGTATCAGACTGTAGAGACTCTGACTCCTGTATCAGACTGTAGACTTTGACTCCTGTATCAGACTGTAGACTCTGACTCCTGTATCAGACTGTAGAGACTCTGACTCCTGTATCAGACTGTAGACTTTGACTCCTGTATCAGACTGTAGACTCTGACTCCTGAATCAGACTGTAGAGACTCTGACTCCTATATCTGACTGTAGAGACTCTGACTCCTGTATCAGACTGTAGAATCTGACTCCTGTATCAGACTGTAGACTCTGACTCCTGAATCAGACTGTAGAGACTCTGACTCCTATATCTGACTGTAGAGACTCTGACTCCTGTATCAGACTGTAGAGACTCTGACTTCTGTATCAGACTGTAGAGATTCTGACTCCTGTATCAGACTGTAGAATTTGACTCCTGTATCTGACTGTAGAGACTCTGACTCCTGTATCAGACTGTAGAACCTGACTCCCGTATCAGACTGTAGACTTTGACTCCTGTATTAGACTGTAGAGACTCTGACTCCTGTATCAGACTGTAGAGACTCTGACTCCTGTATCAGACTGCAGAGACTCTGACTCCTGTATCAGACTGTAGACTCTGACTCCTGCATCAAACTGTAGACTCTGACTCCTGCATCAAACTGTTGAGACTCTGACTCCTGTATCAGACTGTAGAATCTGACTCCTGTATCAGACTGTAGAGACTCTGACTCCTGTATCAGACTGTAGAGACTCTGACTCCTGTATAAGACTGTAGACTTTGACTCCTGTATCAGACTGTAGACTCTGACTCCTGTATCAGACTGTAGAGACTCTGACTCCTGTATCAGACTGTAGACTTTGACTCCTGTATCAGACTGTAGACTCTGACTCCTGAATCAGACTGTAGAGACTCTGACTCCTATATCTGACTGTAGAGACTCTGACTCCTGTATCAGACTGTAGAATCTGACTCCTGTATCAGACTGTAGACTCTGACTCCTGAATCAGACTGTAGAGACTCTGACTCCTATATCTGACTGTAGAGACTCTGACTCCTGTATCAGACTGTAGAGACTCTGACTCCTGTATCAGACTGTAGAGACTCTGACTCCTATATCTGACTGTAGGCTCTGACTCCTGTATCAGACTGTAGACTCTGACTCCTGTATCAGACTGTAGAGACTCTGACTCCTGTATCAGACTGTAGACTCTGACTCCTGTATCAGACTGTAGAGACTCTGACTCCTGTATCAGACTGTAGAGACTCTGACTCCTGTATCAGACTGTAGAGACTCTGACTCTGTATCAGACTGTAGAGATTCTGACTCCTGTATCAGACTGTAGAATTTGACTCCTGTATCTGACTGTAGAGACTCTGACTCCTGTATCAGACTGTAGAACCTGACTCCCGTATCAGACTGTAGACTTTGACTCCTGTATTAGACTGTAGAGACTCTGACTCCTGTATCAGACTGTAGAGACTCTGACTCCTGTATCAGACTGCAGAGACTCTGACTCCTGTATCAGACTGTAGACTCTGACTCCTGCATCAAACTGTAGAGACTCTGACTCCTGTTTCAGACTGTAGACTCTGACTCCTGTATCAGACTGTAGAGACTCTGACTCCTATATCTGACTGTAGAGACTCTGACTCCTGTATCAGACTGTAGACTTTGACTCCTGTATCAGACTGTAGACTCTGACTCCTGCATCAAACTGTAGAGACTCTGACTCCTGTATCAGACTGTAGACTCTGACTCTTGTATCAGACTGTAGAGACTCTGACTCCTGTATCAGACTGTAGACTTTGACTCCTGTATCAGACTGTAGACTCTGACTCCTGAATCAGACTGTAGAGACTCTGACTCCTATATCTGACTGTAGAGACTCTGACTCCTGAATCAGACTGTAGAATCTGACTCCTGTATCAGACTGTAGAGACTCTGACTCCTGTATCAGACTGTAGACTATGACTCCTGTATCAGACTGTAGAGACTCTGACTCCTGTATCAGACTGTAGACTCTGACTCCTGTATCACACTGTAGACTCTGACTCCTGTATCAGACTGTAGAGACTCTGACTCCTGTATCAGACTGTAGAGACTCTGACTCCTATATCTGACTGTAGACTCTGACTCTTGTATCAGACTGTGGACTCTGACTCCTGTATCAGACTGTAGAGACTCTGACTCCTGTATCAGACTGTAGACTTTGACTCCTGTATCAGACTGTAGACTCTGACTCCTGAATCAGACTGTAGAGACTCTGACCCCTATATCTGACTGTAGAGACTCTGACTCCTGTATCAGACTGTAGAATCTGACTCCTGTATCAGACTGTAGACTCTAACTCCTGAATCAGACTGTAGAGACTCTGACTCCTATATCTGACTGTAGAGACTCTGACTCCTGTATCAGACTGTAGAGACTCTGACTCCTGTATCAGACTGTAGAGACTCTGACTCCTGTATCAGACTGTAGACTCTGACTCCTGAATCAGACTGTAGAGACTCTGACTCCTATATCTGACTGTAGAGACTCTGACTCCTATATCTGACTGTAGAGACTCTGACTCCTGTATCTGACTGTAGAGACTCTGACTCCTGTATCAGACTGTAGAACCTGACTCCTGTATCAGACTGTAGAATCTGACTCCTGTATCAGACTGTAGAGACTCTGACTCCTGTATCAAACTGTAGAGACTCTGACTCCTCTATAAGACCGTAGAGACTCTGACTCCTGTATAAGACCGTAGAGACTCTGACTCCTGTATCAGACTGTAGACTCTGACTTCCGTATCAGACTGTAGACTTTGACTCCTGTATCAGACTGTAGACTCTGACTCCTGAATCAGACTGTAGAGACTCTGACTCCTATATCTGACTGTAGAGACTCTGACTCCTGAATCAGACTGTAGAATCTGACTCCTGTATCAGACTGTAGAGACTCTGACTCCTGTATCAGACTGTAGACTCTGACTCCTGTATCAGACTGTAGAGACTCTGACTCCTGTATCAGACTGTAGACTCTGACTCCTGTATCACACTGTAGACTCTGACTCCTGTATCAGACTGTAGAGACTCTGACTCCTGTATCAGACTGTAGAGACTCTGACTCCTATATCTGACTGTAGACTCTGACTCTTGTATCAGACTGTGGACTCTGACTCCTGTATCAGACTGTAGAGACTCTGACTCCTGTATCAGACTGTAGACTTTGACTCCTGTATCAGACTGTAGACTCTGACTCCTGAATCAGACTGTAGAGACTCTGACTCCTATATCTGACTGTAGAGACTCTGACTCCTGTATCAGACTGTAGAATCTGACTCCTGTATCAGACTGTAGACTCTAACTCCTGAATCAGACTGTAGACTCTGACTCCTATATCTGACTGTAGAGACTCTGACTCCTGTATCAGACTGTAGAGACTCTGACTCCTGTATCAGACTGTAGAGACTCTGACTCCTGTATCAGACTGTAGACTCTGACTCCTGAATCAGACTGTAGAGACTCTGACTCCTATATCTGACTGTAGAGACTCTGACTCCTATATCTGACTGTAGAGACTCTGACTCCTGTATCTGACTGTAGAGACTCTGACTCCTGTATCAGACTGTAGAACCTGACTCCTGTATCAGACTGTAGAATCTGACTCCTGTATCAGACTGTAGAGACTCTGACTCCTGTATCAAACTGTAGAGACTCTGACTCCTCTATAAGACCGTAGAGACTCTGACTCCTGTATAAGACCGTAGAGACTCTGACTCCTGTATCAGACTGTAGACTCTGACTTCCGTATCAGACTGTAGACTCTGACTCCCGTATCAGACTGTAGACTTTGACTCCTGTATTAGACTGTAGAGACTCTGACTCCTGTATCCGACTGTTGAGACTCTGACTCCTGTATCAGACTGTAGACTCTGACTTCTGCATCAAACTGTAGAGACTCTGACTCCTGTATCAGACTGTAGAGACTCTGACTTCTGTATCAGACTGTAGAGACTCTGACTCCTGTATCAGACTGTAGAGACTCTGACTCCTGTTTTAGACTGTAGAGACTCTGACTCCAGTATCAGGCTGTAGAGACTCTGACTCCTGTATCAGACTGTAGACTCTGACTCCCGTATCAGACTGTAGACTTTGACTCCTGTATTAGACTGTAGAGACTCTGACTCCTGTATCCGACTGTTGAGACTCTGACTCCTGTATCAGACTGTAGACTCTGACTTCTGCATCAAACTGTAGAGACTCTGACTCCTGTATCAGACTGTAGAGACTCTGACTTCTGTATCAGACTGTAGAGACTCTGACTCCTGTATCAGACTGTAGAGACTCTGACTCCTGTTTTAGACTGTAGAGACTCTGACTCCAGTATCAGGCTGTAGAGACTCTGACTCCTGTATCAGACTGTAGAGACTCTGACTCCTGCATCAGACTGTAGAGACTCTGACTCCTGTATCAGACTGTAGAGACTCTGACTCCTGTATCAGACTGTAGAGACTCTGACTCCTGTATCAGACTGTAGAGACTCTGTCTCCTATATCTGACTGTAGAGACTCTGACTCCTGTATCAGACTGTAGAGACTCTGACTCCTGTATCAGACTGTAGAGACTCTGACTCCTGTATCAGACTGTAGACTCTGACTCCTGAATCAGACTGTAGAGACTCTGACTCCTATATCTGACTGTAGAGACTCTGACTCCTGTATCAGACTGTAGAGACTCTGACTTCTGTATCAGACTGTAGAGATTCTGACTCCTGTATCAGACTGTAGAATTTGACTCCTGTATCTGACTGTAGATACTCTGACTCCTGTATCAGACTGTAGAACCTGACTCCTGTATCAGACTGTAGAATCTGACTCCTGTATCAGACTGTAGAGACTCTGACTCCTCTATCAAACTGTAGAGACTCTGACTCCTCTATAAGACCGTAGAGACTCTGACTCCTGTATAAGACCGTAGAGACTCTGACTCCTGTATCAGACTGTAGACTCTGACTTCCGTATCAGACTGTAGACTCTGACTCCCGTATCAGACTGTAGACTTTGACTCCTGTATTAGACTGTTGAGACTCTGACTCCTGTATCAGACTGTAGACTCTGACTCCTGCATCAAACTGTAGAGACTCTGACTCCTGTATCAGACTGTAGAGACTCTGACTTCTGTATCAGACTGTAGAGACTCTGACTCCTGTATCAGACTGTAGAGACTCTGACTCCTGTTTTAGACTGTAGAGACTCTGACTCCAGTATCAGGCTGTAGAGACTCTGACTCCTGTATCAGACTGTAGAATCTGACTCCTGAATCAGACGGTAGAGACTCTGACTCCTGTATCAGACTGTAGACTCTGACTCCTGTATCAGACTGTAGAGACTCTGACTCCTGTATCAGACTGTAGAGACTCTGACTCCTGTATCAGACTGTAGACTCTGACTCCTGTATCAGACTGTAGACTCTGACTCCTGTATCAGACTGTAGACTCTGACTCCCGTATCAGACTGTAGACTTTGACTCCTGTATTACAACAGAGAGACGCACAGTCCGAGGAGCTGACTGGACATCTCAGCACGGACTGTGGACATACATAAAAGAGTAAACAACACAGAGAGTCAGACCTGTGAGCTGCTACGTAGCTTAACGGATATAAAGGGGTTACAACAATGGGGCACACGAATCGAAGAGCTGATTCGCAACATCTTGGCCCAAACTGAGGACATCCAGAGAAGAGTGGACAACATCGAGAAACAGACCAGTGAGCTGCTACGTGGTGTTACTGGTCTGACCATGAAACAGGAAACATCAAGATTGCTCCATGAAATGGATGCACGCATTTGACGCTGAGAACCAGGACTGATTGATTATGATCAGGATAAATGACCAAAGATCAAAATATATAAATTACAAATTTCTGTCTCCCTTCCCTCTGCCCAATGTCCCTTCTCTTGATTAGAAGTCTGGCCAGCAGCTGGGTCTTATCCTCCTGGTACTCCCTGAACTCCCATCAAGGATAAGGCCACTGGGCTCATACAACCAGCACCGCCTAAACATCGCCTTAACATCTCACAGACGCCTTCCCTTTCTATCCTATCATCAGCCCAAACCAACCGTCTGCCATTTGTCATCTGTCTGACCCTGTACTCTAATCCCCCCACACTGAAAAATCCCATCACATGACCACATGTGCTGTTATCCTGCTGTTGTCTGATGTCTGTATGTTTATGTTACGTATATTGTAACGCCAACTGTAGTTGCGACTATGTATGTTATGTTGTAACGGCTACTGTACATTTGCAATACTCTATTTCATTTTCGTGAAAATCATTGCTCCTGAATAAAAAATAACTTCGAGCTGCATGAATTTCCCCTTGGAGATCAATAAAGTACTTCTAATCTAATCTAATCTAATCTAATCTATAGGATACTGCAATGTATTTATCACATAAACTAAAACACGGCAAAAATAACTTATCACAGAAAAGATCAGAAACAAAAGAAAGGAGAAATTGATCTGACTTTAATAATTTCAAGTGAAGCTGTCACTGACATTGTTTGAGCTCCCTTCTACTAAAGTTCAAAATAAACTGTGAATTATGTTTTTAGGTCATATTATTTAAAAAAAACAGTGGCACTCCTCTCGCTGCTACCAAGAACATTTTTCTCATTGGAAGTTTGCTTTTCTCAAATTTGTCTGCAAATGAGGCACAGCAGGGAGCAGTATATGAAGCCTTGTCCTAGATTCTCAGACAAACACAAAAGTCAATAATAGAAACTGTAGCTGCTGTTGGAGTTCCCATTTTTACAACATAAAGTTTCATGTTATAACAAGAATGATTTACTGTATATATTGATCAAGTTTTTAAGATAAATGTTTTTTCTTGTTATTACAAGATTTTTTTACGTTTTTAGAAGATTGTATTTCCATTCTGAGGTGATAAAGTGTATTGTATTAATGTGGTCAAGCGGTTTTTATGTGCTCAGTATTGGTTTAATGCTTGTCCTGAGTTTAAGTAACACAGTCAAACTGTCACGAGTACACACTTCTGGAACAGGCTGAAGGACTCGCAATGCAGACCCCACAAAGGCAAACGGTTCAAAAGGGTTTAAAGGCAGAAGTGTAAACTCCAAAACAAGGTAAAGGTCGAAACAAAAAAACTCTGGGTTTGAAAATACCAGTAATATCACTATAAACTAAATACTACAAAAATAAAGGTAGTCTTCAAAACATAAGCTCCACTCCAGGGTTCCGATATCGGGTTCAGACAAACCTGATTCTACAATCCGAAGGCTTGACGCGACAATCCAGCAAAGAACAGAGGAAAACACACAAAACTTATAGGGAACACAATGAGGCACAGGTGGAACACATTAGGGCGGCGCAGGTAATCACACAGGAGGGAAAAAACACAAGGCAGGAAGTCAATCAGAGACACAGACAGGGGTGAGACACTTCACAATAAAATCAGGAAATCAAATAGCATAATAAAACAAACTCAGATACATTAAAGAAACATGAAATCAGATACAAAACAGAAACAAGAACTCAGATACAATAACAAAACAGACTAACTACAACACCAGGTAGGGATCCTGACACACATATACCTTCCGGTTCCAGTGACAGCTGTTGCTATGCTCGTGTTCGATTTTGAATAAACTAATATATCTCATCAAAAAATAAATTGTGATGTTACTGGATTACACCGCTTTGGGTGTATTAAACACACTCGAAGGACTTAGTTTGGTGGATCTTTTCTGTTGCGGGGCTGTAGGGCGGCGAGCAAACATTGGCAAACTGCCGGGGGGCCAAATGGTGTTTGGGCTTGATGTCTGGCCAAGAGCCACCTTCAGATCCATCTCATTCCTCAACAACAGCAAGAACAACAACAGAAAGAACAGTGCTGTGAGTACACTAACTGTAGCCACAGAGCCGGGCCAAGTTAATTGATGCTTTGTGCTAGCAAAGACGCTCATTAATGGAAGCTGTTTACGGTTACTCAGATTAATACCATCTCATTGACAATATTATCCACAATGGCACTAAAAGACTAACGTCATAATGGAGGACGAACTGGAAGACATTAAAAAGCACTAAACTTTTTAACCGAAGAAATAATCAAAATTCCAACCCAACAAAGAAATTCTAACGAACTTAATGTGTGAAGTTAAAGAGCTGAAGAAACTAAACGAGGATAAATACAAGAGAATAGCTGTTTTGGAGAATCGCGAGCCGGACCTACAGTCGGTCAAACAACAGGTGGTTCGATTCATGCAAAACAATGGCATTGCTCTGGACAACCAGGACATAGAGGCCTGCCACCTGTTGCCCCGCAAGGATAAGAAAATAAAACTACAGTAACACTAAGGTTCATAAGCAGGAAACAAAAAAGCGCACTTCTCAAGCAGGGAAAAACTCAAAGTGACTAACGTAAACATTAATGAACACTTAACAAAGAAACATGCCGACATTGCCAGAGAAAACAACACAAGATACCATCGACTTGGACATCCAGTTGCAGGGTGTTCATCAAACGTAATGGAACACCTGAGCAGGCAAAAATACTTCCGGTCAAGGAGGGCCATGAACTGGACAGATATAAATGAATGAACAAGGTAAATAATGACAATGACAATCCCTACTTATCCTGACAGACACTCCTCACATTGACATATATATATATATATATATATATATATATATATATATATATATATATATATATATATATAATATATATATATATATATATATATATATATATATATATATATATATATATATATATATATATATATATATATATATTTTGTATAGCCCAATATCACAACAACAGTCGCCTCAAAGGCCTTAACAGACTGCACTAGACAACATCCCCTGTCCTTAGACCCTCCATCAGGGTAAGGAAAAACTCCAAAAAACCCAGCCGGGAAAAAAGAGAAACCTCAGGGAGAACCACAGAAGGAGGGATCCACTCCCAGGACGGACAGGCCGTGCATGAATGTGTCCAGGACAGTTGAAAAATACATAGAAATACACAAACATATTCACAAATAAAACATTTATATTGGCAGTGTCCAGTGTCCACTCTGAGTGTGCAATAGTGGATGGGGCCGCAGCCAACATCAAGGTAGATGACAGATGGGTGGGGGCCCTCACACTGGAGCACAGGCGCGGGGGGGGAGTGCACACATCACCCAGCAGGTAAGAGGTTTGTGTCCACCCTAGGAGGAGGGAGAAAAGAGGAAAAAAAAAAAAACTGTAATAGGTAGATGTGATAATATGAGCGGATTTAGTGTGTACCTACAGCTACAACCAGTGTAAACGTGTACCTACAGCTACAACCAGTGTAAACGTGTGCCTACAGCTACAACCTGTGTAAACGTGTACCTACAGCTACAACCAGTGTAAACGTGTACCTACAGCTACAACCTGTGTAAACGTGTACCTACAGCTACAACCAGTGTAAGCGTGTACCTACAGCTACAACCAGTGTAAACGTGTACCTACAGCTACAACCAGTGTAAACGTATACCTATGACCAATCAGTCTCCATACGTTTGGTGAAATAACTATGTTTTGAGTTTGCTTTTGAAAACTTCAACAGAGTCAGCTCGCCGCACTTCCGCCGGGAGCCCATTCTATAAAAATGGGGCTCTATAAGAAAAGGCTCTGTAGCCAGCAGACTTCTTCTTTACTCGAGGAAGTTGAAGGAGGCCAGCGTCCTGAGAGCGAAGGGTACGAGCTGGAGTATACCGGGTGATGAGGTCAGATAGGTAAGAGGGCGCGTGGCAAGAAAGGATTTTATATGTTAACAGGAGAACTTTGATATCAGCTCTAACATGAATAGGAAGCCAATGTAATGAAGCCAGGACCGGAGTAATGTGATCAAACTTCCTGGTCTTTGTTAAAAGTCTGGCGGCTGTATTTTGGACCATTTGTAGTCTGTGAGTACTTTTCCTCGGCAGTCCAGAGAATAACGCATTGCAGTAGTCCAGCCTGGATGTGACAAATGCATGAATGAGAATTTCAGCATCAGCTAAAGAGAGGCAGGAGCGAATTTTTGAGATATTCCTCAAGTGAAAAAAGCCTAGTTTAGTGACCTCACTAATGTGCAGATGCAGTGATAGTGTGGAGTCAAAAATGACACCAAAGTTCCTCACAGTGTTGCCGTGCTCCAACACACAATTGTTGATCGAGACAGTAAGATTGTTGAACTTGTGCCGATGACTGGCAGGACCAACTAACAAGAGCTCTGTTTTATCCGAGTTCAAATGGAGGAAGTTTTGAGACATCCATGTTTTAATTGAAATGAGGCAGGCCTCTAGACGCTTGATGTCAGTAGTATTATTCGCTTTTATTGGTAGATACAGCTGTGTATCATCGGCATAACAGTGGAAGTTTACTCCATAACTTCTGATGATTTGTCCCAATGGTGTAACATATAGTGAAAAAAGTATGGGACCAAGCACAGACCCTTGTGGCACCGAATTTCACTGGTGCCGTGGAGGAGAAGGATTTATTAAAAGAGACAAAATGAGACCTATCACACAGATAGGATTCTAACCAAGCAAGAGCAGAGCCAGAGATGCCAAACACATTCTTTAGTCTGTTGATTAGCAATGCATGATCAATCGTATCAAATGCAGCGCTGAGATCTAGCAATAACAGTAGAGCCGATGAGTCCTCGTCAATCTGAAGGAGGAGATCGTTAGTCACTTTAACTAAAGCTGTTTCAGTGGAATAAGAGGCCCTAAATGCAGACTGAAACGGCTCGAGGAGGTCATTTTCCGATAGATATAGAGTAAGTTGTTTTAACACAACTTTTTCGAGGACTTAAGATAGAAAAGGTAAATTGGAGACAGGATGGTAATTATTTAGGCATCCAGGATCCAGAGAAGGTTTTTTGAGTAGGGGTTTGACCACAGCCTGTTTGAAGAGGGAAGGAACGGTGCCAGTAGACAGGGACAAGTTTATAATGTTTAACATAATTTGCCCTACATAGGGCCACAGTTCTTTAAGCTGTTTTGCTGGCAGGATATCCAGAAGGCACGTAGTTGATTTACATGAAGAAACCACCTTTGTCAGCTCATCAAGGGATACAGGATCTAGGACTGAGAGACGAGAGGTCAGTGGATCCAAGTGAATGGGACCCAGAGCTGAGGAAGACAAAACCAAAATATTATCCCTGATATCTTCAATTTTATGTTTAAAGAAATCTAAAAAGTCTTGTGCACTAAAGGGAGAGGAGTCTTCAGTTGTTCTTGGTTGGATTAATTGACTCAATACTAACTGATAACGTGGACGCTCTGGATCAACTGGAAATATTTGCATGTGATGAATATGAATCAATTAATATTATGTTGAAAAATGTTGACCCTGATATACACTTCTACAAAGGCAACAGTCTTAACTTTTATAATGAGGAACAACTAATTGGAATAAACAAACCAGAAAAAAATGTCTATAATTCATTTCAGCTTCTGCAGTGATGCAGTTGATGTAGCGGTCTGTTGTGGTAAAGAAGGAGCTGAGCCACTGAGAGCTCTCGATTTACCGGTCGATCTACGTTCCTACTTTCACCTATGGTCATGAGCTTTGGGCCATGACACAATCCTGTATACAGGCTGAGGTTGAAATGAGCTTTCTCCGCAGGGTGGGCGCTCCCTTAGAGATAAGGTGAGGAGCTCGGTCACTCGGGAGGAGCTCAAAGTAGAGCCGCTGCTCCTCCACATCGAGAGGAGCCAGCTGAGGTGGCTCAGGCATCTGTCCCGAATGCCTCTTGGACCCCTACCCGGGAAAGTGTTCAGGAGGACCAACACAATACACAGCACAGAGACACACTTGGGATCTAATTGTCAGGCATGAATAAAACCATTTGAACCAAACAAACATCATTGTGCAATTATACACCACTACAATAAAGACCTGTTACACGCAACTGACCACATTATTAGATGTCCTCACTTCCCTCTAAGCTAGATTCTTTTTAATTGTGAGATGATTATGGTCCAGTCCTGATTTAGTTCTGGTTAATTTTGTGTGTATCACAACAGCCCGAGCTGGATGATAAAGTGGTGTCATTCAGCTTAGAAGCTGTATTTTTCTTATCAAATTATTGATCCTTCTCCAACCATAACGTCAGTGAAATTTAACTAATTTATCTAACTTGTTCAAGTAACCACCTACCAGTTCTCTCACTACTGTAAAAAAACAAACAAAACAACAATAATAAAGCAAGAGCAAGAACTGATGACACAATCAGTGAACTCAAACAAAGCTTATCAAAACAAAATTGGGATGGTGTCTTGGGGAAAATAGAGCAAGTGTTTTCAAACAACTGTATGATACTCGCTGCCCAATTACTATATGGGCCTGATTTAATATAAGTAAATAATAAATCAGGCCCATGGAGGACAAAGAGATTACTTAAAGGTGTAAAGTTTTAATGGTTCAAATAAAAAAAATTTCTAACCCATACATGCATTAGCAACAGCCTGATGAGCAGAATGAAATCTGAATTTGCCGCCGTTGCCTCAGTAAGCCTGTCCAGTCAATTATATTAGGTTTCGGGATCAAAATTCCTGCACTGTTTAAGCGGACGTGACGTAATGTGCGTGCTCGTTTACCTGGTTCTGACTAAAACACAGGGAAGAGACAGGCCTCCAGCGCACACAAAACCATCAGATTCTTCTTCGGTTGTTGTTCATTTGTACTTGCACAAGTGAACAGTGAACACGTACGTAATGCTCCTTTAAAGCAGTGGTTCCTAACCTTTTTTTGTCTTGTGGACCCCCTGGGTTATTTAGTCCTACCATGAGTACCCCCTCATACGTGTCAAAGATTCTTCAGAAAGTGGTCATATAAAAGGTATGACATCTGATTACTGTATGTGGCCCATAATGTCTGCTGGGATACTCTAAAACAGAATTTACTTACATTAAACATGTTAGTAACATAACTGACTGCCATAAAATTGTCAAATCAAAGGTGAAGTCTGAGCCAACTAATTAAATATGAGACTCTAAAGACATGAAGAATAATGTAGTTATTGTGCTACTGACCTGGAGGAGTATTTTTATTATAGGACAGTCACTACATGACACAGGCCAGGACTGTTCAACTTCAGTGGAATTATTGGACACTAATAACTAATAACATCAACAATAATGTGTCTGAAAACAAGTTTAAGTTTAAGTTCTTTTGTCTCCCATAGGAGAAATTTGTCTTGGACAAAAAGGGCAATACTGCAGCACTACATAAAACACAGTCACACACAAGTTGATAAATACATAAATAACAATAAGGACAATTTTAAAAACAACATTGGCACCATCAATAAGTCTCTGGGACAGCCATACATGACCATGACCTATCCCTAAACTTTAGTTTATACCATCCCCCCATATACAGTGCGAAAGCTCAATAATCAAGCTTTTTTGATTGTTGAATTACTTCATTACTTGTCATTTCTGTCAGAAACATAAAAAAATCTACAATTTATTTGAATGTTAAATATAACTGCTATCCAACATTTGTTTAGTTAAATATTATTAATTAAGTTAAAAAAATAAACACTAAAAGACACATTACTGATAATAATATCTATCACTTCAATAAAGGCATCTTAAAACTATTCAACACAAAAAGTAAAGAGAAAACTATTATGGACCAAATTACACAATACACATCTTAACAGGACACATACATTACAGCCTTTAATTAGAAACTGTGCACCAGCAGTGAGAGTGTTGTGACGTCTTTATCAAGACAAAGTCACAAGAGTGAGACGTCAAGTTTATAGACAAGGTTTTATTAACAACAATTTAACATGAAGCACAGTGGGCCATTGCACAACATGGTATTCTCAGTCATGGTTTCAGACAACAGTGCTACGCGAATACCCAGCCCATCTCACTCCCAGCAACATCATTTAGCATGAACATCCAAACAGATAATCCCAACATAACCAACCATAGACAGCAACAACACATAACGGCATCAAATAATAACTGCACCAAACAACAACGGCATATGCAAATCAACAGAAGTTGGGTCAGTCATGTGACCCGGAACATTTTTCTAACCGAGCGGATCACAACAGTGTTTCGCTACATAGCCCCCACCTGAGGGGGTTAGTTGTCCCCGACAACCCCATCACTTAACACATAGTCCTTAAAGTGTCCCGGTTGCCTCCGATTCCGGCCTGTGCGCCTGGAAAGAGAGTTGTCTGGTGGGTTCATTTCAACATTTCTGTCCCTCTCTTCACCAGCAGCCACTGGGGCGCGGGGGTGGTACAGGGCTAGTCTATCCTGGTGTAACACCACCAGGCGTCCCTTCTCGGGCATGCGCACTCGATACACCACCTCGGACAGCCGGGCCACGATTTCAGCTGGCCCCCACCAGTGACTGCGAAGCTTGGGGGACACACCTTTCTTTCGCTCAGGACAATACACCCACACCTTCTCTCCAGGCTCAAAAGCCCGTCCCCGGCATCGTCCGTCATAGGCCCTCTTTTGCCGCATGCCTGAGTTAGCTTGAACCCGGCGAGTGTAGTCATGGACCACCCTTAGTGGTCTCTGTAAGTAGTCCATCTCCGGCCCTCCAGCAATCTCTGGCTCTGGAGGGGGGCCAAAACATCAGGTCTACTGGGATCCGGATTTCTCTCCCGAACATGAGGGCGGCCGGGGTGCACTGGCTGGATTCCTGGATGGCCGTCCTATAGGCCCACAGGACAAGAGGCAAATGGCAGTCCCAGTCCTTCTGATGTTGGCTTACGAGGATCGCCAATTGGGTTGCCAGGGTGCGGTTGAATCTCTCCACCAGCCCATCACTTTGCGGGTGGAGAGGAGTTGTTCGCGTCTTTTTCACCCCAAGCAACCGGCAGACCTCGCTAAAGACCTGGGACTCAAAGTTCCACCCTTGGTCACTATGGAGCTCGTCAGGAACCCCAAAGCGAGTAAACATCTCCTTGACCAGTCACTCAGCGGTAGTGGCAGCACTTTGGTCAGGCACTGCATATGCCTCAGGCCACTTTGTGAAGTAGTCCATGGCCACCAGGACGTAACGGTTGCCAGAGTCAGTGACAGGAAAAGGGCCCAGGATGTCCACTCCGATTCGCTCCATCGGGCCCCCCTCCAAATACTGCTGCAGGGGGGCGTGTGAGCGTTGAGACGGACCCTTCTGAGCGGTACAGGAATCACAACAATGCACGTGTTTCGCTAAGTGAGAGTGTGTTTGTGCTGAGACAGATGCAGACTAAAGAGGCAGATAACAAAAATGTCTAATACACACATAAACAAGTGTCCTACTCACATTTCCAGAGCCACGCTGTCAACAGAAAAACTCTGCTCCTTTAAGGCCAATTTATACTTCTGCGTCGGGTGTGCGTAGTAGGTACGGCGTAGCATACGCATTGACGTGTACCGTACGTCGTACCCTTCGCTGTACACTGACTCGCACCTCCTCAAAAATGTAACTACGCGTCTCGACGACGCGGACTGCAAGATCCGCGATTGGTTGGCTTGGTAGTATCACATGTCCTACGCATTTCCGGAATAATCTTCTGCACTCTGGACCGCCCGCCATTTTTAAATTCCAAAATTCAGTGAAGAGCCAACAAGTTTTAGTAATTTAACTAAAATTAACAGTTTTTGGACCTCGATAAGCTCCAGCTCCAACATGATCCGCTCTCTTTCAGTCGCCATTGTTCGTAGAAGCCCGCGAGGATCGAGGAATGTAAACACAGTGGAACTCGCTTGCGTAACATAGGCAGAAGTATAAATGCTCACGACGGCGTCGCCTACGTGCGTAGCCTACGGCGTGCACTACGGCGTACACTCGGCGCAGAAGTATAAATCAACCTTTAGACGCAGACAAAGTCAGTGATGTGTTCAGGCTCAAGGAGAAGGTGGGAAATCTGAGAAACTTGCCAACACTAAACTCTGATAAGGGGGAAACATGTGTCTTCTTTAAACCTCTCAAGATCTAAAATTCTGTTGGCCTGCGAGTCATTAGCTGAATAGATCTTACACGAACACTCAAAAATAACAATATATTTCCAGTAACTAAATCATTTTTAGAGCAGTTAGGTAAAACTGGATAATTTCTCCACAGCACAACTGACGACCTCTCAAGGCACACTACTAATAATAATAATTCTGTGTACCCCCTGAAGAAAAACACACTGTATAGAACAGGGGTGCTCAACGCGTTGATCGCGATCGACTGGTAGATCGCATGACATAAAAAAAAATAGCCAATCATCAATTAAATCTCTTGATTGACATACAGGGCAGCCAGTCAGATGAAATCTGAATTTTTCTGATGCTTAGGTCAATGCGCATGCACAAACAACGGCGCTAAGTGCAGCAAAACTAACGCTTTAGCGACTCACCTCCAACTTTTAAACCTTGTTTTTTTTTCTCTTAAACTTAAGAAAGGGTATAAAAATGAGTGAGGGAACTGGACCAAGTAAGAAGACAAAAACTTATCGCTTTCATACGGAATGGGAGCAGGGCTTTTTTTTACGATGACGTTTTCAAAGTGCATTTGCCTCATCTGTCAGCAGCTACTGTCCGGACTATAAATCCCTGGCTGATTCAATTCAGTGCAAGTCATCAGCGTAAACTCAGGTAATGACAAAAATTGCACATAGTCAGTGCTTTAAGTGGGCCGGTACGCACCGGTACTCAGTACCGCCACTTCCAAATATAGCTCTTAAGCATACCGCCACTTCACCGTGCGCCAAGAATGTGCTTTTAGCGTACCGGACATCTGTTTTAAGCCTGCACTGCCGCTTTTCAGAGCGCCCTTCACAATGCATGATTCCTAATTTGTCCCACCGCGAGCAGAGACTACATTACCCATACACCCTTGAGTTTTACAAGTGAAAAGCGCATGCCTCGCTTTTGCCGCTGTCAGTGTCAACAACTCAACGTGGCCGGAGAGGTTGTGTGAAACTCGGCTCGGTAAAAATACAAATACAGTGAACAACACTTAATATGCTCTCCTGGCTTCAGACTCTGAGCACTAAAAGAACACGATCAGAAGCAGATGACTCGCTGGCTGACACCCCAGCTACTGTTCTATGGTTATGTTATGTTTTATAATTTATTTTATGTACGTTTTGTTAAAAAAAATTCAATACCCTTTTGCACATTTATTTATGTTTAGTAGCTCTTTTTATCTCAAGCAAATCCACAAACTAATAAAAGGATTTTTTTTAAGCTTGTCTGTTGACTGCTGTTTATAAAACCCCTTCAATATAGTGTTGTTACCTCAGGGGATGAGGGGAGTCATCAAAAAAAATATAGGCTATAATAGAGTACCGGCACCTCTTTTGGTCCACTTAAAGCACTGTACATAGTTAATTATATGTGTTGTGCAGTATTATGGTTTGCAAGGTACATACACATACATTGTACATATAAAGAATCCTTAAAATATTTGTAAATAAATATATGTTTTGCATTTTTGTAGTGGGTAGATCATTTTGACTTGGTTATTTTATAAGTAGCTCGCGTGCTGAAAAAGGTTGAGCACCCCTGGTATAGAATATTTATAAGGAAAACTAACAAACTAACAAATATCTAAATATCAGATTCAGAATATAAGTTTTCAAGGTGAAGACGTTTTATCTCTTATTCCAAGAAACATTTTCAATTCTGAGATCAACTGCTAAGAGAGATGAACTTTTATCTCTAGAGGGAGGAGTCGGACCTGCAACTAACTCTTCTTGGACCAGGCTGTTCTGGTCTCATAGTTGTTACCTTGGAAGGACAGTGTGTAGTTGTTGTTCTAGAGTGAAACTGTTTTGATTTAGGTTTCAGAACACTGCTGTAATTAGTAGGCAACATGAATCTGAGGCCACCTCCTTTGTTTAGAGAGGGCTTTTCCATTTTAACAAAAATGGCTTCCTTTACACCTCTCTCAAACCATCAAATTTAGACATTGCTGTCCTCAATAGAATGTCCTTTCTCTTTGAGGTGGAGGTGGACTTCAGACTCAGGTCCACCAGATCGGCGGGTTTAGCTTATTATTAGAAAGATAGATTGAATTGAATATTGAAAGATAATTGAAAGATATTGAATTTAGTGTTTAGATTATCCTGGCCACAATATTTGCGATTAACAATATTGTCGCAATAATGATGAAATTATGCTTACAATTTGTAAATGTCACTAAAACATACTGGAATCTCTTTACAATACATTTTGTGGTTAAACACACATTTTTAATGCATTTTGTTAAACGTAATAAAAACACGAATTAGGCATTTTTGAGCACTTGGCCACCGGGCAACAAGCCAACAAGATCTACCTGTCCAAAAATGTTGATTTTTAAACAGCTTTAATTTTCAAAAAATGATATGTTTTATAGCCTTTTAAAAAATTTTAACTAGTAAATTCACCCTAATAAATCATTTAGGCAATTCTTTACAAAAGAACTAGCAATAGTCTGTTCTGCTTCAGCCTCATTCATTCAGAGAAAGCTTGATAAAATTTTTAGTTCAGAAAATTCTAAAAAATATACCCTGTGGTTCAGCGTATCTGTCAGACAGCACTGCTCTTTAATCAATTAATTTCAGCATGAGTTTATCGAAGCCTTCACTCTTCAGTCCCACATTAACAGATCGGACCACAGCAACCGGAGCAAAAAAAGAGAACGCCAAAAAACAAGCCGGAAAGCGCGATGCCGCATTTGGATATCTTTTTCTTAAATCGCCAATGTGACCATGGTCTTAAGACCTAAACATCCCACTCTGGACAGACTTCAGCTTCGGCTATAACAGTAGGCACTTGATAATTGGGACGTTTAGAGAAAACTAAAAACTGCCCCGAGCCAGCGGACAACTGTTAATGTGGAGCCAGCTGATGAATGACCTTAAGAACAGGATTATTTGTTTAACAAATATGTCCAAATGGCACTGTGATGAGAAAAAACCCCATCACGACATCGTCCCAGCACTACAGGGGAGTGACACTTCAATAATGCAACAAGTACTGAATTTAGCAATTTTTTTGGTGTGCTTGAAATCATTTGTCATTTTTCAGTTACTGTTAACAGTATAATTCCCATCAGCTTTTCATGTGTTTATTAAACACATTGTGATCATTAAATGCAGTCACTGAAAAGGAAGTATGTAATACTGATGGTGCTGAAAACAATGAATCTGCATTATTCTTTCGAGTAATCTGATGATACTATCTAACTGTTTGCTGCTATGCTGTGTGGTAAAAGATTTTGCTTTTTAGGATGGATTACAGGTCATATACCCTGAGATAGGATTACTGAGATGAATCTCAGTCTGCCATCACTGTGTTTGGTGATCTCATTGTACTGTATCACACATGATTAGAATTAATACACATTTGTTTTGTAAGTCCACAAGTGGCTCAGTGGTAGAGCGGTTGTCCTATAACTGGAAAGTTCCTGCTCTCTCCAGGTCACACAACAACAGTATGAACTAGAGAGCAGGAATTGAACGGCCAACTTTGGATGGGTCTTGTGACTATGCTTGGAGGTCGAAGAGTGCGTAGGTGCAAAATGGCAGCCACATCTCCACCACCAGTGTGTGACTGTGGAGTGAATGAATAATGGCCTTTGTAAAGCGCTTTGAGAGCCTTGAAAAGTGCTGGTGTAAAGTCCTGAGATCTATGTTTAAAAGTTATGTGAAAAAGACATTTCAGTTTTATTTCAAATTTTATTTTATTACATTCAGTGAGAGCTTTTGTTGTGAAAGGCTTTGGCACTTGAGGAAGCTGACAGGACTGATGGGAGACTAGCTCTGATGATTCTAGTTATGAATTATAAAGTTCTATTTCACATTTTAAAAACTATTCTTATTCTTGCATAACCTAATAACATTATATAAGGGTCATGTCAGTTCTACGTACTTTGGTCCACATGTCACTGTTGCTAATTTCAATGTTAAAACTTAAAGATAAGATAAGAATAGAACTTTATTGATCCCACAGAGGGGAAATTCAGTTGTACAGCAGCTCTTTGACAGGTAAAGTGCAAAAAGTAAAAGAAAGATGCGATAGAATAAAAATGTATACACAATCTCAGCAGCAAAAAATATTTTAAATAGAATAAAATGTGAAAGTTAAATCAAACAAAACAAAAACCTATTTATATATACAAAATAAAGGAGGGAGAAAAAAATGGACATTGCACAGTACCCTTGGTTATTGTTACACATGTGAGTAATAAAGTCTAACTGCATTAGGTAGTATGCACATAGGTAATGGAAACCACAAAGAAGTGTTTGTCATTTGATGCAAATACTTTATTCTGACATGTGTTTATGGCATTTTGAATGCAGTGTTACATTTCGAAGGAGATGTTAGGCATTTTGCAGTTTGTGTGTGCAGTTTGGGAAATTGTGTGTAGAGGCTTAAAAAAACTGTAAAACTAAATGGCCTTTAGACAGTTTTGAATCATTGGTAGAGCTTGGTAGCGAACATTGAGATCTTGCCTCCAGTTTGCAGACTAGAAAAGAAGTATAAATTTTATTGCCAGAATCTATATATAATTACTTTAAGATTTGTTTACAATTGTGAATATAGTCAATTGTATGAAGTGAAAGAATATAGACTAGAATAGAGAAGAATAAATGTTTACAGCCTTGTACAACAGATAGCGTTAATCTCTTGTCCAGAGCTAGACAGGGTGAATCTGTGATTATTTCCTCTGGTTATGCTCTATTAAACACTAGAGTTGCATGTGGTTCATGTGACTACTTTGATTGCCAGGCGTCTGTGTACCTTAATCTATGTGCTTGTTGCAGTTCATTTAACAAATAAATGTCCCTGTTATTGATTGACTTTTTGCCTTTTGTACTATTTCATGGTTTGTGAGGAGACATTTACAGTTACCCAATTTGAGTCAGTAATGCAGGTCTGTTAGCTAAACAACATTATTGTGCATAAATTAAAGAAATAACATTAAATAATAATAAATAGTTTTCAGTCCACAATGGTTATATATTAGACATCAGTGCAGAAGAATCAAAATTAGGCTTTGTTCTAAGGAGGTGGATGTTCACGCCTCTACATGACAGGTTCCCAGAGAGCAGATGTTGGTAGCTATGTCTAGGTCTGCCCCCTGGTTATCTAATGTTCTGTGTGAACATCGTGCCAGCCTCCGGTCAGCTGAAAGAAAATGGCGAAAGTCAAAAGATCCTACTATCCTCTGTCTCTACGAGTCTCTCCTCTCTACCTTGTCCGCTGATGTCACCTCTGCAAAAACTGACCACTACCACTCGAACGATCATTAACTCACCTGACTCGAGCACTCTCTTTAAAACCTTCTCTGCCCTCCTTTGTCCACCTGCTCCCCCACCTTCATCGGATTTAACAGCTGATGATTTTGCGTCTTTCTTTGTAAAGAAAACGACCGCCATCAGCAGTCAGTTCTCTGCGCCACCACATGTTGAACTTGTCCACACCCCTGATGTGTCATTGGTCATTCTAGTTCTAAACACCCTACCACCTGCCCACTGGATCCCATCACCACACATCTCCTTCAGGCCATCTCTCCATCTGTCGTGCCTGCTCTCACCCACATCATCAACTCATCTCTCTCCACTGGGTCATTCCCCACAGCTTTCAAAGAGGCCCGCATCACACCACTATTGAAGAAACCCACTCTCAACCCTACACTGTTAGAAAACTACAGACTGGTTTCCCTCCTTCCCTTCATTGCCAAAGCTCTGGAGCGAGTTGTGTTTAACCAGCTCTCATCCTTTCTCACACGGAACAACCTCCTGGACCAGAACCAGTCTGGGTTCAAGAGCGGACATTCCACCGAAACTGCCCTGCTCTCAGTCATTGATGACTTGGCAACATCCAAGTCATCTGTACTCATCTTACTGGATCTGTCTGCTGCTTTTGACACTGTTAATCATCACACCTCCTGTCTTCTCTGCAATGGGCGTCTCTGGCGTTGAAATGGTTCAAGTCTTACCTCTCGAATAGGTCATTCAGAGTATCCTGGAGAAACGAGGTCTCTGAGTCCCAACATCTCAATACAGGGGTGCCAAAGGGCTCAGTGCTTGGGCTGCTACCCTTTTTCATATACATACACATCCCTTGGCTCTGTCATTCAGAAGCATGGTTTTTCCTATCACTGCTGCAGATGACACTCAACTCCACCTGTCATTTCAACCTGACGATCCGACGGTCTCTGCTCGCGTCTCGGCATGTCTAAGTGACATCTCACTTTGGATGAAGGACCATCACCTGCAGCTGAACCTTGAAAAAACAGAACTGCTTGTGATTCCGGCCAAACCAGGGACCTGCCATAACCTCTCCATTCAACTAGGCCCATCAACCATTACACCGTCCAGCACTGCCAGAAATCTGGGAGTGGTAATTGATGATCAGCTAAACTTCACAAGTCATGTCGCCAGCACCACCCGGTCCTGTAGATTCATCCTCTACAACATTAGGAAAATTAGACCTTTCCTATCAGAGCAATCTACGCAAATCTTAGTCCAGGCTCTTGTCTTGTCCAAACTGGATTATTGCAATGCTCTACTGGCTGGACTTCCTGCCTGCACAACCAAACCTCTGCAGCTGATCCAGAATGCAGCGGCAAGAGTGGTCTTTAATGAACCGAAGAGAGCGCACGTAACTCCTCTCTTCATTAGGTTACACTGGCTCCCAGTTGACGCCCGCATCAAGTTAAAAGCTATGCTCTTGGCCTACAAGACCACCACTGGTTCTGCACCCTGATATCTTCACTCATATATGAATTCCACAAGTTCCACATAGGTGATCTACCTGCTGCTACAAGATCAGTAGATTCTGTAGCCATCTTTAAAAAACGCCAGAACACCTAACTGACAAACACTGAATTCTACTTCCTTTCTATCTCTTCCTTTTCTTTAAAATATACTGTGTATACTCTGCTGGGTTTAAACTGACTAGTTGTTGGTGCACTTATGCTTTTTGCTACCTTGTGTTGTCAAAATTGCTTCCATTGTTTTCCTCATTTGTAAGACGCTTTGGATAAAAGCGTCTTACAAATGAGTAAATGTAAATGTAAACGTTATTGAAAGCAGAATAGCATTAGCATAAAAATATATTGTGATGGTGAGTTAGTGAAAACATACTGTACATGCTGAAGATATAAAACAGAGGGATAAAATTGGAGTTGTTATTTATTGGTTATTGTGCTATTATTTTACTTACTATATATTAACATTAAAATATACAGTATTACAGCTACACCTTAAGAACAAAAACCTTAGTTTTTCAGTCCTTTATGTCTCTTCCATAGACAATCTGTTTAATGTTAATACAGTGAATCATTGAATTATTTACATAATGAACCCCTGAAACTGTTTCAACTGTGTTCACTTCTACCGTAAAAATATCTGTCATAATAACCGGTGTACAAGTTCTAATACAGATGCAGAGTGTACTGTGTGGCTGTAGTGCAGTGGATATACGCAATGCTCAGCTGTAAGATTAGCAAAACATTTTTACTCTTACCTGAGACCGCTTAAACAGACGGTTTTTACTTCCAGTTGGAAAAATGCTTTAAACCCCAAATTGTATATTGTTAAAGCAATTATTTGTGAAAAAGCAAGTGTATTTTTTGATGAAAAATGAATATGTATTTTAACAGAAAGAAACAGCTCAAAAAAGTAAAAATTTATCAACAGAGAAAAGGGAGGCAACGCAAAACGCGGATAAATACTGTCAATTCAATCAAGTAATGTTTAACGAGGCGGAGATAATTGCTGTCTTAATGCTGACCAAGCTAAACTCTGAACTTCATTTGGTGTAATGTATTGGTATCTTGGCCTATTTGTCTATTATGTGTAATTAGTATAAATATGGTGAATAACACGTCCTCTGTGATGTTAGAGCTAGACAGGGTAGACTTCAGACCCTGCCACAGACCAAAGTGGTATAAAACACATGTTTGTATCCAATATTAAACTTGGAGGAAATGATGCAATGGTGTATTTGTACCAGAAACAGTGATGGAGTACTTTCTCTGGCTGTTGAGTCTTCCCACTAGCACTTATCTGTCTCAGTTTCATTTCACTTGTATCTATCAGAAAGACGCCCCCAGCCTCATTCCCATATCTGAGCCTGAGGCTTCTACCCCTCAGTGCTCTGTCTCCATCCGCCCCTCCCTTCATTTCCCCGCTCTCTGCATTAAGCTCTGCTCCTCTCTGATCCTAGTAGCAGTGCCTACAGAGGCTCCTGAGACCAGTGAGCACTGCCACTCTCCAGTCGGCTTCTCAACACTGCCTGTGTAAAACGAGTGGGGGATGTCTTCTTCTCTACCTTAGGCAAGGAAGAGGAAAAGGAAACACAGACATACATCGAGTGAGAAGGAAGTGAACATTAGGGCTGGAAGAAAATATCAATGTCTCAATATTAAAAATTGTCTTTTTACATTGGAATTATTTTGCACTTACATTGTCAATTATAAGTTTAAGAGCAATGATACAATGTGGACCCTATTGCTTCATACTTATTGTGGACAATGCATTGTATAATGTATTGTATCATCAGATGTATTGTGATCATATCGTCCAACATACAGTGAAATGAATGATGCTGAATGATGCTGTAAATTGTACTGTAGCATTAAACACATCATCAATTTTTGTTTTATCAATAATATCAATTATGTAATCATTACGTCAATCATAACGTACTTCAAATCGATTATTAATTGTATTGTATTGTATCATGAGTCACATCATCACTCCAATTTTATTGTGACTTATTATCAGTGTTTTTCCCAACCGAGGGTTCGCGGACCCCTAGAGGTCCATGAGGATGTTTCAGGGGTTACACAGATTTATTTGATAATTAATTACATTTATGCCGTGCTGCAGCATGCTAGTGTGCCTTGAGAGGTCGTCAGTTGTGCTGTGGAGAAATTATCCAGTTTTACCTAACTGCTCTAAAAATGATTTAGTTACTGGAAATATATTGTTATTTTTGAGTGTTTGTGTAAGATCTATTCAGCTAATGACTCGCAGGCCTACAGAATTTTAGATCTTGAGAGGTTTAAAAAAAACACAGGTTTCGCCCTTATCAGAGTTTAGTGTTGGCAAGTTTCTCAGATTTCCCACTTTCTCCTTGAGCCTGAACACATCACTAACATTGTCTGCGTCTAAAGAGCAGAGTTTTTCTGTTGACAGCGTGGCTCAGTAAATGTGAGTAGCATCTGCATCTGTCTCTGCACAAACACACTCTCACTGCTGGTGCACAGTTTCTAATTAAAGGTGTAATGCATGTGTCCTGTTAAGATGTGTATTTTTTCAAGTTTAATCTGTAATTCCTACAGTTCTACAGGAGGAAAATTAGACTTTAGCTGCAATGAAACAATTTGGTCCATAATAGTTTTCTCTTTACTTTTTGTGTTAAATAGTTTTAAGATGCCTTTATTGAAGTGATAGATCTTATTATCAGTAATGTGTCTTTTAGTGTTGATCCTTTTTTTAAACTTAAATGATAATATTGAACTAAACAAATGTTGAATAGTGATATTAAACATTCAAATAAATTGTAGATTTTTTATGTTTCTGACAGAAATGACAAGTAATGAAGTAATTCAACAATCAAAAAAGCTATAAATACTTGTTTTCAGACACATTATTATTGTTGTTATTAGTTATTAGTGTCCAATAATTCCACTGAAGTTGAACAGTCCTGGCCTGTGTCATGTAGTGACTGTCCTATAATAAAAAATACTCCTCCAGGTCAGTAGCACAATAACTACATTATTCTTTATGTCTTTAGAGTCTCATATTGAATATTTTGGCTCAGACTTCACCTTTGATTTGACAGTTTTATGGCAGTCAGTTATGTTACTAACATGTTTAATGTAAGTAAATTCTGTTTTAGAGTATCCCAGCCAGTGTTGGTCATCTTACTTCAAAAAAGTAATTAGTTACAGTTACAAATTACTTCTCCGAAAAAGTAATTGAGTTAGTAACTCAGTTACCACATTGTAAAAGTAACTCAGCAATATCAAAGATGTTTAAATTAACTGATTGAAGAATAAAAACACTATATAGTATATATATATATATATATATATATATATATATATATATATATATATATATATCAACTCAATAGATTGCAGTCTGCCATATGATATAAATAAAAACATATAAAAATAAATATTGAAAATAAAATAAAATGGCAAAATTAAGTCACACAAATGTAAACAAAATGTAAAAAAAACAAAGGGAGATCTGGCCATTAAGTACCTGTACCTGTAAATTATTGCACAATAAACAAAACACAATCCAACTCTCTGTAGATTAACATGTTGTTCATTCTCAAAGAAAATGAATTATACATTAATCTATTCTAAAATACTCCTCATCTAACAACTGAACCAGTGGTTGTTGCTGACACGTAAAATCGAGTGTCGCTTGTTTTAACAGTGGCTCTCTCTCCTTCACTGGAACTCACGCAGCTGCCTTTGGGGTTAGCAGCAGCAACAAGTGTCGTGTTAGCATGTGTTGATGTGAGGTGCTTCAAAAGGTTTGAGTTACTTGATGCAGACGTGGATAACGTCTTTTTTCCTGGACATAGCATGTTACAGAAACATTCTTGCCTTTAATTTCAATCGAGAAGTAGTACTGGTACTTCCAGTTCGAGAACGCCACCTTTAAATTTCCCCGGCTCCTCGCCATTGTCGCTGACGCTGTCTTGTGTTTAGAGGAAGTGAGCAGGGCACCGCCCACACACCCCTGCTCTCTCCAGCAGCAGCTGATGTGTAGCCAAAGCATGACACCTCGCGCTTTATTCAACCAAATTGTAGTAACACTTTACATTCTCAGTAACGATAACGGTGTTACAGCGATGGAAAAGGTAATTAATTAGATTACTCAGTCACTGAAAAATGAACGCCGTTAGTAACGCAGTTATACTCTAACGCCGTTAATTCCAACACTGATCCCAGCAGACATTATGGGCCACATACACTAATCAGATGTCATACCTTTTATATGACCACTTTCTGAAGAATTTTTGACACGTATGAGGGGGTACTCATGGTAGGACTAAATAACCCAGGGGGTCCACAAGACAAAAAAGGTTGGGAACCAGTGACTTTTATCATCAGTCCGATTGTATTGTAAAACATATCAACAGTCCTAGAACAAACTAGCATGCACTTTATACTAATACCTGTCTAACCTGTTTTTTCTTTGTGGTAGTTGTTGTAACTTGTTATTTATTATTGTTGTTGTATTTTAAAATGACATGTGCTGCAGACCACTTGGCCAGGTCGCTCTCATAAAAAAGCTTTTGATGTCAATGGTATTATCTGGTTAAATAAATGTTAAATAAAATCATGAGTCATTTCATCAGTCCTATTGCGACTTGTATTGTATCCCATTATTGGCTCTTAGTAAAGCCTTAGTAAAGCTTGTGATGATATGTACAAGAGACAGTAAGGAGTAAATGTAAAACAAAATAAGAGAAGAAGAGCAGCAGCGCGAACGGGGAAGAAGATCAGATGAGTGAGCGACTGAACCCTCAGAGAGGGAGAGATAGAGAGAGAGGAGTAGAGAGAGGGAGGGAGGGAACACACTGCAGACTCTCGCCCACTGTCACTGCTCCACAACCAGAGGACAGAGGCAGCAGCAGCCACCGACGCAGCGCTATGGAGGAGGGACACGGAACCATCACTCACAGTCCCCCCTCTGGGACCATCCCACAAGTTAAGAGCTAAACGGGATTGCGTGTAGCACCGGACCTCAACTCCATACATACATTTACACACACACACACTCTCAGTCGCACCATTACTCTTCACTTCCATTGGGACTAGTACAACCTTTTTAAATGAAGCTCCCTGCGCTGACCTTCTGATCTGAGTGGATTTACTTTGATTCGGACCATGGGGCCGGGACGGAGGGGCGCAGCAGAGACCCTCCGGATAAGGACAGAGGGGAGCGGGTACCTTTTGGTGACATTGCTACTGCTGCTGTGTGGCTTGCGGAAAGCGGACACGCAGACAGACGATGGGAAGTCTGTCTACTTCTGGGAAACAGGTAACCACTAATTAGACATTAAACAACATTGCAAAGGCTTTGTGATGGTTGATGCTGATTATGTGTTGTGCATGCAAACCACTGTGATGTTTGACCTCCCACACTGAGGAGCAACTGTTCATCATTAGTGGCTGCAGTTCAGTAGTTCTAACCAAATCAAAGCTAGACTTGATGGTGTTGTTGCTGCGAGTGGCTCATTGAATTCAATGCAACAGTGAGGTTTGGATCTTGCAAAGGCTGACTTTGGAATTGTTGCATTAGAGGATGTTTTGCATAACTCCCTAAATTTGTACAAGCAGTTGGTCATCAAGTGGAACAGAAACTGCTTTTCAAATACATTTTGACAGAGCAATTGTCAAACTTAAGCCAACTTATTCTGGTTTCAGAAAATGACGGTAGATAGAAACAGGGTTACAAGGGATAATCTCCCTAAATTCAGAAAAAACGTCATATGTAAAGTCATATTTAATCTTTTCGGTAAATGTATATTAATATACAGTACATATACTGTATATTACATGATGATACAGACATACATTTACCAAAAAGATTAAAACGTTATTTGTTGTAAAGTGGAAACGACAATTTCAAATTTGCAGAACAGCAATCTTCAAACTCATTCTGCTGTCTTTTTTGGTTTTGGAAAAGAATTATTGACACAAACAGACTCGTGGAAAAACCAAGAGAGCTAATTATACAAAACTAAAATCTGGAAGAATAACCCTGATTTAGCAAAAAAGCTGTTGCTCATAAAGTGGAAAGGCAACAGCTTTTAAAATAAACAATAAGGTAGTAAGCATCAAACTTATGATGGTAACCTTTTTTGTTTTCAGAAAATAATGGCTGATACAAACCCAAGTGAATTAATTCAGAAATTTGCAAAAACTCCCTAAATATTGCTGAAAAATTTTTGGTCATAAAGTGGACTTTGACACAGCAATCTTTAAATTCATGCTGCCTACTTTTTCAGATTTCAGCAGGAAGAAAAAGTTATAAAATGTATTTGCAAATTTTGAAACGCTTATGCATTATAGCAAAAGCTTTATCAGCTGGAAAATCACCCGTTAAGTCTTCCCCATCCAAAATCTTTATTTGTCATCTGTTGCATTAGCATTTAACACAGAAGTTCATCACTTCTCATTAGTTTATGGAAACAGCATTTTTCATGATGTGACATTTTAAAATTTAGTGTCAGTCTTTATGTAAACAAAACTTTTAAATGTGCTGTTACAACCTCACAAGATACATCCAACAGAGAGATGAACCGGAAAAATTCCTGAATCACATGTGGCACATAAGACTAGCGTGACTCCATTTTTGAATAGAAGTCTTCCCCCCAGAGTCTAAGGTCACACAACATTATTGAAATGTTGCCTCTGAGTTTTACAGTGGCTCGATGATTGATAGTCCGAGCTGCGTGGACCCAGTGGGGAAAGCAGGGAGAATTTGTATTAAAATGAGATTATACTTTAACAGTGCAGGTATTGGAGAGTAGTGGGTACTCACTGATTTATTAGCTGTAGTTGCTTCAGTGATGCTGTGATCATGGATGAAATGAAATGTGATTAAGAGCAAAAAGTAAAAGCTTAGTTGATGCAGTTCTGTCTAGCAGTTTGAAGTGAATGATGAATTAGGCTGCAGTGTTGACATTAGGGGGCATTGATTGGATCAGTCATAACTTAGTCAAAAAGGATTAATAATAATGTCTATCTGTAACAGTCGGTATTTAATCACAGTAACATAACCTCAATCTACAGGATTTGAAATGTCGTTGTCGCCATTGTCCTAACCATGCAGAGTCTACCATCATTTTTTTTTTAGTTGCCGCAGACTTTGACATAATGCCAAAAATGTTTCTGTGGACAACCAGGAACATTCTATAAACTATAAAACAAATACTCCCTGCCTCTTGATACATCTCCCTGTTTTCCCTAGATAATGTCCAGGTAATTGTAATAAAATCAAGCTCCATAGTTTAAAACTGGGACAACTGTGACACATTGGGGAGGTTCAGACTCTTTCACAATACGCCAGAGTTGGAGCAGATAATTGCCTCCGAGCTGTTACAGTTGTGATTGTTGGAATAGCTGGGGTGATGGACCAGATTATAGTGTATTGTCAGCTGGACGACACATGCAGTGGTTGGTGGAAATGTGGTTCTTCAATGATGTGGTGTTTAAAGCAATACTTGTCTTGGGAGGTCTATGAATCTGTTCTGTGGGCGACTCATCTGAAGACAAAAGGTTATGTTTCTTTTTCTTGTCCAAAGAATTTGTTTGGTCAATTTGCGTTTGATTTCTGAAGTCGGACACAAATGGACCCAGATTAAACTAGCTCTAAATCAAAGCATTGCATAAAGCCTGACCAATTTTAGATCAATGGTTATGATTGCACAGGTGGGACTTTGGGAAGAAAGTGAGTCTGACTGGCCAGGCTAGTGTTAGAATCAACTCATCAAATGAGTCTCAGTTCACCTGTGCTGTCAGTCACCTCACTCCTAATGCTCCTTCACACTGCCCTGCCCAGCAGCACTCTGTCGCTTACGTCTTCACATCTCTCCTGTGCTTGTGCATCTTTAAAGAGGATGTAGCTGACTAAGGAGATTAAAGGAGCGGGGATTTACCCAGACTTGAGAAAGAGAAAGGCAGAAAGAAGCTCTAACTTAACCTACATCTATCCTACTGCAGGTCATGGTGTTGCTCTCCCACGCTACTGCACCTTTCTCCAGCATGTCTCTGAACTGAAAGCTCTGGGCTCAAACAGGAGCAGTTCTTCCTGACTAAAAAGCAGTTCATTGATTTCAACCCAGGAATCTTCTTTTCTTTGGTTTGACAAATGCCTGTAGAGTATTAAAATCACATAAGGCCAATTCTGTGCTTTGAATCTTATTGCTTTTCATCAAAATGTGATTATGTTTGCACAAGATTTGCATACCTTCCTCACCAATCGAACCTTGTTAAAGCACACTCACGCCCATACACCCAGCGCCATGGTGTTTGTGCACATTTGCAGAGTATGCAGTGGAGGGAATATTCTTGTGGCAAGCAATGCTCTGATGTTTTGCATATTGATGAGTGGTGCTGAAATACAGCCCCTGTCTCTGGAAACTGTGGGGAATTGGGCAGGCGTTGCTTTTATTGCCTCCTCTGAAGATATGATGTATCTGTTTTTGGAAGGTGAGGCAGTTCAGTGCTGCCTCAAGAATTCTATTCAAATGAGGCCGATGGAGACAACAGGCTCGGTGAGGCAAGTGCAAGCGATATTTCTGAAGGTTGGCAGCAAGAGTAACTAGAAGGGAATGAGAGCGATTATAGCCAGCATGAGGACAATGGGGAAGATGACAATGATAATGACACGCTACAGTTTTCACAAGCCTTTCAGGTGCTGCAGGGAGTTTGTCTCTTTCTCACAAATTGTCTTCTTCCTTGTTCATTTCTCCTCACTGCATTCTTTATGCACTTTTCTCTTTCCCAAACATTTGTCAAAGCATTTTTAGCAAAGAGCAAGCTTAGTTTCCAACAAGCAACACAGTTAGGTCTAGCTTGCCGAGGTTAAGAACAGCAAACCCCAATCAGGCATTTACAATTTGAAGCTTGACAGGTGGTACACTTTTTTCTGTGTATAATCAGATTTGTGTGTGCATGTTAAGATTGGTGTGTGCATACTCAGATATGTGAATGTGATCTGAAAAGGCTAAAAGTCTCAAGTCTAAAATTCACACAAAGTTCTGAATACAGACACATCAGCTGAACAGTCAATGTACCAAGTGATCATTTATGCTTGATTAAAATAAGATAAATCTACCAGCATATGTCCCCCTCTGTAAACATTACTCAATTTCAGAACAGTTTAATGGTGCAAAAGGTTGCATTGCACCTAGGGCTGAGCGATAAGACAAAAATGCCAAGATCACAATTTTGATTTGATCACAATTCCCCCATTTAATAAAAAACATTTTGTAATAATGGGTTTTGTGGATTTTGTATTATTGTCTATTGCAGAGGACTACTATGTTAGCTGTAATAAAACAAATACAGCTAGTTGCTTATAGTTTTTTACGGTCAAATAACAAACAATAAATGATTACAAATCAATAATGTTAAAAATCTGAAACAAATAAATAAAAAATATAATGAGACGTACGTTGCTGACTGTTTAAAACCAAAAATAGGTGTTGATAATGCAAAAAATTATAAATTAATTATTATTATGTTTTCTGTTGGAAAATGACATATCACATAAACAAAGTATAGTTTGTTTTTGGTTTTCTCTCGAGTGAGGATTGTCTATTGTCCAATCAGCTGACTTCAGTGTTTACCTGCACCCCTCTAAAAGCGTACCACAAAACCGGACTCACTTGGGACCCCAAGCCAAGGCGTCCCCTAAAAAAGTACAGTATGCTTTTTGGAGACCCTTTGGACCCCTTTTGGCCTGCACTGCACTGTCCCAGTGGAAACGAGGCTTATGGCTTGTGATATGACGGGGAGCAGTGGCTCAGTCCTTCAACCGGAAGGTAGGCGGTTTAATTCCCACTCTCCCCACAGTTCATACTGTCGTTGTGTCCTTGGGCAAGACACTTAACCCACCTTGCCTCCAGTGGTGTTCCAGCTGTAACACTGGTGAATAGAACCTTAATGTAAGTTGCTTTGGATAAAAGCATCTGCTAAATGACTAAATGTAAATAAAACTGCAGTATAAGCCAAACTTGAAGAAACATTGATCACTGGAGATGCACCTTCTTTAAACACAGATGCCTTTAAAGTCATTTTGTTTCATTACCGGGCCAAGAAAATATCAACTGATCACTACTGCTAAACTTTAAAGGTACTTACTGCAAGGGACAAATAATTGTCCAGTTCATAGTCTCACTATCATGCCAGAAAACAAGTCATCAATTGCCACCCTACTCTCTTGCCATGTTTTCATTGTACACAGACTGTTGGAGTCTGAACTTGTCAAAGGCTGGTGGCACGGAATACACTGTACTAAGTTATGCTTTGAAACAAAAATCCTTGACCTTACATTTTCATTGCAAGCTGTGTCAGAAAGGTAGCAATGACCTCCAGTTTTAACTTACAGTATCTTACACTGTCTACGTTTTCTTACACAGGAAAAAAAAAACAACAGATAATGAAAAGCAAGGTTAAACATGCATAAACATTTGCAATGCATTTAGAGATGCTTTGATTGAGCTTGGAACTAAAAGTGTCTTGTTGTAATGTATTGAGGGGGCTGTGTTTTATAGTAACGTCAGACGCTGGAAGTGTAAAATAAGAATTGAAGTTGGCCAGCCTTATTTGAGAAGGTGTTGCTGACTTGAGTTCTATCCATTCACTTACTGCACTGTCAAACAATCAATCCACCCTTTAGCTACTATTCTACTGCTTTGACCCCAAATGGAAATGTTCCAAAAGTGTTATCAGTTGGCTTATTTTGTTACCCTTTACATCTTTTCTGACAATGACAATGCAAATGCTAACTGTGCGGTGTAAACAAGCGGAGGAGGATTTAGATAATACATGAAGGGCGAAAGAGATCCTGCTGTGTTTCCATGTACAATCCAAACACGTCACACACGCAGAGCCCAGGTGCATCTTTCTCTTTGTGCCCCAGAGTCTGCTTCATTAGCTTCTGTTGTTGGAGCGACAGGGTTGCCAGGTTGGAGCTGTCAAGCCCTCAAGTCTGCCTCAGGACAAAGCAATTACAGGGGCTGGCACAAGTGATGATTCAGTCAAGCAGAGCATCCTGATAGCACTGCATTTGAACCTGTCTGTATAGGTTCAACAAACAATGCACAGCAGATAACAACTGATTGATTGCACTTCAAAATGAGCAGATACAATCATTATCTGATCATTTGAGTTATTTGGCCGGAGCTGCCCCTTTGATTCTTCTCCGTCCTGTCACATCAGGCCTTGAGGCATGTGCCACTTAGCCATTGGTCGGTTAAGTCACCTGAGTCACCTGAGTCACCTGAGGAGTGCTCTGTTAATCACCTGACTTAGTTACTTACCTCGTATGCACCTTGTACTTATTTCTGTGGAAGTTGAAGAATTAGATTATTAATACTAAAACTACTATCAGCGCAGTGTAGAAGGAATGTAAGTGTATTTATTTCACCAGATGATTGTTATTTGTTCTGTTTAGCATTTTGCTTAAGTTGGTTTCAATGTAGTTACATTTGAAAAGTCTTATTGTTTTTTCAGAAATTTTACTTTTTTCTCTGAATTCTTTATTTTTCTCATTCTCAGATTTCTGAGTTTTTATATTACCTTTTTGCTTTTATTTGATGGTGGATGGACAGGGGGCAGGGGAATGACATGGGGCTGTTGACTCAAGCCGGACTCAGGCCCTAGTATGCGGTACGCGTTCTATCAGGGTGTGCCAAAATTCTGTATTTAATTTCAGAATTTGTACAAATTTGAACTTTTCTGACTGTTATTTAGAATTCTGTCTGTTTTCTCAGAATTCTGACTGTTTCCTCATACTTAACTTTCAAAATCAGAAAAAAGACGATAGGTGTTCATATATCATTGTTTTTGTGATTATGTATTTAATGCATTATATTATTTTCTTGTTCTTATGTAGAAAGTACCACCACTAATTGTTGGAATAAAGCCATGTGACTTGAAACACTTGTCCTTGTACAGTACATGCAGAGTTAACTCTGTCCTGCTGATGTCACCTCTTCTGTGCTCGTGGAGGCCAACAGTGTTGATGGGCCATTGTTAGCTGCACACATGCTTCTTCATACGACTAGGGCTGGGTATTGTTCAAAATCTTTCGATCCGGTGCCAATTTCGATACCTCAGTTTCGATACCGGTTCCTAACGATACTTTTTTCGATACCATGTGTTTTAAAATCCATTTCAAAATCAACACAAATACATTAAACACAAAACTTTTATTTTTCATCTTAATTGAGACAAATTCTGGTAACACTTCACACTTCACACATCGTATCAATCCTAACTTGGCCAAAATTTACAAAAAAAGAGAAACCTTTTTGCCACAACATGAACATATTATAAATAAATTATATTGTGTACATCCTAATATTGAACCAACTAAAATTCAAAGGAATGTAAAAAAAAAAAAAACTTTTTAGTGCAAAATCAAACTGTATTTGTGTAGGCTTGTACACAGAGCTTGGCTGCCAAGCTGGATAGCATTGGCAGTGTGTCCTTCTTACTCCACCACCAAGTTGCTGGATTCACTGAGTGTTGAGTGTACACGGCAAACCTCTGTAGAGCTGTATCTCCTCCTGAATCTGGAGGTGCTGGTCATGCTGTTGGCTGTTACTTCTATCGCCATGCCTTCCTGCAAAAGGAGGCAGAGGCTAATGTGAAGGGGGAAATAACAGCGCTAACGCTACAGCAACCGACTAGCAGCACAAGCTAACATACATCAAGTGGTAGTCAACGTCATGGGGATGCATTTGGTAGGGAAATTACACTTATCTGTCAAGTATTTCTAAAATGTGAAACCTTAACGTTACGTTGGAAAAACAAAGATGTTGCCTGGTCAAAGAATAAGGTTAAAGCTAGCGCCTGGGTAACGTTACATCGCAACGCAGAGTTGCATCCACACACTCAAACCACTCGCGTTAGCGTAAACAATTACTTTAACTTCTGTTCGCTAAAAGGTAATATCTTCCTTTCTTACCTGCTACAATGTCAGAAATGCCAGATGATGTTGAAGGGGCAGGTTTGACTCGATGAGGTGCAAGAATCCTCTATTTCCTTCTTTTTCAGTCGAATACCCTGAAACTTTCTGCCTTCATATTGATCCGTGCATGGTCAAATGCTTCATTAAATTTGTGGTATTGTCGGCTTTGGTTGCAATACACTTGTCGCATATGTTACACTTTGCTGACTCGGCATCCACTTTTATAAAGTGTAGCCACACTTTAGATCTCTTTGGCATTATAAAACTGGAACGTTTGGAGAAAAAACAACTAACGTTACACTTGTGTTGTGTGAGTGCGAGTATCTTCAGATATCCCACCGTCACGTCACGTGGTGGTGGACAGCCAATCACGGTGAATGTAGTTCCTTACATGCACGTATGCTACAAGCTCACACAGACACAGCCGCTTGGCAAAAAAAAAAAAAAACCCGGCCGCTTGGCTTTTGGAACCGAAATTTGGCACCGAAAGATAAATAATTTTTCGATACCCATAGAATCGAAGTTTTTCATTCGATACCATAAAGGTATCGAAGTTCGGTACCCAGCCCTACATACGACAGAGCAAGGTATCTGTTGTCCAATCAGTGTTGTGATGTACTTTTTTAAGATAGAAATCTTTTTGCCTTTATTTGATAGGACAGTAGACAGACAGGAAACAGGGTGAGAGAGAGACAGCGAGAGGGGAATGACACTGGATCAAATTACCCGAGTATATGGTACGTGCTGTACCAGGTGAGCCACAAGGACCCCACTCTGACTTCAGTGTTTAACCAAAGCATAACACAAAGCCTGACTTGCTTGGGACCCCTAGCCAGAACTGATCCGTACCGTCCCAGTGGAATGGGTATATTAGTAATTCTAGCTAACATTATCAACATCTGACATTTCCAACTATTAACCATTTGGTCATATCATTTACTAGTTTCTACATTTGAGGGAAAAGAGAGGTACAAATAAAGACTGGTGCTTTGTCAGCACCAACAACACAAAAGTCAGGTTTTTAAACACTAGAACGCTGTTTAAGGTTTGGTATACTCTAGTCTCTTTACCTTGTGGCCATAATGTTCATACTTTCAGCATTTAACTGGAATGTAACTGTAAATGAAGGGTGAATGGACACAGGTCAAACAACTTTGTAACTTTACACAGGTTGCTTATTGGTTTGCCAAAGAAGAAAAAAGCCAGACATACGTCAACACACATTTAAGCATCGACAGCTGTAACTCTTCGTTGTGAACAGTATGTGTTGCCATGACATGACAGTCAAGTTTTCATTTGTGCATTTTGAGCTTGATGCCAATATGCCAACTCAAATTTACATAAAAGGAGTGATTGGTGCCCTGTGTGTGCCGTGTCTAAAAAGAATGGCCTTTTCAGACAACCCTCCAACTGATAAATTATTAAAATAGTGTTCCTTTAATGGAGAGAAACACACAGATACATTTTTGTTTTCTGTGAATTAGGCAACCAGAGGCTTAAATCCACACCCCTGGAGAGGAAATCAATACAGCAATGCTTATCTTTGCTAATTGTTGATAAATTGCAGTAACTGTGCCCTATTCTGGTCTGTTGCACTGAAACCCACACACACCTTTCCTTTGTCTACAACAAACACCATATGACAGACAGACAGAGACTATTCACGTTTCAAATCAGAGTGTATGTGATGTTCAATGTTGGTTGTGAAATATTAATGTATCGCTCACAGCACCTTGTAGAGTTTAGCCCGTCGCTCAAAGGGGAAGCTGTTAATGTTGTGGAGATATCATTGAGTGACAAACTGTATTGTTTATTATAAGTTGAGTTACTTGAACTCAAACTAAACAAGTGACTTCACAGGATCTACTCTGTGTTAAAAGAACATATGAGCAGGAATAAATGCAACACTTTATGTTCAAGCAGAGTTCAATGCACAGTGGTAACATTTCAACAGACTTTGTCACAAAATAAAATCTCCAGTTAGGCATTGGTTTTCAAGGTATAATTCAGTTTTACAATACACAATAACTACCATAACATAAACTGCATAACTGGTGACATAAATGAGAGCAGAAGTGACACATTTACAAAATAGCTTCTGTATTTAACACAACTTCTCGTGCTGTCAAATTATTGAATCAGATCACTTTTGAGGCTTTGGGATGACTTTGGGGGAAGTTGGGAAAAAGACTGGGTTTATAGAGTTTAAACAGAGCCAAAACCCACAAACAAATGTGCAAACTGTGTTTTACAAATGATATGCAAACAAACATAACATGGTTTTCAAATGCAAAACTATATTAATAAATAAAAATGCTGGATTTACAAATGCTTTTAAGAGATTGCTTATTTGGTTTGTTGAGTGTTTGAACCACAACACCCCCGCTGCAGTGGGAGCTCATGACATTTGTAACACAAGGGTTTCATTAGTACAAAGCAAACCCTCAGCAGATACAATGTTAGGGCCAAAGGTCAATGTGGTTCTACACGCCCCCTGCTGCAGTTACAAAGAAATGTCATGTAAAGGGAAAACCTGTTTCACAAACATGTGTTTTGTAGTTGTTGGAACAAGTTATTCTATTTATAAGGTGGACTTTGTTATACATTAATTGTGTGTATATTTGTGAGTAGGATTCGAATTAAAACACAACATATTCATTTGTTAATTTTGTGTTTGAAAATCATGTTATGTTTGTTTGAGTATCATTTGCCATTTATAAAACATAGTTTATTTGTTTGCAGGGTTTTGATCCTGTTTATACTCCATATAGTTGAGACCAAAGTCTTTTCTCTACACTGCACAATTATTTTAGTCTTGAAAGATTTGTGCAAGCCACACTGCAGGACGTGAAATAGGTAGACTGTAATCTACAGAGCAGTGGAACAAACGTTCAGTCATGATCACAGTGGGATTGAGTCATTGGTCTGTGTCTATCCCAAGCTGTCATGGCGTCAGTAATATAATAATAAGTTAGCACTTACATTAGCGGCTTTTATGTGCATTTAAAAGAAAACTCTACAAAGTGTCCTCTGTATTTGAGTTCTAAATAGAACTTCTACTCTGTTTCTCCTCTGTTTCTCCGGTTCTATCTTTCATAAGCTACGTCGGCCAATTTTTCCCTCAATTGCACATCTTTCGTCTGAGATGGACAAACTTGTAGTGTAGACCCAGCTTTTCATCACCGGTTGATGTGGCCAAATGAACAGACCAGTAACACTTGCTTTATAGGACTGCACTCTATCATTATATAAACTTTTAATGTATTTTGTCATAACAGGCCAGACAAATGTCTCATTGACCTGGATAACACAATACAGTCATATTGGGATTTTTCAAGGCTATCTCACTGTCTGAATCTTATATTGTCTTGTGCCTATCTCCATTTATCTTCAGCCACAGGCGCTGGCAGGTTCATTTTCAAGCTGCTATTGGATGTCTAAACAGTTTAAACTTTTGGGCAATTGCTAATCAAGGTGGTCAAGAGGTGTTTTTTTTAAGGTGGTCACTGCATATTAAGACATAAGAAATACACAGTAGAAAATTAAAGTGGATTAAAGAAGTTGGATTGGACCAAGCACTGAATTATTTATCTCTGGCAGGTCCATTTATCTATTCTCCAGGGTTGTTCATATAAAAGCCAGCAAACTTGAATTAATCATTACAATTTAACATGGTTCACAGTAAACATGTTTAATCCTGTCCGTCTTTCTATAAATGGAATTCTTTGTGGGTATTTGACTGATTTGTGTCCTCAGTTCCTCTCAGCGCCGGTCTTAGTCTAAATTAGCACCTGTCTCTGTGCGGCCTGAGAATCCTCGGCTTTAAATAGCTTTGCTAATTCCTGGATAATATAAGGCATTGTACTGCATCAGCAACATGCCGCACAAAACAGGTAAAGCTGCCGGATTTTAAGGAATTTTACTGCTGTCATTGTGAAAAATCCTATCCTTTGGAGATTTTGTTCCAGTTTTAGTGAGTTCATTTCAGCCTGGCCCGGTGTGACCTCCATTAGAATAGAACCAGAGGGTGAGCACGGGCCTGAGAGTAATAGACCAAGTGCTGTTTAAAATCCTTAGAAACAGCCAACAAATCTAGGGCATGCATATTAATTAAAGAATATTTCCATAGGACTCAGTTTGTTGTAGAATGTGCCGACAGGTTTTGAGTTGAGTTTTGTTTAGGGCAAATCAACATACAAAACACCCCTTTCAAAGACTGCTCTGTAATCTTTTTGGGTTTCCTGTACAAGTCATGTGACTAAATGAAACTGTAAGTGGCATCATGGAACATGCCAGTTATTCAGTTACCCAAGAGCCCTGAGTATTCTACAATAACGTTCACTCCAAAAAGGGCCAAAAAGCCAAAAAGCTACCTTCTTTTTTCTTTGTTACATTTGAGTCCATGTATGTTACATGAGTTTAGATTAGAAACACTGGAGTATCCTGTATGTACAATGAAGTGTTCTCTCTGTTCTCAGGCTGCAGATGAGGGAGCTGGCTGAAACAGTTTGGTTTTGCTCCAGTGACAGGCTAATCAGATTTACCACAATAGAAATGAGACAGTGGCCATGTGCCACGACTCAGCTCTCATGGCACAATCTATTACATGTGACCTGGGGTGACTTGTCGGGTTGGCTCTGTCCAAACAGTATTCAGTTATAAAATATCTGGTCCAGTAAAGGCCAGATGTTGTTTCATCTAAATGGCCAAGATCACAGATAAAGGAAGATTACACATTACAGATTATCAGCTTCCAAAAACTGTATTCAGAGCCACATAAGAGGATTCATTGTACCTTCTTCCTCATGAATCTTTTAAACAGGGCAGTACACCAGGGGTTTGGTAATAAATAAATGGATTAGTGATATATTTCTATTTCTATGGGGATATTCTTTGTGATTCTTTATAGCTGGGCCATCCATTCTTTTTCTATTCCATAAAAAGCATTATTTTTGTTCCTGTCAAATTGAGTTTGATTTGATGGTGGAGGAGCAAATGGGCACAGATTGAACTGCCCCTGAATGCAGCTGGATAGAACCATTCAAGGACACAACCAATCAGAAAATAGGGGTTGGTGCCAACATACGCAGAATTAACTTTCTCTGGACTGACACAATTTGAAAAACATACAACCAATCAAAAAACCAAACAAAAAAAAAAAAACAGCATTGCATAAAGCCCGTTTCAGATAAACAGTTATGATTGGACTGGTAGGATTGATTTGATGGATGTGAGGTTTGAATGTAAGGTTTTCCAGACACACTCCACTATGAAAAGAAAGTGTGCTCTTGGTAAAATGATGAATGTATAGATACAAAATACCAGTGTGTTTGCGGTGGGGTGATCCTGGACTTTGAGGTTTTTTTTGCACCTGAGCTGCTTGATCTGGACTTCTGGACTTTCCAGTTTTGTCTGAACTAAATTGTTAGGTGTGAAAACTCAGACTATTGGACTTTCCCTGATGATGTGATTTCTGACAACGGGGGGCGTGTCTCCTGTATTTACTATTTAAATGTGTATTTACTGTGTGCAATACAAGTGTGCAATGAAAACAAGTCTGTGTCTGAGGCTGAGCTTTACTCTCTCCAAAACAGACAAAAAGTAAATGTCCCGTCAGCTGTGGAGAACAGAGAGAATGTGAGCAGTAATCTGTGTTAGCAAAGAGGCTAAACTTTAAACAGAGGCTGCTTTTGTCCCGAGTCTGAACCATAAGTTATTATTTCATAAAACAGTCTAAACTAACTTGTTTAATGCTCTTGTCAGAGAATAATAATAATAATAATAATGTAATAATGTCCTGGTGGATCATGTGCTGCTTCCTGTGTCTCTGCTGCCACTGAGAGTAAAGACCAGGGGTCTCCAACCTAAGGCCCGACTTACTTGACTTACTTCTGGTCCTCACATTAATTATTACTGTTGATACTCTTGTTATTATTAATAAATAACAGGTGAAAATGCATGAAAATGTAAACCTGACTCCGCCAGATAGAACTGCTAATGTGACAGAGTCTGTTTCACAGAACCATCTGAGAAGGCTCCCATTGAAGGCGGGGAGGGGTCTTTTGTTGGAAACTTGGAGGTGATTGGATGAAGCACCGACTAGTATCCACCTACCACGAGATTTGTTTTAGCCAATCATAGCAACAATTGATTTGACATAACAAGAGTGCAGCAGTTTTGAAGAAACGAGAAACCGCTGTAACAGTAACAGGTTTTTGCAAAGTGAATCTGCGAATAAAAGGAACTTTAACAAACACTAAATTGGTGAATAAAACAAAGACATCGGCCAATGAAAAGAGCGTGTATGTATTTAGGATAAGCCAAAGCCAGTAGGAATAGAGCACAGACAAAACCCGCCTCTTCCTGTTTGTGCTGCCACATCAAGAGGCCGATGAGCCCATGGTTTGACGTGAGCGGATGGCTTGGCGCGATACAAGATGGATTTAGCCGAGTCTGGAAACTCCCAAATCTTGTGAGAATCCAGCTGCAGCGCAAGGTTATGAAAAGGTAACAGTTAAACAAATAAGAGTTGTTTTGATAAAGTTCTATTGTTTTAGGGAAACACATGAGACCAGTGTTAATTATTGGGGTTGATCTAAAGAGGTTTTAGGTCTGAGCTGAAGTTAATAAGAACTAATTATTGAACACAAAGTAATTAACCAGGTCTAAATCATCAGAGGCAGATTTATTGGGGATTTTAAGTAAACTTTGTTATTATCCACTTAATCAAAGTACTTATACACTTTACATGCAAATTCAATTGTATGTAAACGCATGTAGACTTATATTTTATTTAAGTTTATTTATAAACTTACAAATGAACAAACACAAACATTAGCCTATATTTACCATTAGCCTATTTTAAACCGTCTGTTATTTGTCTCCTCCTTTTCTTTTCTCCTGTTGCTCTTTATTTGCCTTATTGGTTGTGACTTGCTGCTGACTTGGTTTGGATCAAACAGGTTTTTTGTGCTTTGTGTGTGTCCAAAATTTGTCATTTGCTACACTCTATTCCTCATCAGCTGGTGTTTGCAGCATGCTCTCAGTTTCAAACCAAAACCCAATTTGGGAGCGTGGCCTTCTGTGGTATTCAGAACAGACTCTTTCTTGTTCAGGAGGCAGTTGGGTGAGGGGAGTGGTGGTGTCACTAAAGAAAGCAGTGACATTTACCTGAATGAGCCTCATATTCACTCGTTGTTCCAATAAAAGCCACAGAGAGAGGAGCCTGAGGAGTAAATATCCAGCTGTCCATCCAGCAGTGCTCTCATTAATCCTTCATCTCTGCCACCAGCCGTCGGCTCACACCACTCTTCTGTCATATTCTCCAGAACAGAAACACAGTGCGTTCTCGGTTCCTACAAGGGCTAGACGATTAATCAAAATTGAATCATAATTTTAGCTTCTTATCATTTTAAAAACAAGATAATTGACAAAGTAATGGTTTTGTCTAATGCCTTGTTGCACAGTTTCCAAAAACACACATTTTGCACATTCAGTACTTCTGCAGAAAAAGGGCCTGCGTTGAACTGCATAGTTTAGTTCATAGCTGGATTAAGCCATTCAACTGGACTTCTGCCTTTGTCTAAGTTAAACATACACAGACATGAGTCCAAGCACACATAAATGCCTGACTGACTTGTTTGTCACGCTAAATACTACTAAAATGGAAATCTTTACAACTTATTTTTCAAAGAGCAATGTTACCACTCTGGCATCCTGAGTTGGAAAAACTCATGGCCAACACAGCAACTGTTCCTTACAAAGAGAACATGAACATGTCAAAAGTTATAGCACACAGAGCTTTTTCCTTTGAAACTATTTATGTGGGAGACCAACATATCTATCAAGTTAAAGTTCAAATACTGTGGTAAATACTTTGGCAATAAGCAAGCAGCAGAGCATTAGAAGCCCACTCCATTTTAGATAAACAGTTCTGATTGGTCATATTGAACTCAGTGGAACTCGTGGTGACGGAGAGAGGTAAACGTTGTTACAGATTTTGAAAAAATGAGGAAAAAAAGGAGGAATACGAATGTAGTGATGTCAATGGATATGTACACCTACAGAGACTGATCCAGAGGCAGAGAGCAGGTAAAATCACAAGTTAGAACATTTCCAACTGTAGTTATCACACTTTGTCATTGTATTGGTGTGAAATGTGTAGATACTGCACTGTTAACACATTCTAGCTCACCAGCTTTGGGCCTGAGACGAAGTACACACTAGACTTGCAGGGCTAACACATTGGGACAGACAGCCATCCACATTCATTCACATTCACAAAGCCAGTTTAAGCCCTACTGGACTGAATTTAAATGGAAATGATGTGACATACATGTCTTATTATTTTGGAAGTTGACAAAAATGTCACAGTCCCTGCAGACAGAGCAGTGGACTGGGAAGTGTCTGCTTTATCACCAGACTAATGTGGAATAAAAGTTCTCCTGATTCCAGCGGGTCTGCAAAATCTATCAAGCCGCTTTGAAAAATTCAAGTCTGGAAGTTTGAAACGGAAAATCCGTGTGTTCCTCTCTTTTGTGGACTTGTGTAAACCATTAACAAGGATTTTGATCAACCACATGCACTATATGAGGTCATTGTTGCGCGGCCAGCAGATCCATCTATCATCAGGTCATCCACTATTGCACTGTCTCACATCTTTAAAAAGCCATTACATCTCACTCCATTATGAGACATAATGTTACATTACAATATTACTGTTGCTGTACATGGTCTTACATAAACTGTGCTATAGCCTTTGAATATAAAGCTACATATAGCTGCAGTCTGACCCACTTCTGACTGATCTGTGTTGGCTGTGAAAGCATGTGTTTTTGGCAGCTTGAGTAAAAATGGTGCAGTAATTCCTGGGAGTGCCCTGAGCAACAGTGACAGGACGGTGGCTTTAGGTAATTGTCTGTGACAGTGTTGGCCAAACTATGATTTGATGGAGTGGGTTTGTGGAATAATGTTGACCCCTGTGTTTTCTGGCTTTGCTTTGGTTTGCTTTTTACAAATATTAAGCCTAGTACAGGACGGCATGTTTTGGAAGAACAGCCCTTGATCTGGCTTTGGGAGTGTAGCCAGACGGAGATTGTGACGTCAGCTACACCACAAAAGGTATGAGGCACAAAGTGAAACTGAAAAAACAAAAACTATGTGACAGGGTTGACAGCTTCAAGTAAGTTGACTAATTAGTCAATGAGATCACATCTGGTTAAAATGTCCCTGGCTAAACATTAGTTGCATTGGGTGAAGTTTGGGAGAAAAGTGAGTGGGTCTATTCTGATGCTGTATATTTTAACCAAAGATAGTAAATGCTGCTGCTGTATGTGCACTGTGTAACTTTTATCCAGTAGAAGGCGCTGTTCCCTCTTCAGACTACCTAAGCGGCAAGTTTGGAAGAAATAACTTCTGAAATGGTAGGGTCAATTTAGTGTACTTAGCACAGTAGAATATAGGACTATATTTGTTTACATGGATGAAATCAATTTAGATTCAAATCTTACCACAACTGAAAGAGTTGCTTATGGTCCATTTACAGTGCCTTGCGAAAGTATTCGGCCCCCTTGAACTTTGCGACCTTTTGCCACATTTCAGGCTTCAAACATAAAGATATGAAACTGTAATTTTTTGTGAAGAATCAACAACAAGTGGGACACAATCATGAAGTGGAACGAAATTTATTGGATATTTCAAACTTTTTTAACAAATAAAAAACTGAAAAATTGGGTGTGCAAAATTATTCTACTATTCTACTTTTAGTACAAACAATTGTACTACTTTACAAATCCCTACCTGTGTATCATCTCAAACAGACAGTGACAGATGGTGCTGCGTCGTTCTCTGCTTCTTGGGAATCAACACTATTAGGCAGCACTTAAGAGTCGACAATTAAACCGATGTTCAATCCAGGCTGTAAATATTTTTCACTCCCACACAAGCACCATGCTTTGAAACAGTCAGAAGAAGTGGAGAGGATTACCCAGCATCAAAAATCCATACAAAGGACTTAAGGGCGAGAGATTCTGCTACACAGCGCTTAAACACTGGTATCAACATAATAAGACCTGAACGTATGACGGCAGGGGAAGAAGGAGTGATAGAGTGGCTGGCTAATCACCAGTGACAGGCCCCTGGATTAGAGGAGCAGCAGATGGCCTCGGGCTGGCCCTGCCTCTCTGTATATGTACATCCCAGTGGGTCGATAAGGCTCAGTAACTCCTCCGGCCTACAGCACTCGAGAGCGGCCACTGGCAATTATTCAGCAGTGAATACGTTTCCTCTGACCACCCACAGGTAGATGTAGCTACATAAACTACCAGTAAAACTAAGAAAAAAAATGCTCATTGCTTGATTAAGGCGTGTAACTGGACTTCTGTCTTTGTCCGAGTTTACACTAACGTTAAACAAAGTCAAAAGATGCTAACGTTAAACATTCTTATACTAGACTTCTTTTCCACCCTACCATCAATTCATTAATGAATGTCAATGTTAATGTTTTGAATTTCCAAGTTGAAAATGTGCTTTCTAAAGTGAACATTAGTGCTTTAAAAGGTTGGAGTTTTTTTTAAATACTTTTTATGTGAGAGACCTAAAAAAGAAGTTTCTCATCTTTATGATTTCCTTTTTTGTGAAGCCGACCATTTCCCAGTGAGTATTTAAGGGATTTAAATCATGTCTTAACAGTGCATTTGAAGTTTCAGCTGTTTGTATTAATTCTATATTAATAATAACATGTCTCTATAGGCCCTACTCTAGTCTGATTATTGTGTTTTTTTAGTTTACATTTACATTTACATTTATTCATTTAGCAGACGCTTTTATCCAAAGTGACTTACATTACATTACCAGTGTTACAGTCACTGGAGGCAAGGTGGGTTAAGTGTCTTGCCCAAGGACACAACGACAGTATGAACTGTGGGGCGAGCGGGAATCGATCCTACTACCTTCCGGTTGAAGGACGGCCGCTCTACCCACTGAGCTACTGCCGCCCCAGTTCAACTGTAAAATGAGCTGCTGTAGAAAGACATTGAGTGTAAAAGCAAATGTTACAGAACATAAAGTGTAACAGTTGTTGGTGCGGACCTTGGTGTTGACTTTCAGGAGAAAAAACACCCTCAAGATTCATTTATCAATGTAGAATGTCTTGAGCCAAACTATTGTCAGAGTGCCTGAAGTAAGTCAAATGTTTTTTATGACATATAATTATGTGACATTATGTAACATCAATAACAGTTGATAAGCAGTGTTAATTTTGTTGACGAAAACTATGACAAAAATATTTTGTCAACAAAGTTTTTTGTGGACAAAAACAAGACAAAAACTAAATAAAAAAGACTTTGACTAAAACAATAACTAAATAGACTGACATTTTCCATGGCTTTGATACACATTGATGTCTTTTTGTTTATATTACAATAGAAAGCAAGATTTTACTATTGGTATTGTTTTTCATTGATTAAAAGAAATTTTGGCAGTTGTGTTGAAATAAACAGTGTGAAATATGTTTGCACATTTAAATCTCAATTCTAAGATAGTATAGTTTTATGTCTGATACAGAAGGTCAAAATTATTACCTCATGTAATTTTAATTTTATTTTAGTCTAAAATTACATGACATTTTAGTCGACTAAAACTAGACTAAAACTAAAACAAATAATATGACTAAAATAAGACTAAAACTAAAAATAATTTTAATCAAAAGACTAAGACTAAAACTAAATTTAAATTTCTTGTTAAAATTAACATTGTTGATAAGAGATGATTGGAAAAAAAAAAAATCTTGACAAAAGCCCTTGTATACAACCATCTTAAAAAATAGTTAATGTAATGTGTGTAGGTGAAGACAGTTTGGCGCTGTTTGCGCACCCTTTAGTAATAGTTCACATACACCAGAACAATATTTCAAAATTCTTAATCCACAGACAGCGATCCAGTGTAGTTAAATAGCTTTAAATAAATCAATATTTTCAAAACATAAATTCCACAAAAAAGGACAACAGCAAGGTCAAAAAACGATTCTGCTCCACTCCACTAAGTTCCGCACTCCCATGGTGCATCAGGCATTTAATAGCATTTCTTGCTAAGTATTAAACAAAAGTAATAAATAACAAAGAATAATCAATAAAGACATTTGACTTATTGGCAAATAGAATTATTCATGTTAAGCAATTAGCCAAGAAATACAAATATTCAAGTTACCAATAGAAGTAACTGATAAGACCCAAAATAATGATAAATATCAAACTAGGATTAATAGAAATGATCATTATCAAATGCTAAATAATATAGAAAAGCTTTTAGGTTCCTACTATGTGTCTATTGAATGTATCATCCCCACATAGACTCGGTAAATCTTATTACTGTGAGTTCTTTGATTTAACCTTCTGAATTTCTTTTTTACTTTGAGAAAACAAAATTTCCCAAACAACGTTCAAGAGTCATTCATGCCTAAACGTAACCATTAAAGTTTTATCTGTATTGCTAATACAAGCCTTTTTTGTAGAATTTCTTCAATGAACAGTTAAAGCCAAGTAGATATAAGTTACTGGTTGATCTGAACAAATTATATTTACTGACAACTTTCAGACACTGTTCTCAGCCTGCAGCTTTTAAACTTACGTAACTAAAAGCCCATATTTGAACAGCGTCCAGTACATCTTCCATGCGTTGATATTCGATCGCACTCATCCATTAGCCTGTGCCTCTTGCTGCCCGCGGTGCTGTGGGTGTATGGCGTGGGCTCTACACCTCCTCTGCCCACTGCATAAGCACAGAGACACACTTGTAATCCTCAGAGAAACACATTGTTTAGAGGCCCAGCAGCTTTTCGCAAGTTTTAGCAGCTCCGGTCTGGAAGGAGAAAGTCTACAGTGCTCACACTTCCACTTATAGCTTAGCACTCGCATGTGACAGATTGTGAGAGGCATCTGATCTTGTCTCATGCCGAGATAGAAACTGTATTTTAATTTAAAACTCTCTGGGTCTGGCTTCTTCCCACCGTGTAGGTGAATTGGTCAATCTAAAGTGCCCTCAGTAATTGGTTTTCTGTCAATGTCTTTGTCTAAATGTCAGCCCTGTGACTAATTGTCCAGTCACCCGCGACCTCTAACGGAACTAAGATAAAATAATTAATATTTAAAACGTGTAACAATCAGCTATGGAATGTCTTCTTCTTTCCTTTCGTCTGTTCACATTATTTAATCTGCCATAGGTTTTACCCCGGATGCCCTTCCTGACACTGCTCTCTCCATTAATCCAGGCGTGGGACAGTCACAAAGATACACAGGCTTGTGACCTCTTGTGGCTGGTTTCGGTGTTGGAATGTACCAAAGTGGAGACCAAAGAAAATCACACACAGCATGAACAAAGACACAAAACCCAGGCACCTACAGCCCATCCACACACTGAGAGGACTTTTTATTACCTTGATATGTCAGTAACAAAGTGTAGCTGTGGAGCAGAAACTGTGTGTATGCTTTTTTGAATCGTGACAGAAGTCCTATGGTCCTAATGTGGTCAGGTCAAAACTTCTGTCCAAACTTAAGAGAATGTGTGAAAGTAAGACCTTTGACCACTTGACTGTGTGAAGTTCCAGTCATCCAAGGCACAAAAAGTTTCTGCCTGTGTGAGTGGAGGTAGTGCCATAGTTTTTTAAATAACAATGATCCCATGTTTGAGGGTGAATTCTCTTTTTGTTGTCTACTAAAAGAGTTCTCCTGGCCTGTCAGCTTCACTCTCTGTCCTCAGCAGAATTGATTTGAGGTTGGAAAACATTTCCAGAGGACATAGACTTTCATTCACTGCTTAACCTAAAAGGCTACAAAACTTACTCTTTTTGGACTTTTTAATTCAACATTGCTTTAAGGGTAAATGAATATCTGTTATTTATAACGTAACTAGCCACAAGAAACACAACAACTAACCTTTGACCAATACCGACCTAATTCAATTGTATGCCATAAACCAATACTTAATAATTCAAAAAATAAACTGCTCAATATTTAACATGATGTTATTAATTGGAAAAGCCTACAATTAGATCTATAACAATGCAGATGTTGTGTACAACATCCCTGCAAAGGGATTTCTTCTGTGTTGCTGCAGCGTGTGCCCTTAGGAGGCTCATTAAAGAGCAAGACGAGGCCGGCTACTGTAATTCATCATGGTGTGACCTCTGCTCAGCACCGTGTGCTCTCCTCACTCTGCCCTCCCTCCTAGACACTGTGAGAGGCACGCTCCAACCCACAATTATACTATTATTCACAATTGAATATCGATATTCTATGCTCTTTTATCTGTTTGCCCTCTGCATTGTACTTAGCCTAGGGTCTTACAATGAATATTTTCCAATACAACTCTAAATACCTCATGATTTAAAGCTGTATAGCCACATTGATGATGTTATGTATGTCACCCGAACTGGTGTGATATAAAGTGGCAGGTTTAGGATGACCCCTGCCGTTACTGTAGGCACACACTGAAGGGGGTTTAATGCCGTATACGTCAAACTTTGACATTTGGACGCACAAGAACAAGAAAGAAAGATTTTATTATTACTAGAGCTGACAACCTATATTCATTGTTGGTCGACTAATTAGTCATCACGGTCACAGTTGACTAAAATCTCATTAGTCGAAACATTGCCGTTGTTACGGTTGAATTGTGGTGTAATATTAATCATTTGTCTGAACTTAACCATTGTCTATTACATACTTTTATTTAGCTTAGTCTCTTTTCTAGTAAAAAATGGCCTTTAAACAAATATTTAAATTGTATCACAACAATGTATCGAAAGAGATAAATTAAATATTGTTCCTCATCTTTTCCAGTTGCCACAACAGTCAGTAATGCACTGTAGCCCAGCTTTTCAGGGTGCTCATATGAATGTTCTGAGCTGACAGCACAGTGTTGAAGATGCACTGTGATCCTGAACACAGATGACTACGAGTCCAGTATTAACAGCTTACTCAGTGATACCTCCACCTATGAGACACTGAGAAGAGATCCAACAAGTGGTTACAAGAAGAAGGTCATAGACTGTCTGCAGAGGCTGGAGAAGGACCAAGTCATTGATCGACCTCTACAGACTGTATCCTGGGAACACCACTCCATGTATCTAAGGCTTATCCAAAATCCACAAAGAAGAAATTCCACTATGACCCATAGTAACCCGCACAGATTCAGCCACAATATAGCCAAACACCTGGCCACCATTTTGGCTCCATTGGTAGGCCACTCACAACACCATATCATCAACTCACAGGACAAAATCAAACATCTACAACTAGACACAGATGAGACTATTGTCTCTTTCGATATCACATCCCTCTTTACCTTCATACCCACCAGTGAAGCACTCGTGGTTGTAAGGAAGAGATTACTACAGGACACATTTTTACAGGACAAGCTTGACCCCAGACCATTTGCAGTGTACTGGAGATATGATCCTCAACACAGTGGAAAAGAACATCAAGTTCACCTGTGAAGATGCCATAGACAACCGCCTGGCTTTCTTAGACTGTGGTTATTTGTGAGGACAGGACTCTCCAAGTAGATGTTAATAGGAAGCCTACACACACAGATCAATATTTACTGTTTGATTCTCACCAGCCTCTGCAGCACAAGCTGGGAGTCATCAGGACTCTTCAGCACAGAGCACAAGAGGTGCCCACTGGTTCCATCAGGTTTGTTTCTGGTCAAACCCCTCCCTCTAGCGATTTAAGCTGAAAAGTCTCTTGCATTCAAATGACAAAACGTCTTTCTTCAAAAGGTGGTGCAGTGGCTCAGTGGTTATCCCTCAACCGGAAGGTTCCCACAATTCATACTGTCTTAGTGTCCTTGGGTAAGACACTTAACCCACTTTGCTTCCAGTGGAAATTATGATTTTTTAAAATAAATAATAATAATTGATAAAATTGACATACATGCTACATCTCGACTACATTTACATCTCAAGATGTATGAAGATCATCAACATCATGTCATAGCTAAATATAACACATCATTTTCAGTACATTCCCCCAAAAGTTTCTAACCCTGGTGTTAGAAAGAAAAAATTGCTCTCCAGTGAGTCCTGGGTTTAATGTCCCTTCCACCACCACATCCTGTTTACTGCATTACATTTACATTTATTCATTTAGCTGATGCTTTTATCCAAAGCAACTTACATTGTTCTAATGTAATTACCAGTGTTACAGCCACTGGAGGCAAGGTGGGTTAAGTGTCTTGCCCAAGGACACAACGACAGTATGAATTGTTGGGAGAGCGGGAATCGAACCGCCTACCTTCCGGTTGAAGGACGACCGAAACATTAAATAACTGCATTTCTCAAAACCTATTATATGTGGGATTAATTTTTACTTTAACCCTTTCCTGACCCCAAACAAGTGTATATTTATTTAACCCAATATTATGCAAACATCATCTGCTGCTAATCCATAATATACTGATACAGCGTTGTTAGAATAATGTAAGCACTGACATTATTGAAAAGAGATGAGAGAGGGTGGCTCCACATGTCTGAGTGCACACATGCCAGTTCAGATTGTCCAGAGTCTGACTGGAGGGTTCACCAGCGGGCCATAGCAGCAATATCACTGACCTACATTTGAAGCACACACACATTTTATTCATGTACCGCTGGAAGGTCTCTAAAACAACATCTGGAGCAACATGGGATTCACAAACTCCCATCTCGGTGTTGGTGAGGGAATGTTCATTAATGGGATGAAAGCCTTCCAAGACAATGGCCACGTTCTTCAGACTAATGGGGAACTCTGGGATACATGCTCCAATGGCCTTCTACTGCAGTGCATAAGGAAGGGACGTTTACTTAAAAGTGATGGACTTTAATCTGTCTTGGTTTCATAATATAACATAATACTGTTTTTCCTTTATGCACACGTTTGTTTCTGTGTAAACAAACTTGTAGTTAGCACTGGAGTAGACACTTTCTCTCTTTCCTCGGCAGTTATTGATTCAATGTTAACAAGCCAATGCAAGAGCAATGGTCAATGGGACAATCTCTAATTCGAGAGCGAGTGATTGGACAAAGCTTCTGGTACACTCTGAGCATTATATCTATTACATTGTATCATGTCTTACGGTTTCTTTTTTAACAGATGATTCTACTACAATAACCTGCTCTCAATACAAGAAAAAAAAAATAAAACATTTTTTGTTTAAGTTGGATTAGTGTACTTCACTCATTGTGTTATGAAGATCAAGAGTCATTTACCTCAGCCTCTCGAGACACTTCCCTTTGATAGGTCCCAAGTGTACTGGCCATACAGGCTCAGGTAGAAAGGGAGGCTTCCACAAACACACTCAGTCATCATATTATCTGTGTTGCCATGACGACAGGTGACAGCGGCTCATAAATGGGGCGGTGTGTGTGTGTGTGTGTGTGTGAAGGGAGGTGGATAGGGCAGCTGGAGCCCTGACTGACAGCTGTGACAGCTCTATAATCTGCTTCTTTCTGAGAAACACACATTATATTCAGTGGAGCAGGTGTCTCCCACTGGTGTGTGTGTGTGTGTGTTTCTTTTAGTTTTGTTTCTTCATTCATATAAAGAAGAATTTGCCGTATAAATGTATAATGCAACGTTTGACTGAAGCCATATCTAAACTACCTTGTAAAATTATTATGACCTCCATCTATACTAGTGTTGCAAAGAAGATGTCAGTTCTGCAAAATGGTCGTGGTCTTGGGAGGCTTGTTAGATTGTTTATGTTTGATATGCAATTAGCTTTTAGGAACAAAGTGCATAGGTGACTTAAGAGAGTGAGAGTAGTTAGTAGGACTGCACAAGGTATCGCAAAGTTATTGTTATTGCAATATCAGCATTTGTCCAGATGTCTAGAAACTGCAATTCAACTGAATTAAACTTTATTAATCACCATGAGGAACATCGGTTATTAGGTTTCTTCAAATAAAAACTAAATGACATGATTCTGGCTACATCTTCCACAGACTGGTTGTACAGTCTTTTATCAGTCAGGGAGAGGGAGTTCTTGTTGTGTTCTGTCCTGCAGCTCACTGATCTCAGACGTCCACTGGCTGCTCTCTGTTGTTCAAAAGCCCAAAGCAGGGCATGTTCAGCAGTGTTGGGAAAGTTCACTTTCTACAAGAACTAGTTCAAAGTTCAGTTCACAAATTTTAAAATGAACTAGTTCAGTTCATAGTTCAAACTTCAAAATTTTGAACTAAGTTCACAGTTCCAAAAATGAACTAGTTCATAGTTCTTTTTTTCCATATGTTGCTGCGAGCTATTATTTTTCAAAATTATTGCCACAGCCCATATACAGTAAAATCACAGACAGCAATTATTTTATCAGTTTTAACAATGAAGCTATGCCTTAGATTTCATTTTCATATCCAATTTTCAATCCTTATCCAACCAGGGTTTACATTAGTATTGAGGGGACATTGTTGCTTTAATGCTTTGTTGCTGTCCATTCACTCCACACTAGTAGCAGCTGCAGCTTTCAACCTACAGTACATTCTCAAAACATGAGGAAAAACGTGCTGCTTGAATGGTCTTTTTTAATGAGGAATTATTCAAAGAAAAACAGGACAGTAATCATTAAGGTGAAAACGTTTTTAAATTTTAATAATTTTCCATTGTCCACATGCTAAAACAGAATATTGGAATCCTGGGAAAATAGACCAGGCAGGTTCAACAAACAAGTTACATTAATGAATTTAAATGATCATACGCCTTACTACATGCTGCTGTCGCCGCCATGCTTTATTATTATTTTTTTGATGGCCAGCGTCACATGCGGCGGACGGCTGCGACACATGTGGCTGGTGTTGCCAGGTTTGGTGTTTTTCCGCTACATATTAAGACCCGTTTGCGGCTGGTTTGCGGTGTGTTTTAGCCGGGTTTTCGCCTGGAAGGTTCTATAGAAATCTGGCACCCTATTGAACGAAGTTAACCTGAGAGAGCGTGCCGTTCACAGACACCAGACTGAACGAGTTCACAGTAACGTTCATCAGGCAGTAATTCAGCCCGTTCAGTTCACGTTCACCCAAAATATGAACGAGTTCATGAACTATCGTTCAATGAACGCGTTCAGGCACAACACTGATGTTCAGTATAGCATTCGTCCTGCCTGTTGTTTCAACCCGAGTCTCCAAACCCTGATATGATGAAGAGGGCATCAGGTGTTGGGTCTGTAAGCTGTAAACAGTTCTGCTGATGATGTCACAGGAAGTATTTGGTACAGCTCCTCATTGATTATATACTGTAACCATGACGGCATGTGAAAACTCTTTTGAGCTATAGTCAAGCCTCTCTCATGGAACCTCTTAAATGGTCCTCGTGTAAGGGCGCCGCCATACGGCAATATACGCCGAAATACAGCAATATACCGCCGTCCACCAGAGGGCAGGCTCCAAAAGCGGAAATGTAAGAAGAAACGACTTTACAAGTGTAAAAATCCTGTTTACAGCCTGATACAAAAGATGGCTCTTGTCTCTAGAACTACGTGACAACTCTGTCAACATAATTATTGTTTTACTATGGAGTAAAAGCCGAAAAGCCCGGATGTAACCGCCATTTTATTGCCCTTTCAGAACGACAATATCGGTGAATAGGGGACCAATGGGCGGATTACATCCATGTTTATTTACAATCTATGGCTATAGTATGGTCTCAGTCCAACTGCCGACAGCTCTTCAGATTTTCTCTTAACCTGGTATCTATCAGCATCCCGCCCGCGGGTTACGACAAGTTTGGAAAAAAACAGACCGCGTTGTACATTCCCTTTGTAATGCAAACCCTAACAATATTTATATCAAATTAAAGCTTAAAGTCTCATCTTTCCAGCGATATAAACCATTTCAACACGTTACAACCACAGCGCCGACACCAAAGCCTTTTTTACAGACAAGCACAAAGTTAGAGTTTGGAATAGTCTTACTTTAGACGGCTCTGTTGGACTCAAACTGTTCCAGATCCACGATAGCTTGGCCTCATTCTGTCCGTAGAAGCCCAGGGAATAATATCCAGTAAAATGATTAGGTCCACAAGACATATTATATCCACCAAGGCTCAAAAACTGCAGAAAAGTATTCCCAACTTGAAATCAGCAGCGACATTTTTTGTCATTTCTTTTGATAATAAAATCCATAAATCCTCTTGAGACCGGAAAATAAGCTATTAGATGCTAACAGGAAGTGTTAGCCTTCGATTGACACCTTTTTTAGCCAATTCTGATGAGTTTTTAGCAGGCGGGACCTAGATTTCCTCCAATTGCCTCACAGACTCTGCGGCCATTACGCATCACGTAAACGCTTCTAGCACGTTCGTTGTTCTCCATATATGGTCAGCATGACGCTAGACGGATAGCCAATGATCTCCCGAATCCAACGAGGTAAAGCAAGGGGGGTTTCCTTCCCCCTCAAGCGTCTGTGCAGTAGGCGCAAACACAAGTCTGCTGAATGAGACACAGTCTGCGTAATATGACGACGCATGTTTATCGCGCTTTCACAGACCTTTTGCGTAAAAACTATGGCAAAACTTACAAAAATAATAAAATACTTGTTAGAGGATGTAGTGGAGGCATGTGCATTTATTTTTATTGGCATTTTGGAACAGCTGCAGTCGGAAAGACAGCGTTTAGAGGGGGGAGGGGCGGATTTGAAGCACATGAAGCAACATTGTCTCTTGTTGCAGAAAGCACAAGAGACAATGTTGCAATGTTGCACATATATTGTACATTGACACATATATTGTACATTGACACATATATTGTACATTGACACATATATTGTACATTGACACATATATTGTATATATATATTGATTGAATCTAATCTAATCTAATATTGTACATTGACCAACAGTTTTATAACCTATGTATATAGTTTGCAGTATGTTTTTTATGTGTGAATATTATTCAAAAAAATATATTTTGGCCCATAACACTCATTTTGACTATTTTTTAATGTAAATATGTCATTTTTATTGTGTTATTATTATGGAATATTAATTTTCATAACTAATATAGTGATTATGTTTGTAAATACAGATTCCTCTAGATGTAAGCTTTCAGTAGAGCCCTCATTGATGCCTGTGGGTTGAAGCATTCAGAACTTATTGCACTTTTTCATACGTTTTCCAAATGTGTCCAATTTGGATGAGTTTGGATAAACTATGGTTCCTCTATAAAACGCATGGACCTACCAACATAAAAACTGGTGTAAAAAATTCATTTTTTCAGATATTCTTTTCAAGTTTGAAATGTGAGTAGTCATCAAGTTATTATTTTGGCCCATAGTGTGTTTTAGTCCTCAGCTACCTGCTGAAGCCTTTTACCCCTTTATTTTCACTAAATATTTCAGGCGAGAACACAAAAAATCATTTTTTCTGTGTGTTCCAAAGTGTATAAAATTGTATCAGTAGTACTTAGAGAGATTCTGACTGTTGTGGGTGAAACTAGAGGTTGTTACCTTTACAAAGAGCCCACACTTGTATTTAAATTACATAGGGTTCAATAACAGCAGTCATTTTAATTTGGACAGGTCAAATTACACAGGAATGCAGAAAAAATGACCGAAAGAGATAGGGGGTTAAACTGTCACATGTGCCGAATAGCAACACAAATTTATAAATGTTAATCAGAAATTAGTCGTTTTGTCTCAATTCAAAGAATAAACAGTGGATTTATCAGCTCTTAATGCTGCTTATTAGATTTTTACATTTTCACTTTTTTTATTATTGTGTACACGCTGATTGTTACGGTCCCTGTCTAAGGGTAATCAGAAACACAACATAAAAGAGGAACACCCAAACAGCCAAAGGAAAAGGGCGATGGCTGGCGTGGCAGGATGAACGAGTGGAGCCCAAGAGGAGCTCCTGCAGCGAAGTCAGGGGAGAGAGACAGAGCTCGGTCAGAGAGCGCCCAGCATCGTGCCGCTTCCTTTAAAGTCTTGGACTGACAAGCCGACCAATCAGAGGCTGAATAGAGAAAAAAGGGAAAGGTTAGACAGAGCAGGAGCAGGTAAGGGTGTGCACGAGCTGTGCGCAACACTGATGAAGAACCAATGGGTTTGTTTCAGTCTGGCAGTCTATATTCAATCCTGACAGATCTAACCATGGTTTGAGATTAAATATAACAAGAGATCATTAGTCTTCCTACTCATTATTCAAAACCCATATATTCTCCTCAATTCACATGGAGCTCCAGCTATAGACCCAATTTTGCAACCAAAGAAAAACATGTTTCTGTCCCAACAAACTGACGGAACACTCAAAATATGTGACAATGGCCCGGTCCCTCTTATTGAACAAACGAGCACACACAGCTGTCCTCTACCCCTCCAGTGCTCGGTGTAATGAGGAGAAAATGAGGTGGAGAACTTTCCTTTAATGAACCGTGCTTGTGCAAATAGTATAGGTAAAGGCAGCGCTGTGTCACTTTGCGTTTTCTACCTACCTTACAATGACCTGCTTTATAATTACCAACTCTTCTGGAGCAATACTATCTAAAGTTTCAGAACAGAAAGAAAAGTGGTTATTAGGAATTTTAATAGCTATAGTGGAGGAGCAATTATGCGTTTTCAAGTTTTTATACCAAAATTATCACTTTATTTAATCTGTCTCATATCACATGCAGAGGTTTGTACTTGAGGACGAAAATCAGAGAGTACTATAAAAAATGCGGAGAATTTCAGAGCTTTTTATCTGCTGAAATTTGTCACTTTTTGTAAGGAACGTGTTTAACCGTTTTAGGTTAAGACAGAAGGTGAATAGTAAGTATTAGCAGTCCTCAGGAAATGTGGTAGCAAGAAGCTGCAGCACTCTTCTTGGCTCTTCTTAGCTTGCTCAGACACTTCCAATCAACAACAAACTGAACAACAGAAAGATTGTGTTTTCCATTTGGTCTCATCAAAATCTTTATTATAGTTTCAGAAACATGCCATACTTCAGTCACTTAAAAAAGAAGGGCTTCAAGTGCTACATTTCAAGCTACACAATTACAGAGATGAGATCTGAAAGTGTTTTTATAAACTGTTCAAGGTGTCAATCTCAGTTTCACTTTTACACCAATTTGCAATGTTGCTCAATGTGAATGCCAAGAATCAGCTTGTAGAATGGACTCACACCAGAAGTGACACAAGAGACTGAAACGAGCGGTAATCATTCATTTCCTATGCCCATCGTGGGAGGGAGCCAAACGGGACATGAATCCAGCAATTCGAGCGTACATTTGAGCTCAACTTTATGTTTCTGGTGTGAATATACCCTAACTCGTATTTCCAGGGGCTAAGGTGCAATAATGGGGACTGTGGATCGGATGGAGTTTTGTATTTAGTCAATGAGATTAACCAATAACAAGACCCATAACAGCTTATTTATTGTTCTCCTCATAGCAGAGACATTAGTCATTTGAACAGTGCCTATCACGTCCCCATCATGTAACCTGCACAGGGATAATTCTACAGCTCCCTATTACTCATTTTAACTCATCTGTCTTTTTATTTATTAGGAATACTTCATTACAAAACCAAATAATCCAAGATTCCATGTGTTTTTGTCAATAGAAAAAATCTTTTCTTCAAATCAGCACTTAAAAGCCCCAGTCACATCCGTACATCTATGTTTTCTAGCGCATCCAGTTTTTGACAAAAAGGTACGACCAATACATCTTTGTTGTAACAAGTTAGCTCATTATAGTGGCTCAAACTAAAATGCTTCACACTACACAATTTTGTGAAACAAATTACAAGCAGTTTCATTGTTGTCTTAGAAATATAAGGGCTTAAAATATATATAAAACTTTGTCCTTCACCCTCCGCGGGTGGTCTCTCATCCTTCGAGCTCGGGTCCTCTACCAGAGGCCTGGGAGCTTGAAGGTTCTGCGCAGTATCTTTGCTGTTCCTAGTACTGCACTTTTCTGGACCGAGATGTCTGGTGTTCTTCCAGGGATCTGCTGTAGCCACTCTTCCAGTTTGGGGTTACTGCCCGAGTGCGCCCGATGACCACAGGCACCACTGTCACCTTCACCTTCCAAGCCTTTTCCAGCTCTTCTCTGAGGCCTTGGTATTTCTCTAGTTTCTCATGTTCCTTTTTCCTGATGTTGCAATCACTTGGTACTGCAACGTCAACCACACCTTCCTCTGCTGTTTGTCCACCACCACAATGTCTGGTTGGTTCGCCATTACCATTCTGTCAGTCCCTGATGTTGCAATCACTTGGTACTGCAGTCCAACCACACGGTTCCTCTGCAGATGTTCCTGCCAGCCACTTGTTCCTCTGCTGTTTGTCCACCACCACAATGTCTGGTTGGTTCGCCATTACCATTCTGTCAGTCTGAATCTGGAAGTCCCACAGGATCTTGGCTCGGTCATTCTCTATCACCTTTGGAGGTGTTTCCCACTTTGACCTCGGGGTTTCCAGTCCATACTCCGTACAGATGTTCCTGTACACTATGCCAGCCACTTGGTTATGGCGCTCCATGTATGCTTTCCTGCCAGCATCTTACACCCTGCAGTTAAGTGTTGGATTGTCTCAGGGGCCTGTTTGCACAGCCTACACCTTGGGTCTTGTCTGGTGTGGTAGATTTGGGCCTCTATTGCTCTGGTGCTCAAGGCCTGCTCCTGTGCAGCCATGATGAGTGCTTCTGTGCTGTCCTTTAGTCCGGCCCATTCTAGCCATTGGTAGGATTTCTTGATATCAGCCACTTCAGTTATGTTCGGTGGTACATCCCATGTGGGAGTTTGTCCTCCCATGATGGTCCCTCCTCCAGCTCCTCTTCCTCTGTTCCCCATTGCCTGAGACATTCACTGAGCACGTCATCTGTTGGGGCCTTATCTTTGATGTACTTGTGGATCTTGGATGTTTCATCCTGGATAGTGGCTCTCACACTCACTAGTCCACGGCCGCCTTCTTTACGGCTAGCGTACAGTCTCAGGGTGCTGGATTTGGGGTGGAACCCTCCATGCATGGTGAGGAGCTTTCGTGTCTTAACGTCTGTGATCTGTATCTCTTCCTTTGGCCACCTTATTATTCCCGCAGGGTATCTGATCACTGGCAGGGCGTAGCTGTTTATTGCCCGTGCCTTGTTCTTGCCATTGAGCTGACTTCTTAGGACTTGCCTTACTCGTTGGAGGTATTTGGCAGTTGCTGTGCAAGTGGCTTGCCATTGGCCTCAAGGGTGGTTTTCCACAGCCTCATTGAGTTTGCAATGAACTCTCTTAGAGTCCTGTTGATGTTGTACATCTCCAAGCATTCAGTGATCCATGTGTGTGGCATTGAGTCATATGCTTTCTTGTAATCAATCCAGGCAGTGCACAGGTTGGTGTGTCGGGTTCTGCAGTCTTGGGTGACTGTTCTGTCAACCAGGAGTTGGTGTTTAGCTCCTCTGGTTTCTTTGCCGATGCCCTTCTGTGCTTTGCTCATGTATTGATCCATGTGCCCACTTATCTTAGCCGCAATGATGCCTGACATGAGCTTCCATGTTGTGGGGAGACAGGTTATTGGCCGATAGTTGGATGGGACTGTACCCTTTGGGACTGTAGGATTGTACGCCCTTCTGTAAGCCATTCAGCGTCCCATCCCTTAGCAGCTGGTTCATTTGTGCTGCAAGGCGCTCGTGGAGTGCAGTGAGCTTCTTTAGCCAGTAGGTGTGGATCCTGTCAGGGCCCGGTGCTGTCCAGTTTTTCATACCTGAGAGTCTTTCTTGGATGTCTGCCGCTGTGATGGTAAATGGATTCTGTTCAGGGAGGTTGCTGTGGTCCTCTCTCAGAACCACCAGCCACTGTGCATCGCTGTTGTGTGATGCCTCCCTCTCCCATATACTTTTCCAGTATTGTTCAGTTTCCAGCCTTGGAGGGTCTGCTCTGCTGTTATTACCCTGCCATTGAGCGTACACTTTTGCAGGTTGAGTTGCGAACAGCCGGTTTATTCTTCTGGCTTCGTTCTCTCTTGCGTATCTCGTTAGGCGGCTGGCCAAGGCTTGGAGCCTTTGTTTGGCAGTTTCAAGTGCTTCAGGTATGGGCATCTGGTTGTACCTCTTGGGTACCAGTTTTCTCATTGCACCTTTCTTGGCCTCTGTCAGTCGGCTTACTTCTCTACGTGTCTGCTTGATCTTAGCCTCCAGCCTTTGTTTCCATGGTGGGTACTGTTTCTCATGGCTCCAATGGTTGCTCTTATAGCCAAGCATCTCGAGGATCACTGCTGCGGAGGTGTATAGCAGCTCATTGGTTTCAGTGATGGATGTGGTAGGGATCGCACTCAATGCTGCATTCACATCTTCTAGGAGACTTTCTGATGGTACTTCACTTAGCCGTTGTAATTGGCATCGGGGTTGCCTTGCATTCATTCTCGCCATGATCTTGTCTTTCAGGTCAGTTGCAGCGTTATTTCAATTGTTGGGGCTTCATACCCAATCTCCGGTTGGGGAGCACCTGTTGGCTCCCCTCTGACCTTGCGTCCTGGCTCCCCCTTGCCGTAGCATTTTTTGTGTTGTATCTCGTCAATCTCGTTGTGATAGCAGCTGCCGCTTGTGGATGTTGGAACACTGAGCTACTAGTTGCTTCGATGTAAGCCTGGATTGTAGGTTTCGTAGTAACCATTCATCCCACATTCTCTTCATGTAACCCCTCTGACTAGGGTTACTGGAGTAGTAGCATTCCATCGCATCTCGCCCATCTCCGTCTTGTTCCAGTAGCCCATTTGTCATCAAGTTGCTCTGGTTCCCCAACACCTGACGCAGACCTTGTTTGGCCGGGCGACGTCTGAGCCGGCTTCTCATAGCATTTATTGTCTCTCATCATTATGAGGTAGGCAGTAGCGCGAAGGGTCTTGCCTAAGGACCCACACTGGATAGCACCCCGAGGGGGATTCGAACCTGGGTCCCCCGTGTGAAAGGCCATGTCCTTACCAGCTGAGCTAACCAGCCGCATAACAACATAATAACGATATATTATCATATATATATATATATATATATATATATATATATATATATATATATATATATATATATATATATATATATATATATATATATATATATAATGATAATGATAATAATAATATTAAAAACATATTTTCTACATGAGGATGATGCGCCCTCTAAGACCTTGTGCTATGGCTGTAATTCCACAACACTCATGTAAACCACATCAGGGTTACTTGACAGAGAGCAAGTCAAAAGAACACTCAAATCTTGTAGCAATTTTTCAAATTGAAAGGAAACAATCACATTCTTCCCATCTGCCGTGTGACAACTGGCTTTTCAATAACAGCTCCAATTTTAAAATCAAGCAGCAGACTACGTATAAACACGGAGATGATGAATTACATTTTTCAAAGCTTTGTCTTCCAATTAGTAGTAGTTCAAGTGCACCGAGCGCCCTCAACATCTCTCAGCTACAGTGTTTCTTTGATGACTCAACTGCCCGCTGTGGACTTTCCAGATTAGTATCCTTCAGATACCAACAGGTGGGAAAGGCTCCAACTGTATAACCTGTGGTTATAAAGCCTGTCTTGCCACATGTCTTGTGGATGTATTTATGTATGAGGTTTGGAATGAGACCGTATTAGGGCTCTTTTGTCATAATACTCAAAATAATTCAAAAGTATTTTTTAAATTGAATATTAATTTATTTTCCTACTCAAAACCAACAATAGACATTATGTGAAACTGTGTTTCACAAAATAAGGCTGAGGCAGTATGAAGGCTCATTTATACTCTGCTCTACGTTAGATACAAAATTGGATACAGACGAAGCCTTCAGTAGGTAAAGCTTACTGATATGGACCAATGAAGCAGGACCTGCAGATGGATTCAATTGTGTACGTACGTGCAGTGGCTAAGTGGTAGAGAAGTTGTCCTATAATCGAAAGGTTGGCGGTTCAATTCCTGCACACCCCACTGTTGTTGTGTCCTTGTGCAAGACACTTTACCCTTCTTGCTGCCAGTATCTGTAGCACTGGTGTGAGAATGTCTGGTGGTGGTCGGAGAGAGCATAGGCGCAAAATGGTTGCCAGATCTCTGTCATTCTACCCCAGGGCAGCTTTGGCTACATAGTTTACCACCAGTCGGAGCCAAGGCAATAAAAAAATTGCTCCCTGTATACTTTCTGACTGACATTAAAGTCTGTTTATGTGTAAAATAACATGTTAACAGGCAGCCCACTTATATTACTTTTTTCTTTTATCAAAATTGATACATTTGCAAGCTTGAACCGTTGGGTACAGTCTGTATGAACCAGAACATGTAAGTAATGTATAAAGAATTCAGTCATATACAGTCAAAGCTGGCATATCCAAACATAACAATGAACTCCCAGGACACTTAAACTATTCATGATTTTGTCATCCTTCAATGCTAATTGCTGCAGCCCACCAGTGCGTGGTGAATAGATCCAGTTGTGTGAACGCTGTGTGTGTATCCTCAACAGCGCAGGGTCAGCGCTCCACGCCGCCTGAGCTCTCTCCTGATGAGGGCTTCAACCGCTTCTCTGTTCATTTGCAGAGGATTAATATCCTTAAAGCCCACTCGTCCATGTGCAAGGCTTTGTGCTTCTATGTTGGATCTTCAGTGACTTGAAACTGTAGCATCCTGGTGCACTGGGCTTTTTTTTAAGTGAAGGCTCACTGCAAATGAGCAGGAATTATGCTGAGTGGACTTAGCCGGAGAGTCAGATAACAGCAGGGAGTAACAAGGAGGATTATTTATGTGGCTTTTTTTTACAAGCACTCGTCTCTTTTCAGTGTATTCTCGACTGCAGCCCAGCCTTTTGTCGAGTAAAACAAGTTCTTTTACTAAGTGCCATTGAAAAACACTTATTTTAGGGAAATATTTTTGGGAAAAGGCCTTTCTTTGTCGAGCAACAGCAATGTCTGTTTCAACATAAGTAATGGCCTTTCAATTGTCTTCATTATTGAAATCAAAAGAAATCAACCCAAACCAACTGAAGAGTCCCCAAAATGGATACAACATACTTTTTGGGGACATTTAGGACCCCTTTTGGTAATGGAAACACAACAGAACCAACCTGACCTGTACACTGCAGTGATTGCAGCTGATTGGCCTGACTGTCATACTGAGTCCCTAAATTATAGGACATTGGTGCAGCTCTATGAATTTAATGTTCAGAAAGCTGGGAATCAACTGGGAACAGTTTAGTTTAATGCAACAACATATGGGTTGTACCTCCAGCCTCTCCCTGCTACACACCAGGATTTACTCTGATCTACGTATATGAAAAATTGACAACGCATTTAAGTTTCTAAAAGTCTGCTTCAAATATATTTTATGTCTTATATAGAGAGTACTCATTGTGAGACTTAAAACAGTACATGAGTGTAGTATAGTGCCAGATATGAGATGCCAATATTATCTTTCCATTTCCACAATAATTTACATTATTTTATACAAGGCACATGAGAATAAAATAATTAAGTTGTATTAAAGCCATAATCAGCAGATCAGGTCCATAAGCACTTACATTACTTGGTGTGTTTTGGTACACTTGGTGGTACAGTAAATGTGAACATGACATCCAGATGTGTTAATGCTGCCAGTGTCAGGGCTAATGCAGATCTCCTCTGTCTTTATGACTTTTATTAATCTTATCTTATTATCTTATCTTTATTCACAACTCCACATCTGGGTGCACTCTAATGTGTTACAGTACTGTACATGCAAACATAAGGGGAAGAGATCACTCTAACCCCAACCCGCCTGGACTGAACATGTTGTTAATCATTCTGTGTTTTAACACAAAATCTGGCCACTTTCTGAATAGTCTGCATGTCCTCCCCATGTTACTATAGGTTCTCTCCGGGTACTCCGGCTTCCTTCCACCGCCCAAACATATGCATGTATAGGTTGATTGAAATATAAATTGCCCTTGAATGGTTGTCTGTCAGTGTATGTACCCTGTCTAAAGCCCAAAGCTGCTGAAAAAGGCTCCAGCCTGCCAGAGAGACCAACTATTTTAGTATATTACCTTTTTTTACATTGCAATATTGGGGCGGCAGTAGCTCAGTGGTAGAGCGGCCGTCCTTCAATCGGAAGGTAGTAGGATCGATTCCCGCTCGCCCCACAGTTCATACTGTCGTTGTGTCCTTGGGCAAGACACTTAACCCACCTTGCCTCCAGTGACTGTAACACTGGTAATGTAATGTAAGTCGCTTTGGATAAAAGCGTCTGCTAAATGTAAAATGTAAATGCAATATTGTAACAATAGCAATATATTGTTTAGTGCTGATACTTTACTCCTTTTGCCCTCTTGTATTTTTTTTTGTATATTTGTATTTTTTGTATACTTGCATTATTATTACTTGTACATTTGTCTTATTTTTTATTTTTACTTACTTGTGTGACATTTTACTGTGGACGGCAAAGTAAGAATTTCATTGTACAGGGAAACATGCTTTCTGTCTGTACACATGACAATAAACACTTTGAATCTTTGAATCTTTGAATCTTGAATCTGATGACAACCTTTCCCTTTAATATTGGTGTTCCTCAGGAGTCTATCTTGGGGCCATTCTGTATCTATATACTTTCTCTTCTTACTCAATTCCTTCACAAAATTAAAACAAAAAACAAAATAGTATTAATGAACTACTTGTTAAAAATATATGTAAATAAAACATTGAAGTAATCCATGTTAACCAAAAGTAATTGTGGTAGAAACCTGGCACATATACCCTTATGCATTTAGTTGCATGGCCAAGACATAAAGATCTTGAAATGTAGCTTCTCAACTAATTATTTTCCTACTTTATTGTGCCTATTAACTCTATTTAACCTTTTTGGTTTTGCCACTTCAATAGCTTGGTCCATTTTCACTTGCCCCAGGTCATCTCATGTCAATCCTGGTCATATTACCATCTCTCAATAATAAGACTGCCTCTTTACAAGAAAATAGCTTCTCCTCAGATCCTTTACTGCCCACTACAGCGTGGGAATTGGCAGTATTTACCTTCTGTGGTGCTGTAACACTTGTCAAAGAATTACCTCTCATTAATGACCCACTCAGATACTTGGAATGAGCAATGGTAGAGACAGCAGCAGATTTGATGGTCCATTCCATGATAGTCCTGGGTATTTTTCAGACTTATGTACACAGGTCAATACACAGGTCAACCACCAGGTTTTGAATTTAAAGGTATGACCAATCTAAGATGAGTTTAATTGCTGTACATGTGGTACTGAAAAAGTTCAGGACGACACAAAACATTTGTATGTCAAGCAGTTTCTTTGTTGTCTTAGTAATAAGTGTCAGGAATTTTTATATACAAAAGATGCATATTTTCCACAGTTTAAAACAGAACATTAACTCTCTGGTTTCTATTTAGAGATCTCTATACATTAAAAACATATATTTCATCATATTTTTTTTCCAATAAATCTTTTTTTTTGTTTTATGCTTGTATTTTTCTTTAGTCTGGAGACTGCTGCTCCACATGTTTAGAGTTAATGAAGACGTCTGACAAGACACATGTAAAATGTGAAGCTGGCGTAAACGGCCACTCACATGTTTAGTGAACAAAAAAGAAGATCCTTATAGAGTCTAGAAATTTGAAATGAAAGAGGGCAACTGTGCAAATAATTATGCTCCACTGTCAAAAATCTGTGGAGTCCTTTCATTGTTTAATTTTGATTTGAACAGTGGAAGTCATACCCTTGTGTTTCTCCATATATTCAAACTTAATATTTATTACAGGTCATATTGCTTTTGTAATATTCTACTATGGTATTAAAAATAAGTTTTCACAATATCATTCAGCCCTAATTTGACTCACATTTCTAGCAGAGATACATTACATTCTCCTGTAAAGAATGGAACTTTTAGGATGAAGTACTAGTTGACAGAGACTCCCGTTGGTGCACTGTGCTGCCTCATGCTGGGATTGATCACGTCATGGTGCTCTCATTATGAATCCTAAACATATAGAGGCTAGAGTAGACAGAGGGCTTTCCTTCGTGGTTTTAGAGATGAGAGGAAGAGTCTGAAAAGTGATTCCATGTGCCAGCTTCCATTACTCCACCATACCGCTGATATGTCCCGATAAATCTGTCAGTCTGCTGCCACCAACAAACATCCTTCAAAGACAGAAAGTGTGCCTTTGAGCCAGCACTGATTTATACCAGTCACATTCCATCGTTCCTCTGTCAGTATAGCTTCATATCAGAGCAGATTGCATTCCCACTGCAGATATCAAGCCCAGTAAATACAGCAGTGGCAGCTAAAGAATATTAGTAATCAGAGTTCAAAGTGCAGCTCTTATCTTTCAGAAGAAAATACCTTACCTTCTATTGCCTCCAAATCCCATATCAAAGCAGGGTTACATCCAGTCAGGCTTCAAAGTGTCAGGGAGAACTGCACAGGTTTGCATTCACCAAAAATGTTGCTGTTTAAAGTTGAGGGTCCAGAGCGGCTATCCAGTTTCTTTGATCCACCACCTACTGGGAGCTCTGTGGACGTAGCTCTGTGGTGGTCTCCTACAGAACCCCGCTCTGCTGTGGACCCAGCAGGAGCCTAACGCAGTCTTAGCCAAACCAGGAAGTTCAACGGAAATTCAAACACAAGCTGGCTTTCATATAAAATTCATTTCACCTTTCCAAAAATGGAGCATGACGGGTTTGCCAGTATTGATTTTACGCCCCAGTCTCAGCCCAGTGTGGAACCACTCCCACTGCTGAAGGCATTGGGAAGCAGACAGGTGTTTTGATCAAACTTTCAGCAACTTTCTAAATGTGCAGATCATGCTGATAATAAGTAAACAAGATTACATTTCTTCAGCTTTTATTTTGTTTGTTTGGGAGGTATTTGATGTAGGTAAAACTGTGTAAAACATTTTATTCAAATATGTTCTAC